>JAGFNQ010003373.1:542485-708346 GCA_024364735.1 Boesenbergia rotunda | reverse complement strand
TCCAACAAGAACATCCGATAATGAATGGAAGCTGCTCAGAGCCGGCAGAAGAATTATGCGGATGTCCGACGTAGGCCCCTGGAATTCGATGTTGGAGATTTGGTATTCCTCAAAGTGGCCCCTGTGAAAGGGGTAACGAGATTCGGGAAGAAAGGAAAACTAAGTCCGCGATATGTGGGACCGTACCAGATCTTAAGAAGTGTCGGCAAGGTGGCTTATGAGCTGGAGCTGCCCCAAGAGATGTCGGCTATTCATAACGTGTTCCATGTGTCGATGCTCAAGAAGTGTATTCCAAACGCAGACCAAGTGATCGAGCCGCAGACAGTACAAGTTCAGGAGGACCTAAGTTTTGAAAGCCGACCTATCCAGATCCTTGATCGGGAAGTCAAAAAGCTAAGGAACAAGGAGGTACCCATAGTCAAGGTCCTATGGCAAAGTCAAAAGTTCAAGGAAGCTACCTGGGAACGCGAGGACGAGATGAGACGCAAGTACCCGAAACTATTCTAAGTTCGAGGACGAACTTTCAAGAGGTATGGGGGATTGTAACGCCCGTAAAATCCTCTCAATATTTTTCTTTAAAATATTGATCATGCCTATATGGATTCTTGAGTAACATATGAATACTAGCATAAACCTTAGCATAATTTTTTATATGGAATAAAAAGCTAAGCACTAATGAGCCTTACATGGGCTCTTCTAGTACCATGATTATTAGTGGACCTTAGGTGAAATTTAACATAAATAGAAATGGATTCCAATTAGGAATATTAGCATGACTCTTGGTGGGTCTTATGTGGGCCTTGCCAAAAACAAGAGTAAATGGGATAAAAATAAAGTGCATGCACCAAGGATTGAACCTTGGACCTAGAGCCTCATCATGCATGTACTAACTAATTCACCTAGAAGGGAGTGCTAGTGGAAAAGGAAGAGGAATTTAGTTGAGGCTAAAGGAAGGTGAAGAAGCACCATGTGAAGAGACACCATGCTCCTTCACTTAGTATAAAAAGGTTGGATGAGAATTAAAGAGGCTTAAGTTACATTTCTTCTACCAAGGCTCTTCCTCTCCTTTCTTCTTCCTCCTCCTTGCTTCTTCTTGCCGAAACCCACAATGGGGGTTTCCCCTTGGAAAACTTCACAAGGGGACTCTCTCTTGAAGATTCAAGTTCTTCTACAAGGCTACAAGGGCAAGGAGTGATCTAAAGTCAAGAAGGTTTTCTTTTATTTCTCTATTCAAGGTTTATAACCAAGATAAAGAGAGGTAAGACTCCCTCACATGTGGTATAATAGTTTTCTATGTTGTCTATCATGATTTAAGTTTTATTTGGGATCTATGTTGAGAAAACTATGGATTAGGGCTTCTAGGGTTTTCGGCCAAGCAAGTTTTTGGGGTTTGGGATGATGTTAAGACCTCACTTATGTTTCCTAATGCTTTCTCATGATAAAATAAGAATGAATTATGAGTTGTGAAATTTTTGTAGCACCCTAAGACCCTACAAGTTTCGGCCACCTCTTCCCTTTCATAGTTAGGATTAAATCTAACCCTCCAAGCATGCTTACTATGATTCCCTATGTTACAATGGATGTTAATTGAAATTATATGAATTTTTTCATGGACTTAAGACCCCTATAAGTTTCGGCCAAGACCAAGATTTAGGGTTAGGAACTAGGGTTAGCCCAATCATGTGTTCTAATGGCTTCCTATGGTATTGTATGGGATGTTAATTGTGAATTATATGAATTTTCCATGGACTTAATACCCTTCTAGGGTTTCGGCCAAGACAAGATTTAGGGCTAGGACTTAGGGTTAGTCCCAATCATGGGTTCTAATGGCTTCCTATGGCATTGCGTGTATGGTAGGGGCTTTACTTTACTTATGGTACCTTACATGTTACTTGAATGATGGGGCCTCTATCTATAACTTTCGGCCAAAGCTCTAAGTCTAGGGTTTGGGTTAGTCTAAGGGTTCAAGTATACTTGTTTATGGCTTATTATGATGT
Source organism: Boesenbergia rotunda (assembly GCA_024364735.1). Lineage (NCBI taxonomy): Eukaryota > Viridiplantae > Streptophyta > Magnoliopsida > Zingiberales > Zingiberaceae > Boesenbergia > Boesenbergia rotunda. The sequence continues at coordinate 706,349 of JAGFNQ010003373.1, read as the reverse complement.
ATGTATATGTTCAAGCATGTTGTATGAATTTTATGATACCTAAAACCCTAACTTTATGTGCTATACATCATGACCTTGTATGCTTATATTATGTGCCATATTTTAGTAGATTTTATTTATGGATGTTTTAAATCATATACCATGAACACATGTGTTGGGAAGTATGTATCATGTTTATGTAGAATTGTGCATGCATTAGGTTAAATGCCTTGAACATATGTGTATTAGGGTTATGTAGACCTATGCATGTTTTATGTTGAATGTCATGAACCTATGTAGCATGTATCATGTTCATATGGATCCTACCCATACATGCTTTATTCTAGATACCATGATTATGTATGCTATGTGATATGTGCCATGTATGTCTTGGATGTTTACCTTATGTACCATGATCATGCAAGCTTTATGAACTAAGATGATGTTTATGCCTTAATGCATAATTATGTATGTATGTCATGCCTTATGATGAAGATAATGTTCATGCCTTTAAGGCATAATGATGTGTGCATGACATACCTTATGAATGAAGATGATGTTCATGCCTTTAAGGCATTATGATGTTATGCATGAACTATGAATGATGAAATGCTAAGTATGCCCTATACCATGCTTCATGTACCAAGATCATGTTATGTCTTTAAAAATGCTATGTAAGTTTTATGAATGATGTAAAAAGAAGCATGTGAAGCTATTTTACTTTATGAATGGGCTTGTACCGGACCCACATAAGGTCCAAGGGATGAGCTCCTCATGTAAGCCTCGTTGTGGGACTACCGCAGCTGTCCCCGGTTCTGGAACTGCCGCAGCTGTCCAACAGGGATGGGCTCCTCATGAAAGCCTCGGTGATGGACTACCGCAGCTGTCCCTAGGTTGAAGTTAACCTAGTACCCTAGTAGGTCGAGACTATCTACCTCGCATCTACTTAGGGATGCGTGCAAATGATGAATGTATGTATGTGGTACAAGCCGGGGCCCCCATGATGTTGATGTATGTTTAAGTATTTAAAATTATAATTTTCAAATAAGCATCCTTATATTATGTGCACTTAACTCATGCATTCATTCATGTTATGCATCTATGTCATGTCAAGTATATCATATGCTTATGTTTATGTCAAGAACTATGTCATGTCAAGTATATCATATGCTTAAGTTTATGTCAAGAACTATGTCATGCCAAATATGTTTTATGCTTATGTTTATATCAAGAACTATGCCTTGTCAAGTATATCATATGCTTATGTTTATGTCAAGAACTATGTCATGCCAAGTATGTCTTATGCTTATGTTTATGTCAAGAACTATGTCATGTCAAGTATGTTATATGCTTATGTTTATGTCAAGAATTATGCCATGTCAAGTATGTTTATATGCTTATGTTTCATGTCAAGAACTTCTCCATGTTAAATATTTTATATACTTATATTTTATGTCAAGTACTTCTTGTGCCATGAACTCTATGCACCTTCATTTCATGTTAAGCACTTCTATATGATTGTTTTTATGTTACACTCTCCATGTTATGTCTTTCTATTGATTATATGTGATGTATGGTTTTAGTGAGTAGGAAAGAGTCTTACTAAGTCTATGTGCTTATAGTTTTACTTTCTTATATCGCAGATCAAGCAAGAGGATACTAAGCTAAGGGAAGCAGCAGGAGGGCAAGTGTGTGTGTGTGTGGCAATGACTTGGCAAAAGAAAAAGAAAAATAAAAGATCCTAATACTTATACTTTGTCACATGTCTTATATTTACATTGTTCTCCTTAGTTTCATGCTATACTTATGATGGTTTTGCCTAAAAACAACTTCTTATGTTTTGCATTGTTAACTTTGGTTCCATGCTATACTTTATGTTGGATTTAAGCTTGATGGTAGAGTAAGGTATGTTTAATGACTATAGTTCCATGCTATACTTTATGTTGGCTTTAAGCTTGATGATAGGGTATGTTATGTTTAATGCAAGCATGTTCAAGAATGTTATGTCTCACATGTTATGTCTTATTCCTCTTATGTTGTGACAATGCTAAGTTTACCAAGAAACCATGCTTAAGAATGATAGCTATGACATGTTTACATGATTCAAGTGTTAGTTGCATGGTTAAAACGCACATGTATAAAGTTTAAAATTTATTCCGCTGCATTCAGATCTCCATTGGTATATATGTATGTTAGCGTAACGCCGCCTTCCGCCTACATCGTAGGGCAGGAAAGGCGGGCGTTACAGGATAACCATAAAACTTAGCATAGAATGAACTGAAGTTAATTGAGCGATTTGATTAGTGGTCACCAGTCAATTGCCACAAAGACCAATCAATTGATGAGTCTTGAGCTATGCATAGAATGATCTGGAGTCAATTGGGCAGTTTGTTTGATGTTCACCAGTCGATTGCCATGATAACCATGTTGATGATCGTGCAGTCGCAAGAGAGGAGGGGGGGGGGTTAAACCTCCTCCTACCTTCTCCTCGACAGTGCTTCTCCCGAGCTTCTCGTCTCTCGGACGTCGCACGTCCTTCTCACTCCACCAACATACTCTTCCACAGACCTCCGTGTCCCTCAGATGCACAAAGCACTTCAACTCCCTTCCCGTGCCATTTTTCTCGATCGCTACGTCTTCCACTCGACTTCTTGCTCTCCTAAGCTCCTGCACACTTAGACATAAAGATCAAACACAATAGAACCTAATTTGACTTGGTTGACCACATCAAAACTCACTTGGGGTTTACAATCTTCTCCTTTTTGATGTGTATCAATCCAAGTTAAGTTAGGGTTAAACGACATATGAAATGACAGAAATAAGTATTTGACAATGTAAAAAAAAATTTGTAAATTAAGCTTCCCCCTTAACTTAATCTTACTTTCTCCCCATTTGATCACATTAAAAAAACATGTTAAGGGTAATAAAAAAAATTTAGACACTCAAACTTTTCTAAAATTTTTGATGACATGTCACATGTAATATTTAGTCTCTAAAAAAAACTATTTTTGAAAAATGAGTCAAAAATAATTTTTAAGATTAAAAATCTGATAATTGATAAAAAAAAATTTGTTTTTGATAAAAAGTTATTGATAAAATTTTTTGATCTTTTGTTTTGCTAACAAAGATGGAAATTAGTTAACAAGAAAAACATAAAAGAAATGATAACAGAAATAGAAAGAGACACAATCAGTTACTTGGTTTGCAACCAGGATGGTTGCTAATCTATGACAAATCAAAGATCGTTCTCCAAATGTACTCCTTGGGTAGGAGAAGTTTCTTACACAAACTAGAAGTCAGAAAGACAATGAAAAGCTAGAACAAATTCATGTACAGTTGTATTGATTGAAAATAACTGAACTTTGGGATCTATTTATAGCCCTAGTGAAGTTAATCCGGTTGCTGACGTGGCCCTATATGGGCGAACGAGTGCATAGGGGCGCCTAACACATGGCTTTAGGGTTATTCTCATCGCAACGACCGTGAATGGCTAGTTATGGATAACGTTTGACTTCGCGGGCGCCTGTGTTGATTGGGGTGCCTCTGAATATGGGCGCCCGAGTCATTAAGGGCGCTCGAGTTGACTTTGGTCAGCTCTTTACTGACCAGTCTTCCGGTGGGTTTTCTTGGGTGATCTGGGCCTTCCAGAGTTGGGCTCACCCGAACCCTCCTCTGGCCTTCTCCTTGAGCGTACTTCCCCCCGGCTTCTCATCCCTTGGAAGTCGCGTACACCCTTCTCACTCCACCGACATACTCTTCCACAGACTTCCGCATCCCTCGGATGCACTGAGCTCATCGACTCCCTTCCCGTGCTATCCTTCCCGACCGCTGTGTCTTCTGCTCAACTTTCTTCAATCCTAAGCTCCTACACACATAGATGTAGGGACCAAATAAAGCAAGTCCTAACTTAACTCGGTTAACCATATCAAAACTTACCTGGGGTATTTACAAACCAATCTACTGATGAACCAGGGGTCGGGCACAGAAGCTGGTGGAGCCGATTGGTTCGACTGGTGTTCCAGTCAATTGCCATAAGAACCAATCGACTTATTAACGTGGGGCATGCTCAAAATAGCTCTAAATCGATTGGGCAGTTCGACTGGTCCTTGTTGAGGTAATATATGGTCCGATGATCATGTGTTTTGATGTTTGGGAAAAAAGTTTAAGTTAAGTACACCCTTGTATTTGATATGTGTATTTGAGTGTGTAGGATCTGTAGGATACACATAGACTCAGTTTGATGGCTTCGAGTCTAGTGAAGGATGGTGCATCCGAGGGACCATGGATAAGACAACAATAATGAGCTGAGGGAAGCGGATTTTGAGGCATATGCAAAGGATGACATAAAGATGAGCTGCGGGCTTATATGAATCCAAGTGATAAGAGCCAATGTGAAGAAAGCTTGAAGGCAATAGTGATGGGTATGACTTGGCGGGTTTCCTTAGCGAATATGTGGTTGTCCTTGAGAGACCTCTCCATGTCTACAGATTAAAAAAATAATCCAAATGGAGACCCATCCCCGAACGACGATCTCGTTATCGTATCAATCGATTCAAATTACAACTTGGCCAATTTCAAAGATCGAGCCTTGTAATTTGCCTAACCATTGACCGGGGAAAAGATGATGAGTGGATCGCCGATTTTTGTGTTTATTATCAGGGTACAAAAATTAATTATCAAACATTAATTAAACAATTAATTAAACATGGTAATTAATTACTTCATCACATAAAATGATAAGAAAATCAAAGGAGCCAAGGAAGAGTATATACCTTCCGTTACCTTACGATCTTCTACCGTATGACTCTCCCCTCTTGGACGTAGTGTGGGCGACGATCTACCAAGAACCGTGGTCACCAAGTTGATCCCTTCTCCTTGCGCCAACCAAGCCCTAACCAAAGGGATGTCGCTGGCCACTCCAACGAAGAAGATAATCTGAACACAAACCCTACTACTGCTTTCCTCCACCGTCAGCGCCTGAGCTTTGATTTTCTGTCCACAACAACTTCTTCGTCCCCTCATCAACCCGAGCATGAAGCTTGGAGCAACTTATGTTGCTCCTCTGATCCAAGCTGCCTGAGCAACATCAACTCACGCAACTTGAACTCCTCTAATTAAGAAACTTGGACTCTTCAGATTGAGCAACTATGGATGCTCTGATCAAAGTTGTGGAGCAACTTTGGATGCTTTGATCAAGGCTGCGTGCTCTAATCAAAATTGCGAGCGCAACTTTGGTTGAAGTTGAGTGAGCAACTTTGGTTGCTCTTTGGAGAAGAGATGTCGTGAACAAAGTTCTCTCCTTGGAGAAGATTACCGTGAGCCACTTCTCACCTTTGAGAAGATCCATAAGCCACCTTCTCTACTTGGAGAGTATTTCCATGAGCCACCTTCTCTCCTTTGAGAAGATTTCTCCTTTGGAGAAAATAACAGTCGGCGCCGAGAGAAGGAGAGAGAGAGAGGAGGAGAGGAGAAACTTAGGGTTTTCTAGTGTTCCCGTTGGATCCTTGGTTTCATGCCACATGGGGTATATATAAGCTACGATAGGGACCATGAGGAGAAGTTGGATCTTGGCCTGCTAATGGATCCAAACCCGATCCATTAATGAAGATCCATTCCACTAAAGGATCTCCATTGAATTACCTCACCAACCCCCATATTTACATATGAGCTCCACCTATTATGAGTACATCCATCCCTCCGTGTTTAAGATATCGAATGACCGCCGATTAATTTAAATTACTGACAATTTTAATTAATCAACTTCTAACTCCTTGACTAGTACCACTCAACCTTATCATCATGTTGGATCAAATCCACCTGTAGGGTTTAACACGATGAACCTTATGAGTTCATCAGGGGGGCATCATCATCCCGACTCACCAGGACACGAATTCCGTCAATAATCAATGGCACACCATATAATTAATATTATTTCCCAACTTATCGGGCCTATCGATTTAGCAGAATAAATCTCGCCCATTGGTAAATCAAAAAATAAATATTAACTATACGTGCCCGTTATTATATCGGGATTTAGAGATTATACTTCATAATAATCCGAGGTTCAATCCAATTTTTAAGTCAGTACAAATTGGATGACCTCTAGTTTTGGTCCTGCTCAATGTACACAAAGTACACTAGTGTAATTCTATGGTCAAGACAAACCACACCTAATTACACTACAACCATCCCGATGGTTTGTCACTGCATCTCGGTTGTGAGCCTCTACTTATACTAGGCAAGGGACAGATAACACGATCCTCTGCGTGTTACCACACACCATGTTATCTAAATGCGCAGTATTATGCATATACCAATATAAATATGCATCTGTGTTGTTGTGATTCTCTTTCAAAATGTGGATGCCCATACAGATAAGGCAAGGCTTTTAGTATACATCCTAACAATCTCCCACTTATACTCAAAGACTTTGCTGTCTTCAAAATGCCATACATCTGACTCCCTGATCCTTCACATGCCTAAAGCTCTCGCTATCAAGGCCTCAGTGAAAAAGATCTCCCAGGTCGTCCTCTGATGTAATCTAGGCAACAATAACTTTTCCTCTCCTGGGTGGTACTTACGCTCTATGTGTTTACTCGCCTTATGGGCCCGTGATTCCTTCGATTTTGCAACTGCACCATTATTATCACAACAAAATGTGATAGCCTTGAGCAAATCAGAATCACATCGAAGTCCATCTTGAGGTTCCTGAACCATGTAGCTTTCCTGGCTGCCTTAGAGGTTGTCATATACTCAGCTTCCATGGTGGAGTTCACCACGCAGCCGCTACGCGACACTCCTCCAAACTATGGTTCCACCTCCTAAAGTAAACACAAAATCCCGAGGAATACTTATATTTTTCCCCTATCTGATTGGAAGTCTGTATCCGTATAACCCACAGGGAATTGGTCTGCCCGGTAAACCAGCTTATAATCCTTAGTCCTTCTCAGGCACTAATATATGCTTTTACCGTAATCCAATTTCCTTGACCTGGGTTACTCTGATATCTGCTAACCATGCTCACGGCAAAGCAGATATCCGGTCTCGTTTTTAGCATACCTGAGGCTTCCTTCAGCCGATGCATAAGGAACCGCCTTCACCTGCTCTATCTCCTTTAATGTATTAAAACACATCTCCTTAGATAGAGCAGCTCCACAGCTGAAAAGTACAAAACCTTTCTTGGAGGTTTCCATACTAAAATGAGCTAAGACAGTGTCTCTGCATGAAGTTTGGGATAAGCACAACATCCTTCTCTGGTGATCCCTTAGAACTTTGATCACCAAGGATGTGTCTTGCTTCTCCTAAGTCCTTCATATCAACTGTTTGGACAACCATACCCTTACGTCTGATAATACTTTATCATTGTTGCCAACTAACAAAATATTATCTACGTATGGTACAAAAATATCACTACGTTTCTGTCACATTTCTTATATACACAAATCTCATCCGCCCTTTGAACAAATCCATATGACTGGATTATCTCTTCAAAGCGGATGTTCCTCGTCATAGGTCTAGGGATCTTGATTCATGGTCGCCAGGGTTTGAGTCAGAAGACTCTCCCAAGAACATGAATCCTTCTAGTTGATTAACAACCCTCCCACTACGACAAGGTACCACCTGTGTATCTTCTGTGACACGCGGTGCAGTGACTTGTGGTATATCTTCTTGTACAGTTGGTACTAAGGTCGGAACGTCCCCTCTTAATTCTTCAAGAAGTAGTCTACTCATGGGCATGTGGTTCATCACATAGTCTTCTTCTAAGAATCTGGCATTCGTGCTAACGATTACCTTTTGATCCTTAGGACTATAGAACAGACCATCTTTCGTCCCTCTAGGATAACCTACGAACAAATGCACTTCTGTACGAGATTCCAACTTATCAGTATCTCCCTTCAATACATGTGCTGAACTACCCAAAATCTGAATATGACTTGGACTAGGCTTTCGTCCAGTCTACACTTCTATGGGAGTAGAGAGTATTGACCCAGATGGTATCAAGTAAGAATGCTGCTGTTTCTAGAGCATATCCCCAGAATGAATCCGGCAACTCGAAGTAGCTTATCATTGTCCTAACCATTACCATAAGAGACCTTTTCCTTTGCTCTACTGCACTGTTCTGTTGGGGCGTACCAAGTGCAGACAATTGGGATTGACTCCCAACCTCTGATAAGTAAGTCCTAAACTCTCCCAAGAGGTACTCGACACCATGATCTGATCGTAGTGTCGCGATACTTTTACCTTAATGTTTCTCCGCATCACCATTTAATTCTTTAATCTCATCAAAGTATTCAGACTTGCGGTACATCAATTAAATGTACCTATACCTTGTATAATCATCCATAAAATAGACGAAGTATTCAAGGCTACCTCTATCCTAGATAGACATAGGACCTACACAAATCAGAATGAACTAATTCTAACATACCTTTGGCTCTATACTCCATGGCCCTAAAAAGCTTCTTGGTCATCTTACCTTCCAAGCAAGATTCAAAGGTTAGGAAGTTTTCCACCACCAATGAACCCTAAGTGCCCATTGGCTATCAACCTTTGAACCCTACTAAGGTTAATATGACCATGCCTAAGATATGTTTGGTTCATCTTGGAAGGAACCTTTCTTTTATTTTGGTTAGATAATGAGCTATTAACATCTAATTGCATCATGGGAGATTTTGGTTCTAAAATGCACAAATTACTTATCCATGTTCCTAAACAGATAATCTTCCTATTCCACTTTTCATAACAAAAAGCAATAGAATATCCATTATTTCAGAAACTGAACCAGAGTTCTTTCTAAAATTAGGTACATAAAAGTAATCTTTTTAAAACCAAAATTTAATTTTCCTATCAAAAGACAAATAACTCCCACTGCAATAGTCATCATCTCCGTAGCTTATCCCATGTAGACGATAATCTCTTCCTCATCCAGTCGTTGGGCTTCCTGGAACCCCTGCAAAGAATTACAGACATGATTAGTGGCATTCGTATCTACCCACTAGGTACCGGTAGATAACACTGCTAAACATGTTACAACGATAAAAGAAAAAGATATACCTTTCTTTTGATGACGGAGACAGTTCGCCTTCCAATGTCTAGTCTGCTGGCATATGAAGCACTTGCCTTTCAACTTCTTCACACCAGCCTGAGGTCCCTGCGATCCTGCTGCCTTCTTGTACCCACCTTGTTTCTTCTTCTTCCTACCTTTCGGCACAGAAGTAGAAATCTTTTGAGTAACCAAGGCCTACGAACTCTGACGAAAAAGGCCCTCTGCCACCTGGAGTTCTCCTAGCAGTTCCCCCAACATATATTCACGTTTGTTCATATTGTAGTTGAGCCGGAACTGCTCAAAACTCCTAGGCAGAGACTGGAGTATAATGTTGACCTGGGTTTCTCCGTCGATCTGTGCTCCCAATACCTCAATCTCATTGAGGCGAGCCATCATCTTAAGGACATGATCCCTTACGGGTGTCCCTTCGACCATAGTAGTCGTCATCAAGCTTTTCATCGCAACCTGCCTGGCGACCTGACCCTGGTGCCCGAAGAGCTGCTTGAGGTTCTACATCATATCATAAGCAGTGGGCTGATGACCCTCAGAATAGGTGTCACGAATGTGGGTCTCAAATTTAGATATTTATAAACAGCTGGAAACCCTTTTTGCAATCAAAATATGAAAACGTAGTAAAGGGGCCACAGGTCGTATTTTCCTAGGGCTAGTTGAAGTTGTGTGATTCTAACTTGGTTTATGTGTCGTTGATATTTTTTAGGGTTTCAATTAAGTCGTGGGATTGGATTGCAAATAGAAATGGAAATACAACGAAAAGAAAAGAATTTCAACTAAATGCACTAAACAAGTGATGGCAACTAAGGAATTCAACCAAAAGAAGACCTACTCAACCAAGGTAGCTAAATCGAAATTAAAAGGGAACACAATGGATATTGAATGCAATCTAAATGCTAAACAAATGAATAAGCGCAGTGATGGCAGATTTTGGAAACAAACAAGCTTAACACAAATCAATGCATACGAAATTCAGAAATTACACAAGCAACAACTCAACTCTGCTACAAGTTTTGAAAGCCAATAAATGCAAACAAAATTCAGAAATGGATAAATGCAGTACCAGTTGATTTCAGATAATATAGCACACTAAAAAATGCCCTATAACTTGGTACCAATCACTGCCTAAACTGAACTTGATACAAAGTACCGAATTTCATCAACTTGGCACGCAAGAGAAGGAAAACTGCATGTACCGAAAATGATGTTAATGCAGGACTGTTATCTAACACTTAAGATTTGAAACTGATCTATGCAGCATTGCAATGTAAACTACCAGTCAAATGAAACTTAAAGCTAGAAGAAGAAATCCAGAATCGAAATGCAGAATAATTCAGAAACAGAAAATGCAAAGGGCAGTGCAGAATTTCAGGAACACTTCAAATGCAGAACAAACACAACAAAACAATCTAAATTCGAGTAAACAATCTATGGTTCGAATGAGATTCGGAAAAAAACTAAAGTTCCCTTGATTCAAACTTCAGAAACATTGACTGATACAATGCAAGCTAAAACTGAAACTGCTGAGTGAAATGGAGACTTATAAACACCTAGCCGAAACTAAACTGCAGAATTTTGAATTGAAAGCTAAACAAACTCAAATCAAATGCATTAGCTAACTAAATGTTGTCTTAAATTGCAGGCATCCAAATTAGACATAAACTGAATTCGCAAAAAAAACTACAAAAATCAGAAACAACTTGGAAATGGCAAAACAGGGCTGATACGCAAGCTTCAGCTGATACGCAAGGATTTAAGCAGCAAATCACTAAAATTCAAAGCAATTATCCACTAGACAAGCTTCTTAAACTACTTGACTTGAAGGATATAAACCTAATTAAGCAGAAACAATTAGGAAACAAAATCTAAGTGCTGATACAGAAAATTTGAAACTGAATTTGAGTGCAGAAATAAATTTACAGCTAAATGCAATGAAAATTAACTACGAAACTAATCCTCAACTCTTCCCGAGCTCAAAATCTCCTTGTTCGTCAAGCAAAGGCTGGCCTCGAACCCCTAAGCTGAGCAAATCAGTGGAAATCAGCTTCGCTTGATCAACTCTGCACAAACTGCATCAGCTGGGGAAATCCAATCTGAATCCCTTCGATCTCAGTTAAATGGATTGCGATGATGAATCGAGGATCATCTGAGCTCACCTGAGAACCCCTACAAGTAGCTTAGATGATCGGAAATGGATTGTGGCTGAGATTCAAGTGCTCGGACCACAGAGCATGCCGAAACCCTCAAACACCTCTGTCCGGATGAAAATTGAGTTGAATTCTTCACCGAAGCTATCTCCAATGATCTAGATGATGATCCAAGGTCGAGATTGAGGTGGTCACGCCTTCAAAACCAATGACCTTGCAAGCAAAATGAAGAGAAAATGAAGAAGAACAGTGTTGCGGCGAAGACGCGACAACGAAGGAAGCTGCAGAAATTTGATTAAGTACTTGGCATTGGACGGCTCAGATCAATTTGAGAAAATCCAACGGCTGATCTTGCTCTGATTTAATCCAAACTTTGATGATGATGATCAGGGGTCAGGATCTGCCTCGTGCTAGCTCAGATCCTCCAGATGTGCAACGGATGGTCTAGATCAACCTAATCTTTGAATGGATGATCTAGAACCCTCTGAGCTTGATCCAACGGTTGAATGAGCTCTGATTGGGATGAAACCTTCAGATCTTGATCAGAGTACTTGATCAGCCCTAACCCTAGCTCGGATTGCTTCAGATGGTTCCGGATGGCTCAGATCTAGCCGCTTTTGAGTCGGACGACCCAGATTAATCCAAAGCTTGATAACTCGATCTGGGTCCTCTTCTGACTCAAGTTTGACCCAGTATGCCCTAGGTCCATGATCCTTCATGCCTACAAAATAGATCAAAAATTCAGTGGCCAAATAATCCAAATATATACAAATTTGTAATTAAGTCCAAAATAGCAATCATTTCTAGAACCTCGGGTAAATTCACAATTAAGCAAGAAAAATATGTGTCAAACTTGGATTTTAGCAACTAAAATAATCAACAAAATAGTACTTATCAACTCCCCCACACTTAAGCTTGAGCGTCTCTCGAAACCACTAAGTATGTATCCCTTAGATTTTCTTAAGCATAATTAGAAGCAAATGAAAAGAAATTACCTAAGGTCGTCAATTCTCATAAATCTAAGCTCTATGGATTAATATCTTGTCCTTAAGTCATCAACTTAGCCTTTTCATCCTTCATGAGTCATTGAGATGAATTTAACTCACTAGCCTTTCTAAGGAATTTTTGGTGGCTCTCTCCTAAGTTCTAAGTTGATGATGGAAGTGGAGCTCACTCAAACACACATGCTTCTTGCACTACCATAGGCTTGCTTGTTATCTAATCTCCACCATTATTCATGATTAGGATCAACATCTATAAAAACAACTGAAAACATGAAAAATGGTAAGAAATGGAGTAAAAGCCAAGAAAATGGAAAAACTGATAAAGTGAGAGACTTGGTTGCTCAAGAATATTTCCAATACACTTTACTTCTCTTTACAGTCCTCTAGTGATATCAAAAGTGTGATAGAGTGAGGCTATGACATTGCCCTTCAAGAATTTGATAAAAAGCCCTCATTAGTTCCTTTGTGCCAATTTTCCACCTTGCTTGCCAACTTTTCTTCCTTCATTCTTCTTTTCTGATTTTTTCTCTTTTCCTTTCTCTCTAGTAAAGTCATAATGTAGTGATGCAAGGCTTGGATTTGGATGAGATTAACTCCACCGAATTCAATGGTGCCGAAACTCCCTTGTATCAACTTGTTTCTCTTTTTTTTTTCAAACTGTTTTCTGTTTTTCTTTTTTTTTCTCAAATCTTCTAATGGAGCACATTCGGGTCAGATTTTTTCATTAGAGAACTTGAAACATCAAACAACAATTGGGGAATTAGATGCTCCACATGTGTCCTTCACTAATCAACTATTGCAACTCCCTCTTGATACATATCCTTCCAAGTTGGCACACAACTTTCACTTCTTTTTTTTTTGTTTTGAGTCCAGCATCCACGATAGATTCAGTTCAAGTCTCTGATTTTTCCAACAATTAACATCAAGAGTGCTTGAATCAAATGATAGTGGAAGCCTTAAGTGTTCCACTCAAAAATTCAAATCAGCACATTGAATTTCAGCCCCTTGCCTTCACTGCATTTCGGAAATGCCTTCATTGCACATTGATCAGTACATTTCTTTCATTTCCTTTCCTTTCACTACATTCATGTGCTCCATTCCTTGATTCACAACCTTGAAACCCAAATTTTAGTCCAAGTTGATACAAAGCTTGTGCAGAAATTTCTTTCATGGAGCATACCTTCTGAATTTTCTTTTCCAGCTGCATTTTCCACTCTGATTTGGTTCTCAATTCTTGTAAGCAGCCCTTGCATCTTAATTCATTTTTGGCTTCAAATTAGCCCAACCACACTTCACTTACTACTGTACACAGAATTTTCAAATCAATCAGATTTGCACAGATTTCTTCATTGATCTCAGCTTGTTCATCTTCAATTCTGACATTCTGATATTGCACAGCTGCTTTTCCGGCCTACAACAAAGTGTGTCTGATTCCTATCGCAAAGAACAGCTTCAATCCCAACATTTCTACCCAAAAGTAGCTTCACAGATTTTTTTTTTTCTTTTTGGCACAAGTTTCCTTCATTTGCGTGCCAATTTTCTCCTCATTGCAGATTTTTGTTCTTCTTTCCTTTTTTTGCGTGCCACTTTGATCTTCAAAGTGTGATAAGGAATCTAGATCTCCACTTGCTTCCATCTCTCTTGCTCATTCTTGGTACCAAAGTCACTCAAAATGTAATTGTTTTCATCCCTCCATTGCAAAAATTTTTTCTTTTTGGATCAAAATGCCTTCTTGATACAAAACTTTTCCAAAATAGTAATCACTCCCCCACACTTAAATCTTTGTCCATCTCGGGCAAAGTAGCATCAAGAAAACATCCCAAGCAAACAAATCCATAGAAAAATGGGGTTAAGAGTAGGAAAATAGAAAGGAAAATTGAAAAGAGTATGTATCAAGTATGATCATTGCTATGAATAATATGGAAAAGGGAAACAAATTGATTAGCCTCCATAGATGTGATCCAATCATTGAAATATGGTTTTGAAAGAACCTAAGCAAGTTCTAGAGTGCAATAACATATGTGTGTCATAAATATAAGGCTAATTCTCACTAGGCAAAAATAATTCATCTCAAGTCCTCAATTAAGAATCTAAAGCAAAGTAGTACTCAAGCATCTAAGAATTCATCCATGAGCTCAAACCCTAAGTTTTGACAATCAAATTTAATTTATTTTCAAAAGACTCTAAAATGCTATGGAGATAACCTAGAGGGATACATTTATTCCTAGTCATGCAAGAAAAAGTGCTAAAAGAAAAGACATGGTATTTACAATGACTTTTATTCATGTTATGTTGCCTAAGAATTTATTATCAACTATTCACTTCAAAAAGAGAAAAATTTATTCCTAGAAACATGAAAATGATATGTACAATGAAATGAAGTGTAGAGAAAGTGAACTCCCCTTAAGTTGGGTAGATAGCTTCGTTCATGTCCAAACCATCCACCTCTAGCTCCTTTAGTTCTTCAAAGTACCTTTTGAGCCGGTGGCCATTGACTTTCCAAATAAAACCATTAGATGCATCTTGAATTTTCATAACACCATAGGGAAAAATATTAGTTACAATAAATGGACCATCCCACCTTGACCTTAATTTACCTTTTATCAATTTGAGCCTTGATTTGTACAATAATACCTTGTCACCAATTTGGAAATCTTTCTTCACAATGTGCTTGTCATGGAAGTCCTTGGTCTTTTCTTTGTAGATCCTTGAATTTTCAAATGCTTCTAGCCGAATTTTTTCAAGTTCTTGGAGTTGCAATTTTCTCTCTTCTCCCACCTTGGTAGCATCGAAATTACAAGCCTTCATCGCCCAATATGCTTTATGCTCTATTTCCACAGGGAGGTGACAAGCCTTACCATATACCAAGCGGTAGGGTGATGTAACGCCCCAAAATTTTCCCATATAGAATGTTATGAAATATCATGAAATTTATGAAATATTATTATGGAAGATCATGAAATATTATCATGAAATATTATGGATTCATGAATATGAAATATTAAAAATATTATGAAATAATATTTATGGGATATTATGAAATATTATGAATCCATGAAATATTTTAATATTATGAAATTTCATGATGGGCTTGGCTTAATGGGCTTTGATATGGATTAGTGCAATTTGTGATAAAAAGAAGAGGTAGAAAGGAGGAAGCAAGGATTGAACCTTGAACCTCCTAGTTGCACTCACCATGTCATAACCAATGAACCAAGTCATATTTCTTGTAGAGAGAATAAGAAACATTCTTGTTGAATCGAGGGAAGCGAAGAGACATGTCTCTTCATGAGAAAAGTATAAATAAGGGAATGAGAAGTTACAGTAACTTCCTCTTCTTCTTCCTCACTCACTCCCACCGAAACCCTCTTCTCCTCTCCTTGCATTTTCGAAATTCCAACCCTAGGGTTCTAACCCTAGGGCAATTGCAAGGAGGAAAGTCCAAGTGCCTTTGCCTTCTACCAAGTCCAAGGAGCCCTAGAGAAAATTTGGAAGAGAAGGATTTTCACTTGCCCTCCAAGTCGAGGGTACCCTACGGTTTAAAGAGAAGGTGAAATTCCAGCGCAAGGATGTAAGTGTCCTCTCGCCTGCGGCATAATTGCTATTGAATGTTTGGTTGGTTTATGCTTTTGAAAAATCACAAGGACCCTCCTTAAGGAAGGTTTCGGCCACCATGCTTGGAGGATCAAGAGAAGGGTTTTTTTGATCAAACCTTGATACATGCTAGTACCCCTAGGGACTTTATACACATATGTGTTGTTTCCAAATTTTTGGAAGGACAAAAATTAGGGTTTGGTACCTTACAACTTTCGGCCACCACCCATTCATGGGCCTTGGTTACTTCTTTTTGCATGAAGAGATCCCTAGAAACTTAGGGTATGAATATATGTTGTTCCCCATTATGTTGTGATAAGAAAAAGTAGGGTTAGCCACCCTACAACTTTCGGCCAAAGAGGAATAAGTTAGGGTTTTTGGGTTGCATGCTATCCTATGATATGTTCATGATTGTATTGTAGATAAATTGTTTGTGTAAATGTTTGTGTGAAGATTTGGATGTCAAAAACCTAGCCTACCCTACCCTACAAGTTTCGGCCAACCCTAGGGGAATTAGGGTTTAAGTTGTATGATTTTCCTTATGATATATCCATGCTTAATAAGTATAGGTGAGGTGTTTGTAAGAATGCTTGAATGAATGCTTGATTGGAAAACCAAACTCCTTTACTTGTAACTTTCGGCCAACCCTAGTTCTAGGGTTGGGAAGTACTTAATGAAATCATGAAGCATGCTACTACTTATATGATGTGTGTATAATTTATGTGACCTATCTTGTTAGGTATAAAAGCATGCCTTATAGCCCATGGGGCACCCTTATGACATGAACATGATGTGTTTGATAATATGCTTGAAAAAGGATACTCTACGAAAATTGGGATCAAGAGCACCCCTAAATGTGTGGTGTGTCCCTAGGGGATCATGAGCACCCTTGATGAGTGGTGTGTCCCTTTAAGATGTTATTGGGAGTACCTTTAAGCATATACATATGTATGTAATTACATGTTAAGATACTTTACTTTGAAAGTTGTGTACCCGACTCGGAAGGGGGTCGTTAAACAAAATCCAATGTACATGTTAACTGAAGGTCATGGCATTGGTAGGACGGAAGGGTCCTGCCCTAATTAGATTGGTGGCTCGCTACCCCAACTCATTAGGGAACGCGCTTGATGTGGTACTACAACTGGGCCCTAGATGATACTATATTTTTAAGTACTTACCTTTATGGAACCTTTTGAAAAGCATTCTCTCATTATGTGATAATCTTGTTCTGTAAAGTACTTAGAAATATTTGATGTGATGCTTATGATGCTTATAATTCTATCTTGATTACTGTGTACATGATATGATGTATTGATATGGATTTTTGCGAGTAGGCCCGGATTCTTACTAAGCATGTTTTGCTTGCTAGTTTCATGTTGTTTTTCTTATGCTGCAGATAGCGGTAAGAAATACTTGAACTAAAGGAAGAGGCAGAGGGAAAGCTAAAAGATGTGTGTGGTGATGGCTCGGGAAAGAAAGAAGGATTCTTATCTACCATTTTTGTCTAGAATCTAAATTGCTTCCACTAAAAGATTGTGAGTTGTATTACTATATTCTGATTGTGTGATGATTATGACTACTCTACTGTTGGCCAAGTTTAGAGATATGGAACCTATGTCATGATTAGATAACACTAACATTAGATGTCTAATTCTTGTTGTATGCATGCTAAGTGAAATGCTATAGATTTCCTAATTTCTATTGCTTATGAATGTTTCTCTTGCATGTGTCTAAGGTTAGGTTTTAGATCATGCTAAGCCCTATCTTGTTCAAAACATGTTTAGATCAGTAAATTATGAAGTTAAATGATCTTCCTATTATGTTGTAAATGCATGTTAAATATAGGAAACCCTGCTTGGTAAATTAGTCCTCAACAAGCATGCGTACTACTCTTCTTGCATTGTAATTGTTTCTACCTGATATACATGCTTAACATGATAAATGATATGAATGTATGGACCCGTAACCCCGCCTTTAGGGTAGATATAAGGTCGGGCGTTACAGGTGACATGTCAATCGATGTCTTATATGTTGTTCTGTAGGCCCAGAGTGCGTCATCTAGCCTTTTGCTCCAGTCTTTTCTAGTGGGCCCAACTGTCTTCTCTAAAATGGATTTAATCTCTCTATTTGAAATCTCAGCCTGTCCATTTGTTTGGGGATGATAGGATGTAGAAACTTTATGCACCACCCCATATTTACTCAGCAGTGCCTTCATGTGTTTGTTGCAGAAATGAGATCCTTGGTCACTAATTATTGCTCTTGGAATTCCAAACCTGCAGAAAATGTGTGACCTAACAAAACTACAAACAACAGAAGAATCATCAGTCTTGGAGTGAATGGCCTCCACCCATTTTGAAACATAATCCACAGCAAGTAAAATATACAGATATCCATAAGATGCAGGAAAAGATCCCATAAAATCTATCCGCCAAACATCAAAAATCTCACAGTAAAGCATAGTGTTTTGGGGCATCTCATGTCTCGCGCCTATGTTCCCAGTTCGCTGACATCTATCACAATTTTTATAAAAGACATATGAATCATGAAAAAGGGTGGGCCAGTATAAACCACATTCTAGTACTTTCCTAGCAGTTCTCTGGGGTCCAAAATGCCCCCCACAAGCTGATGAATGGCAAAAGGTAAGGACAGAAGAAAACTCATGATCTGGTACGCATCTCCTAATTATTTGGTCATTACAAAATTTCCACAAATAAGGATCATCCCACACATAAAACCTTGCATCACTTTTTAATTTATCTTTTTGAGCCTTAGAAAATTGAGTGGGAAATACATGTGCAACAAGAAAGTTAACTAGGTCCGCATACCACGGTGTCTCACCATGCACTGCAATCAAGTGCTCATCTCTGAAATCATCATCAATGGTGATAGGAGATCCATCTCCTTCAAGTCTGCTCAAATGATCTGCAACTAAGTTCTCTTTTCCACTTCTATCTCTGATCTCCAGGTCGAATTCTTGGAGTAGGAGCATCCATCTGATCAATCTAGGTTTTGCATCAGGCTTTTTCAACAAGTATTTGAGAGCTGCATGATCAGAAAAAAAAATCACATGTGAGCATAATAAGTAAGATCTGAATCTATCCAAAGCAAAAACAATGGCAAGAAGCTCCTTTTCAGTCGTGGTGTAGTTGGCTTGGGCGACATCTAGGGTTTTGGAGGCGTAGCAAATGACATGTGGTGCTCCATCTACCCTCTGTGCTAGAACAGCTCCCACTGCAAAATTAGAAGCATCACACATTAATTCAAATGGTAGAGTCCAGTCAGGTGATGTAATAATAGGAGCTGAGGTAAGAGCCTCCCTGAGTCTATGAAAAGCTTCCTTGCATTTTTCATCAAAATGAAACTCAACATCTTTCTGCAAAAGTCGTGTCAAGGGTCGAGCAATCAAGCTGAAATCTCTAATAAATCTGCGGTAGAAACCTGCATGTCCAAGAAAAGCACGAATATCCCGTACGCATACGGGGTAAGATAAAGAAGAAATAACACTGATTTTCACAGGATCTACCTCAATACCTTTCCGACAGACTCTGTGTCCAAGTACAATCCCATGCTCTACCATGAAGTGACATTTCTCAAAATTAAGAACAAGGTTAGTTTCAATGCAACGATGTAAAACCCTAGACAAATTATCTAAGCATGAATCAAAAGACGTGCCATAAACTGAAAAATCATCCATGAATATCTCCATACAGTCCTCTAGCAACTCACCAAATATACTTACCATGCATCTCTGAAATGTAGCAGGTGCGTTGCAGAGTCCGAAGGGCATACGTCTGTAGGAAAATGTGCCAAAGGGGCAAGTGAAGGTAGTCTTCTCCTGGTCCTCTGGATCTATGCAAATCTGAAAATTTCCTGAAAATCCATCCAAGAAACAATAATGCGGCTTCCCTGCCAGTCTCTCAAGCATCTGATCAATGAAGGGTAAAGGGAAGTGATCTTTCCTTGTGACCTTGTTGAGCTTCCTGTAATCAATGCAGACTCTCCAGGAATTCTTAACTCTGGTGGACACTAGTTCATTGCTTTCGTCCGCCACCACGGTCACTCCAGATTTCTTAGGCACCACGTGAATAGGACTAACCCACTGACTGTCAGAAATAGGGTAAATGATACCTGCCTGTAGAAGTCGAGTCACCTCTTTCTTTACAACATCTAAAATAAGTGGATTGAGTCTCCTTTGTGGTTGCCTCACAGGTTTGACATTGTCTTCCAAAAATATCCTGTGCATGCAGACAGCTGGGCTGATACCTGGTATATCTGATAAAGTCCACCCAATTGCCTTCTTGTAGTGCCTCAGGACTTGCAATAATCTTTCTTCTTATTCTAACTCCAAATGTTGTGCAATAATCACAGGGAAAGTCTGCTCCTCTCCTAGGTACGCATACTTCAAATGGCCTGGTAATGGCTTCAGTTCACTCTGGTCTTCCTCAGTAGAAATAAGTGATCCTTGGGGCTCTGTGCAGTCCCCTACACATTGAATCTCAAGAAAAATAGGTGATCCTTGGGGCTCTGTGCAATCCTCTACACCTAGAAAAACCTCTCCAACTGGAAATACATCTGAAATGTCTTCTGAAAAATCCTCAGCCTCAGCAGTAAATATCCTCTCAGCCTCCTCTGAATGAATAGCTCCTCCAGAAAAATCAGGTAAAAATCCCTCAGCCTCTAACTCTGTCTGCTCCATCTCCTCAAGAATATCCATGCTCATGATGGAGTGATCCTCTCTCGGATGCTTCATAGCATCGAAAAGGCTAAACTGAACCACCGTGTCTCCGATCTCCATGGAAAGTGTACCAGCATATACATCAATTTTTGTTCGAGCAGTCTTCAGAAACGGTCTTCCTAAAATAAGCAGAGAACGGTGTGCAAGATAATCTCCCTCTATATCCAAGATATAAAAATCTGCAGGAAATATTAGCTCCTTTACCTTCACCAAAACATCTTCAATCATACCTGTTGGGTGGGTCTGGCTCCTGTCTGCTAGCTGTATCACCACACCAGTGGGCTATAAAGGGCCTATGCCAAGCATCTGGAAGACTGACCTAGACATCACATTAATGGAAGCTCCTAAATCAAGCATAGCATCATGGAATGTAGTGCTCCCTATCTCACAAGAAACAGTAAATACCCCTGGGTCTTCACACTTCTGAGGTATGGCATGTATAAGTGCTGAAATATTCTTCCCAAAGCTGACCAACTCATTTTCCTTATGTTTCTTTTTGTGAACACAAAGATCTTTCAAAAACTTAGCATACTTTGGAATCTGTTTGATCATGGTCAACAAAGGTACATTGATCTCTACTTTACTGAAAAGTTCCACTAGCTCATTGAATTCCTTAGCCTTCTCCTCCTCCACTTGTCTTTTGGCTTGTGTTTTCCACTGTGGAAAGGGTAAAGGAACCCTCACTTCATCTTCTTTGGCCGGAAATGGAGGGGCTGAAATTTTAGTGGCTGTCCCTTGCGGTGTGGTGGCTGTAAAATCTGTCTTGACACTGATTTCTTCTCCGTTTTCCACCAAAATTGGAGGATTACTTGAGGAAGGAGTTGGGCACGGGCTAGGAGTGGAATCAACTGAATTTAAAGTTGTTTCATGGCTGTTTTGAGCTGGAATTGAAGGTGCTATCCGGTTTTCTGAAATTTCAGCTCTTGGACAATTTGGAAATGATGTAACCTTCCCACTCCTCAAAGTAATAGCACTCACGTTTCCTTTAGGATTAGGAACAGTTTGGGAAGGGAGTTGACTTGATCCTTGAGCTTGACTTTGATTAATCCCACTAGCCAATTGCCCCATTTGCCTCTCAAGATTTTGTTGGTGTTGTTGTAAAACTTGTTGTTGTTGTTGTTGCCAAGCTTGTTGTTGTTGTTGTTGTTGTAAAACTTGTTGTAGCATCTCCATCATTTGTTGTTGCTGAGCATTTCCTCCATTTGATCCCCCATAGCCTCCTTGGTTAGCATAGGGTTTTGATGGTCCCTGAAACGATGAAGTAGAAGGCTGAAAAACATTACCCTGCTACGGTTGGAACTGGGGCTGATAAGAGGGCTGAGTTGGCTGTTGATAGGGCTGATTAGAGGGCTGACATGCTTAGAAACCTTGCTGAGAGTTGTATCCTTGAAAATTCTGATTTTGAAATGAAAAATTCTGTTGTGAGGGCTGATTTTGCATAGGCTGAAACCCTTGATTGTGAGGCTGGAAATTCTGATTATAGGGCTGTGAAGGCTGGAAATTTTGTTAGTTTTGAGGTTGGAAAGTTGGAAATGAGTGAAAACTTGGCTGCCCTTGCTGATATGGCTGGAATTGAGGTTGGAATTGCTGAAATTGGGGCTGCGGTTGCTGAAATGTAGGCTGAAAATTCGGATTCGAAAGCTGAAATTGCGGTGGCTACTGAAATTGTTGCTGTGATTGCTGGAAATTCTGTGGAGGCTACTGCAATTGCTGTTGCTGAGGGTTTTGTTGGCAGAAAGAGTTCCCGTACCTCAGATTTGGATGATCCCTCCAACCGGGGTTATAAGTAGAGGAGAAAGGATTGTTTCTTGCTTGGAATTGTCCCCTAACCAATGCTGCTACTGTCTCATCTTGCTGGAGGGTGGGACATGAATCTGAGTTGTGCTCTTGATTAGCACAAATGCCACACACACTCATCACTTGGCTTGAATGTGGAGGTACTGAAGGAGTTGAATTTTGCCTTGCAATGTTTAGTTCAATTTGCTTAACCGTCGATGTGAGCTCTATCAATGCATTCTTAACCTCCTTCTGATCAGTAGGAACTACTTGAACTTCACCCACTCCTCTGGTGGTCAATGCTCTGCTTCCAAATTGTTGTGAGTTCTCAGCCATATTAGAAATGAGCTCCCTAGCTTGATCTGACGTTTTATTCACTAGGGCTCCTCCAGCTGCAGCATCTATCATAATTCTGTCCATCTGCAGCAATCCCTCATAAAAATACTGAATCAGAAGCTGCTCACTGATCTGGTGCTGTGGGCAACTTGAGCATAATTTATTGAATCTCTCTCAGTAATCATAGAGCGTCTCACCCACCACTTGCTGAATGCCACAGATGCTTTTTCTGATTATTGCTGTTCTGGAGGCTGGGAAATATTTTTCCAAAAATGCTTTTTTCATAGAGATCCAACTAGACACATGCCAAGTAGGTAGATAGTAAAACCAATTTTTGCTGCTCCTGTCAGTGTAAAGGGGAAATCTCTCAGCTTGATATCTTCTTCAGAAATGCCCTGAGGCTTCATAGTAGAGCATACAACATGGAATTCGTGCAGGTATCTATTTGGATCCTCTCCAGATAATCCTTAAAACTTGGGCAGTAAATGGATGAGTCCAGATCTGAGCTCAAAATCTTCAGCCAGCTCTGGATAAGCAATGCTGGAATACTGAAATGAAGCATCTAGTGCTGCGAGTTCCTTCATAGTCTTCTGGTGGTCTGCCATGATACTGCCTGAGTGAGTGGGAATAGTCTGAATAGGAGGAATATCTGAAGTCTCTGAAAGAATGCCTTGGTTCCTCCTGGCTCTGAAAGTCCTCTCAATCTCAGGGTCAAATTCTTCAATATCACCACCTGTAGACCTGGTCATAAAACCAAAACAAATCGCAGTAAAAGTAGATAAAAAGATGAAACAAGTAAAATCAAATCACCAGATATAGCAATAAGCACAAAAATAAATCAAGAAAGATGTGAAATAAGTGTACAAGCAAAAATCAAATAAATCAACTAGTAGTTCCCCGGCAACGGCGTCAAAAATTTGATGGCCCTCAGAATATGTGTCACGAATGTAGGTCTCAAATTTAGATATTTATAAACAGCTGGAAACCCTTTTTGCAATCAAAATATGAAAACGTAGTAAAGGGGCCATAGGTCGTATTTTCCTAGGGCTAGTTGAAGTTGTGTGATTCTAACTTGGTTTATGTGTCGTTGATATTTTTTAGGGTTTCAATTAAGTCGTGGGATTGGATTGCAAATAGAAATGGAAATGCAATGAAAAGAAAAGAATTTCAACTAAATGCACTAAACAAGTGATGGCAACTAAGGAATTCAACCAAAAGAAGACCTACTCAACCAAGGTAGCTAAATCGAAATTAAAAGGGAACACAATGGATATTGAATGCAATCTAAATGCTAAACAAATGAATAAGCGCAGTGATGGCAGATTTTGGAAACAAACAAGCTTAACACAAATCAATGCATACGAAATTCAGAAATTACACAAGTAACAACTCAACTCTGCTACAGGTTTTGAAAGCCAATAAATGCAAACAAAATTCAGAAATGGATAAATGCAGTACCAATTGATTTCAGATAATATAGCACACTAAAAAATGCCCTATAACTTGGTACCAATCACTGCCTAAACTGAACTTGATACAAAGTACCGAATTTCAGCAACTTGGCACGCAAGAGAAGGAAAACTGCATGTACCGAAAATGATGTTAATGCAGGACTGTTATCTAACACTTAAGATTTGAAACTGATCTATGCAGCATTGGAATGTAAACTACCAGTCAAATGAAACTTAAAGCTGGAAGAAGAAATCCAGAATCGAAATGCAGAATAATTCAGAAACAGAAAATGCAAAGGGCAGTGCAGAATTTCAGGAACACTTCAAATGCAGAACAAACACAACAAAACAATCTAAATTCGAGTAAACAATCTATGGTTCGAATGAGATTCGGAAAAAAACTAAAGTTCCCTTGATTCAAACTTCAGAAACATTGACTGATACAATGCAAGCTAAAACTGAAACTGCTGAGTGAAATGGAGACTTACAAACACCTAGCCGAAACTAAACTGTAGAATTTTGAACTGAAAGCTAAACAAATTCAAATCAAATGCATTAGCTAACTAAATGTTGTCTTAAATTGCAGGCATCCAAATTAGACATAAACTGAATTCGCAAAAAAACTGCAAAAATCAGAAACAACTTGGAAATGGCAAAACAGGGCTGATACGCAAGCTTCAGCTGATACGCAAGGATTTAAGCAGCAAATCACTAAAATTCAAAGCAATTATCCACTAGACAAGCTTCCTAAACTACTTGACTTGATGGATATAAACCTAATTAAGCAGAAACAATTAGGAAACAAAATCTAAGTGCTGATACAGAAAATTCGAAACTGAATTTGAGTGCAGAAATAAATTTACAGCTAAATGCAATGAAAATTAACTACGAAACTAATCCTCAACCCTTCCCGAGCTCAAAATCTCCTTGTTCGTCAAGCAAAGGCTGGCCTCGAACCTCTAAGCTCAGCAAATCAGTGGAAATCAGCTTCGCTTGATCAACTCTGCTCAAACTGCATCAGCTGGGGAAATCCAATCCGAATCCCTTCGATCTCAGTTAAATGGATTGCGATGATGAATCGAGGATCATCTGAGCTCACCTGAGAACCCCTACAAGTAGCTCAGATGATTGGAAATGGATTGTGGCTGAGATTCAAGTGCTCGGACCACAGAGCATGCCGAAACCCTCAAACATCTCTGTCCGGATGAAAATTGAGTTGAATTCTTCACCGAAGCTATCTCCAATGATCCAGATGATGATCCAAGGTCGAGATTGAGGTGGTCACCCCTTTAAAACTAAAGAACTTGCAAGCAAAACGAAGAGAAAATGAAGAAGAACAGTGTTGCGGCGAAGACGCGACAACGAAGGAAGCTACGGAAATTTGATTAAGTACTTGGCATTGGACGGCTCAGATCAATTTGAGAAAATCCAACGACTGATCTTGCTCTGATTTAATCCAAACTTTGATGATGATGATCAGGGGTTAGGATCTGCCTTGTGGTAGCTCGGATCCTTCAGATGTGCAACGGATGGTCCAGATCAACCTAATCTTTGAATGGATGATCTAGAACCCTCTGAGCTTGATCCAACGGTTGAATGAGATCTGATTGGGATGAAACCTTCAAATCTTGATCAGAGTGCTTGATCAACCTTAACCCTAGCTCGGATTACTTCAGATGGTTCCGGATGGCTCAGATCTAGCCGCTTTTGAGTCGGACGACCCAGATTAATCTGATGCTTGATAACTCGATCTGGGTCCTCTTCCGACTCAAGTTTGACCCAATATGCCCTAGGTCCATGATCCTTCATGCTTACAAAAATAGATCAAAAATTCAGTGGCCAAATAATCCAAATATATACAAATTTGCAATTAAGTCCAAAATAGCAATCATTTCTAGAACCTAGGGTAAATTCACAATTAAGCAAGAAAAATATGGGTCAAACTTGGATTTTAGAAACTAAAATAATCAACAAAATGGTACTTATCATGGGCATGGCCTGATGCTGATGTTGCAATACATTCGACATAGATGCCAGAATGTAGCACCGTGCCATCTCATCTGCCTTGACTTACTTCTTAAAGCGCTCCCTATGCTCTTCACTAGAGTTCTCGCCAGGCTTTTCTGGACACTCCTCGAAGAGCACATATTTGTACTCTTTAGCAGTAAGGACAATGTCTAGGTTTCTTTTCTAGTCTATATAGTTGGGGCCAGTAAGCTTATTTTCCTTAAGTATGGTCGCTAGTGGGTTAAAGACCATTTTGAAAAATTCCTGAGAATCACAACGAACACAACTTTAGATTTCTAAAATAAATTGATTTCTCAAACAATAAATTTTTTGAAATCAACCAACACCTCAAACACGGAGAATTCGCATGCCACGTTAGTGTGGACGTATACGAATTCTTCATTCATTAGAGGAGGTTTTACCCATTAATCTTACTATCTTGTCAACCTAACTTTTTGACAAATAAGACTAATAGTTGGTTTTCTTCGACCCTACAAATAATAGCAGTGACTCCGTTGGGGAGGATACTAATTTTTGCATCTATGTGTTTACTATTACACGACACTAAGAAAATTATTTCCGATTATATGTCTTCCGTTGGGGAAGTACAGACGCTCTTCAATAATTTTCTATAATCTTTTCTGACCCAGTGATCCGCAGAACAAGCCTATCCGTTATGGAGGAAGGCACTCAGAGCCGACGCGGGGGCTTGTTCGCATCACTTGTCAGATTGTAATGGAGGTCACGGGACCCTTAGAGTCCCTCTCCCACTTAGTTATTTATTTTGAGGAATTTTACATGCACACACACAACAAGCACATAACCAAAGCACAAATTAAGAAAAATCCTAGATTTTTCAACTTTTATAGCCTTGGTCTCTAATGCGCCTCCAGTCGTGTCGTCATCTCGTCCACTCCTCCCTACACCATGAGCAAGCCACCATTGAAGGGATCTCCGAGTCGAGATGACTAGCTGATTATTTACATCCATCGATCCTATACTCCATGAAGGAGTGTACATAAAATCTAGATCGAAAGTAAACAAAAAGCTCGGCTAAACACATGCCGTATTTAATTACAAAAATTAAATACTATCTAGCCTCGTCAACCCCGAGGATTTTAATTAATTACAAAAATTTACACAATCAATCTGACAACAATATTTTAGCCATGATAAGTTAGAATCTAGTGCCTGCAACAAAGAGTTAGCCTACGCACATCCACATATCATCCAACAAAAATAATTTATATGATAATGTACAAGTAATTAACCGAATCCTAAACACACAAAATCGGAAACCTCAGCTCTGATACCAATTGATGGGTATAGCTTGGGGGTTTCCTAAGCGAATACTTGGTGGTCCTTGAGCGACCTCTCCATGTCTATGGATTAAAAAATTAATCCGAATGGAGACCTATCTCCCAACGACCATCTCATCATCGTATCGATCGGTTCAAATTATAATTTGGCCAATCTCAAAGATCGAGCCTTGTAATTTGCCTAATCGTTCGACCGCGGAAAAGACGACGAGTGGATCGCCAATTTTTTGTTTATTATCGGGGTCCAATAATTAATTATCAAAAATTAATTAAATAATTAATTAAACATGATAATTAATTACTTCATCACATAAAATGATAAGAAAATCAAAGGAGCCAAGGAAGAGTATATACCTTCCGTTACCTTACGATCTTCTACCGTATGACCCTCCCCTCTTGGACGTCGTGTGGACGATGATCTACCAAGAACCGTGGTCACCAAGTCGATCCCTTCTCCTTGCGCCAACTAAGCCCTAACCAAAGGGATGCCATAGGCCGCTCTAAGGAAGAAGATAATTCGAACACAAACCCTACTACTCCTTTCCTCCATCGTCGGTGCCTGAGCTTTGATTTTCTATCCACAGCAACTTCTTCGTCTCCTCAGCAACCCGAGCATGAAGCTTGGAGCAACTTAAGTTGCTCCTCTGATCAAAGCTGCCTGAGCAACATCAACTCACGCAACTTGAACTCCTCTAATTAAAGTTGCGTAAGCAACTTGGAGTCTTCAGATAGAGCAACTATGGATGCTCTGATCAAAGTTGCGAGAGCAACTTTGGATGCTCTGATCAAGGTTGTGTGCTCTGATCAAAATTGCGAGTGCAACTTTGGTTGAAGTTGCGTGAGCAACTTTGGTTGCCCTTTGGAGAAGAGATGCCGTGAACAAAGTTCTCTCCTTGGCGAAGATTACCGTGAGCCACTTCTCACCTTTGAGAAGATCCGTAAGCCACCTTCTCTCC
Source organism: Boesenbergia rotunda (assembly GCA_024364735.1). Lineage (NCBI taxonomy): Eukaryota > Viridiplantae > Streptophyta > Magnoliopsida > Zingiberales > Zingiberaceae > Boesenbergia > Boesenbergia rotunda. The sequence goes on along the minus strand of JAGFNQ010003373.1, from coordinate 677,987 downwards.
ATGGAGAGAATTTCGTGAGCCACCTTCTCTCCTTTAGAGAAATTAACAGTCAGCGCCGAGAGAAGGAGAGAGAGAAGAGGAGGAGAGGAGAAACTTAGGGGTTTCTAGTGTTCCCCTTGGATGCTTGGTTTCATGCCACATGGGGAATATATAGGGCTATGATAGGGACCATGAGGAGGAGTTGGATCTTGGCCTGCTAATGGATCCCAAACCCGATCCATTAATGACGATCCATTCCACTAAAGGATCTCCATTGAATTACCTCATCAACCCCCATATTTACATATGGGCTCCACCTATTATGACTACATTCATCCCCCCGTGTTTAAGATATCGAATGTTCGTCGATTAATTTAAATTAATGACAATTTTAATTAATCAACTTCTAACTCCTTGACTAGTACCAATCAACCTTATCATCATGTTGGATCAAATCCACCTGCAGGGTTTAACATGATGAACCTTATGAGCTCATTAAGGGGGAATCATCATTCCGACTCACCAAGACATGGATTCCGTCAATAATCAACGACACACCATATAATTAATATTATTTCTCAACTTACCGGGCCTATCGATTTAGCAGAATAAATCTCGCCCATTGGTAAATCAAAGAAATAAATATTAACTATACGTGCCCGTTATTATATCGGGATTTAGGGATTGTACTCTATAATAATCCGAGGTCCAATTCAATTATTAAGTCAGTACAAATTCGATGACCTCTAGTTTTGGTCCTGCATAATGTACACAAAGCACACTATTGTAATTCTATGGTCAAGACAAACCACACCTAATTACACTATAACCATCCCGATGGTTTGTCCAACTCCATCTCGGTTGTGAGCCTCTACTTATACTAGGGAAGGGACTGATAACACGATCTTCTGTGTGTCACCACACACCATGTTATCTACATTGCGAAGTATCAGAATTTTATGCATATACTAATGTAAATATTCATCTGTGTTGTTTGTTGGTGCCGGAAGCACCAAAGTAAAACCTGTGTTTTGATAATGGCAAAGGGTTCAGAAGTTAAGGTTTTATTGTGATCTAACAATGCTACTCGAGTGTGCAGGAAAAGTCCTAGGTACACTTGGCACGAAGTCCTAGTTCTAAGAATTGGGCACTAAGTCCTGGCCGCAGGCTGGGCACCTAAGTACTGACATAAGGTTGGGCAATAAGTCCTGGTCGCAGACTGGGCACAAAGTCCTAATTCGAGGAATTGGACAATAAGTCCTGGTCGAGGGTTGGGCACCGAAGACCTGGTGATTAAAGCTGGGCAATAAGTCCTGGTCGCGGATTGGGCACAAAGACCTGATCCGGGGGATTGGGCAAAAGTCCAACCGGAGGAGCCGGTTGGCAAAAAGGTAAACTCTCCAGAGAGGAGTAGGTGATGGCGCCTTCCCCGTAGGAGGGAACATTAGTGTCAGTTCGACCTAGGGTTCCATTTTGGGAAGCCCAAAGTCAGAACCAAGACAGCTCAGGCTGTTAATCATGCTTAAATTCATATCATTTATATGTTGTTTGTGTTTTGGAACTAACCCTGGTTGCAGGAATGAAGGGATGGAGGTTTCTGCTCCCAGGCGCCTCAATGAAGGCAGGCACCTGTGTTGAGACAGGCGCGCCAGACAAGGTTGATTCTAGGCTCAATCGAAGCAAGCTGCCACATAAGCAAGTGAGGTGCCTGTGTTCATATAGGCGCCCCAGTCAGCTCAGGTACCCCAGTTGAATGGATAAGCACTGGCCAAGTCTGTAGATTGAGTTTCGCGTAGAATGGGCCTCGTGTCAGGCGCCCCCTTCAACACAGGTGCCCCAGCGACCATTATATAAAGGGGTTCTCCCCCTTGGCTTCAACACAACTTTCTTCTACGCATTCTTTCAAGCGCTCTACTCCAAACGATCCGTGCTCAAGACTCAAGCACCAACGATGACTCGCGGCTCCGACATTCTAATCTTCTGGTCGTTGGTATAATTTTTGTTATGTGCTGTATTTTTAATTCTATATTCGAACTTTACATTGTAATAATTTTACATAATATAGAATTGTCCGTCGTAAATGGTCAAGAACTGTGGGCCTTGGAGTAGGAGCCAACTGTGACTCCGAACCAAGTAAAAACAAACATGTTAGCATTGTTTTGCTTTTCCGCTGCGCAATTACTCTAAGTTTTCCAAAAAATTATCGATCGATATTCACCCTCCCCTCTATTGATTCAAACCGATCCCACAAGTGGTATCAGAGCGAGTGGCTCAAATCTGGAGCAACCACCAGTTGAGTATTTTTTCGAATTTTTTTTAAAATTTTAAAAAAAATTCATAATTTTCTTGTTAATCGAGGTTGGTGCAACATCACTCGATTTTTTTTTTATTTTCTGCCGCACTGCTAATCCAAGACTCAGTCTTGGGACAAGTTTTTGTTATAAATCTTTCAGTTAAAATCCCATGGCCAATCAAGAGTGGAACAGTGCCCGACCACCGCTCTTCTCCGGCGAAAATTTCAGTTGTTGGAGAAACCAAATGGAATCTCACCTGAAGGCCCATATGGACATATGGATGATAATCCAAACGGGATTCTCCTTCCCCACAGAAGATGGATTAGCAATCGCATGGAACAAATTGGATGAACCAACACTTAACAAGATTGAGATAGATGCTAATGCAACTGCAATCCTTCAGTGTGGCCTAACCAATGAACAACTCAGACTAGTCAGACCTTTCGAATGTGCTAAAGAAATTTGGCAAAAGTTGATCAACCTACATTAAGAGAACTCAGATGAAGAAGAGGATCAGGTAAGTTATCTTGCACTCTCGACTCAAGCACAAGTAGCTGAGACATAATCGGTACCCGACGTCGAAATCAACTTCGAACCGGAATCAAAAGATGAGTCTGCCAAGACAAAATCTGTATCCAATTTTGAATCCTTTATAGAATTACAATTAAATGAGCAAACTGATACTGCAATGGTCGAGTAAAGTATAGTTTCTATTGCAGGGAAAACTTCAAGAGAACCACAGAAGAATAAACCACAACCAATATCTGAGTCCGACTCAGATTCAGAGTCTGACGATAATCAAACAAAACTGGTTCAGTGGGCTCGTGACTACTATAAGATGTTGAAGAACCGAACAAGCAAAAGGAAGACGGCAAAAATCAAGGGGAAGACTTCCAACAAGGATTCAAAAGGTAAAATTGTAAATTCAAATTTTAAAAGCCATATAGTGTTGGTGCAAGATGCATCAGTGATGTACTCCTCTAAATGTTTCAATATTTAACAATATGCTTAAGTTAGTGATACATTGAACAAGGAAGGGATAGTCAAGAAAGGAGTAACAAAGTGAAAAAAGTCCTAGTTAACCTAGGCACGAAGTCCTGGTACGAAGAATTGGGCACTAAGTCCTGGTTGTGGACTAGGCACGACCAGTCCTGGCTGCAGGCTGGGCACCTAAGACCTGACCGAGGGTTAGGCACGAAGTCCTAGTTCGTGGAATTGGGCAATAAGTCCTGGCCGAAGGCTGGGCACCGAAGTCCTGATGAGTGAAGTTGGGCAATAAGTCTTGGTTGTGGACTGGGCACGAAGTCCTGGTGAGTGAAGCTGGGCAAAAGTCCTGACAAGTGATGTTGGGCAATAAGTCCTGGTCGTGAGATTGGGCAAAAGTCATGGTAAGTGAAGCTGGGCAAAAGTCCAACCGGATGGGCCGGGTGGCAACCGTCTCCTGAGAGGAGTAGGTGAAAGATGCGTTCCCCAGGATGGGAACATGGCGTCGGTTCGACCTAGGGTTTTACGGGAAATCCAAAGTCAGAACCAAGTTGTTAAGGTTATGAATATATATCTGCATATTTGTCTTGTCTTTGATTGTATTGCAGGTACCTAAAGTTGGAAGCAAGACAAGCAAAAGCTACCTGGAAGTCCTCTAGGGAGCCTGTATTGAAACAGGCGCCCCAGAGCTATAGGGCACCCTGAACTAGGCAGCCACCTCCTAGGTTCCTGTTAACACAGGCGCCTGAGAGCTCCCAGGTGCCCTGTATGGGTCAGGCGCCTGGGAAGGGGGAGCTTATCCCTGCTGCGAGTTCAGCGCGAAGATGATGTTTGACCAAGCCTTGTGAGGCGCCACCTTCAACACAGGCGCCCTGTAAAAAGGCTATAAAAGGGGCTTTGACCCATAAACTCAACACAACAATTCCAAGATCATTCTAAGCATTCCGAATGGAAGAAAAGTGCTAACGACGAAGCTTTGCGACCAAGGAAGCTCTGGGAGGAAGTGCACGGCACTTTGGAGTTCCAGATCGGCCGAGTCTTCAACTCTTTTGTTTGGTTTGATTTACTTTCCGCATTTAATTTCTTAAATATTTTTTATTGTAAATCTTGCACTGTAAGACGGGTTTCTCTGCCTCCGGAAAGTCCGGAAGGGAGACCATTAGTGGATGGGCGTCTCCTGTGCTTAGGCCTTGGACGTACTGGCCCTGGGGGGTTGGGAACCAAGTAAAAAATCCCGTGTGCAATCTATGGATTTGATTTTCGTTCTATCTATTTTTCTGCTGTGCTACTAACTCTGTGACCAGAACGAATAATCGAATGTTTTCGATAAGTTTTTGAAATTTTTACAAGTCGATATTCACCCCCCCTCTATCGACGACACCGGTCCCCACAAGTGGTATCAGAGCCTGGTAGCTCTTCACCGAACTAACAGCCGATGAAGCAAAGACGCTAGGAGTTGAGGGGGAGCCCAGGGGTGAATCAGGTATATTTTTTTTAAGTATGTCAATTTTTAAATTTCATATTACGTGTTTCAAGTGCAAGGAGAGAGGACACTATAAAAACCCGTGTCCTACTCATAAGACTCGATCTACACTACTGGCGACAAAGGAGGCACTAGCGCCCGGAGTCCGGCGGGACAAAAGTCACATCAAATGCTTCAAATGTGAAAAGTACAAACACTACAAGAATCAGTGTCCGGCAAAGGTATGAAAAATTTACATTTGTAAAGATTTTCAAATTCCTGCACTTTCATTTGATAAGGTAGATATTTTTCTGAAAAATTAGAATTATTGCATAGTCAAATCAATATCTTGCATGACCAATTATCAAATGTAGATAATGTTAAAATACCAGAAATTAATCTTTTAATCCTCAATGTCAATATAATAATTTCTCAAATTAATTTTAAAAATTTTAAGGATAATATTGAAAATGATTCTCATAATATTAAGGGCAATCCTAAAATTAATTTAGAATTAATTCTGAAAATATTGAAGATATTGCTGAGCATTAGGATAATTTTATTGAAGATATTTCTGAGGATAAGGATGAAATTAACTCTGATATTTCTAAGGATAGTGGAGATGAAATATTTTTAGATAATAATTTAATTATTAATTTCTTGGATAATCCTGAAGAAAATTATAAAACATTAACTAGTAGCCCAGAAAATTACTCCACTACTATGAAGATGTAGAAGGATATGATTTTGATGATGAGGATGAGAAGGAAATTGAATTTTCTAGAATCAAGGCTACAGTTAATAAAATTTACAAAAATTCAAACAAATCAGAATTGTTAAAAAAACTTGAAAACTTAAATAAAGAAGAAATAGTAAATAAATTAGATATTTTTGAAATAATGAAAATGATGGAACTAAACCCACAACTATTAATTAACCCAGAAATTTTGAAACCTAAATCAAATTAAATCTTAATTAAATTCTTACCTTAATTATTTCAACCCTAATTAAATCTTAACAACTTTTACCTTAATTATTTCAACCTTAAATAAATCTTAATTGTTTTCCTTAATTAATCCTTAATCAATTAAATTTTAATTAATCCTTAATCAATTTAATTTTAATTAATCCTTAATCAATTTAATTTTAATTAATTTTTAATTAATTTAACTTTAAATAATTCTTAATTAATTTAACTTTAATTAATCCTTAATTAATTTAACTTTAATTAATTCTTAATTAATTTAACTCCAATTAATTCTTAATTAATTTAACTTCAATTAATTCCTAATTAAATTGACTTCAATTAACTCCTAATTAATTTAACATCAATTAATTTTTTAAATAATTTAAGTCTAACTCGTAAATAACTTATACACAAATTAAATAAAATCTTACCCAAACTGTAAAAATTAATTTAATAAAATTAAATAATGTCAAAGTGGGTTGACATATTCGCGGGTTCACACGACATGTATCAAATCAGGAATTTGATACATTATTAGAAACTTAAGTAAAATGATTTGAATTGTTTGACTCATGTATAACTGTCATGCTCATGCATTTGCTATTTTTTATATATGTATGTCATGACATTCATATTTAAATTTATGCATGATTTAGAACGGTTATAGGAAAAAGACTAATTGAAACTTGAACAACATAGTATTAAGTGGATGTGAGATGATAGTACGTTAGGGAAGCCCGTCTAATAAGGTCAAGTAAGGTAAGGTGTACCTTACTTGGTCTGTTTAGTCTGGTGGAATTAGCCGAAGCTACCAATCCAAAACCTAAGCTAGTTAGACCAAAATTTTTCAAGAAGTAATTTGAAAATGAACTTTTGGTAAAAGACTTTGTCAAGGAAAGGGTTGTTGCTCCAATAAGGCTATGACCAAAGAAGGCCTCTGTGCCTCGCCAAAACCTGGAAGTCAATTATCAAAACTCAAATTCAATTTACTATTTGATAAATTTGAATCTAACACAAGTTTTAATTAAATCTTAGATTTAAATTCAAAAAAAAAATTAATCAAGTATCTCACAATACACCCATAAGGCAACCATGCTTGCTTGTACTGAGACATCAAAAATGGGTGAGATGTTAAGGACTAATAAGTTGAAAAATGCTTTTCAAAAATGTTTTCCAAAAGTCTTAGATATTTTTCTAAAAATCAATTTTCAAAATAGTGCTTTAAAATAATAATATTTTTATGGATTTCATGCTTGTCTGATTGCTAATCTATTATATGTTTTCAAAATTATATCTTTTTCAAAAATTTGTTTGACCTACACAATTAAACACAAGCCTTTTAGGTCAACACTAAAGTCCCTTAAGGCACTTTGATAAAGTCAAACGGTGTCAGGTACAGGGGGAGTGTTGGTATTCTTTCAAAAGTTTTTTTTTATTTTTTCAAAACCCTTATGCTTCAAAATTATATTATCATCTCAAAATAAGGTTTTCAAAAATTGGTTCAAAAACTTTATTATATTACTATCTCTTTGAAAAATTATCATCATATCAAAATGTTTTTCGAAAACTGTGCTTTAAAAATTTACTATCATTCCAAATTGTGTTTTTGAAAATTATCTCCTTGAAAATTACCATACTTAAACATGTCATTCAAAACTGTTCTTTTGATTTTGATAAACCCTAAAGACACAGAGAAAATTTTCTTCATGATCTACAAGGACTCCTAGGATGTGTCAAGTTTAGGAGGAGTCTAAGTCAAAAGAAAACTTTCTTACAAGTATTTTTCGGATTTTTTTAAAATTATTAGATAATTCTTTTGGTCTAAACCAAACCCTAAAGACTCAGAGGAAGAGTACTTGTAGTCAACAAGCTTCCATGGACTGTGTCAAGTTTAGGGGAAGGTCAAATTAAAAGAATTATTGAAGATTTCAAAATAATATGTTTTCATACACTATTTTTCAAAATCCTTTTGAAAACATAAGTAATTTTTACTTCAAAATACTTTGATTTTTATACTATTACATTCAAAGACTTATTTCTTTAGCTTATAGAATCCCTGTTTGAAAATAATTTTACTTGAGTTTGGAGAATTTCCAGGACACTTAGGGAAACGTCCTTGTAGTTAATAAGGTTTCCTAGAATTGTGCCAGACTGAAAAGAAACCAAGTCAAGTAAAATAGTATGTCTTAAAAAATAATATTTTTCAAAAGTACTTGCATTTTTTTAAAAAAAATTAATATATTTTTCAAAAGTACTTATATTTTTCAAAAAGTTAATAATATTTTTCAAAAGTACTTGCATTTTTTTAAAAAAAGTTCAATATATCTTTCAAAATACTAATACTTTTTTTCTAAAGTGCACAATCTTCTCCAAAGTACAAATCTTTTGTTTGTGCAAAAATTCCAAAGTGCATAATTTGTTTTAAGTGCATAATCTGTTTGAGTGCATTTTTTAAAAATCTTTTCTAAATGAAAATTTATCTAAGTTCAAAATATTTTTCTAAAAGATCAAACTTTTTCCAAAATGTACAATCCTTTCTAAGTAGAAATTTTTGGTATACATTAAGTACTTAAGTTTTTTTCTAGTACTTAGTCTCTTTCAAAACAAAAAGAATTTCAAAAATTGGTTTTTCAAATGATTATAGTAAGTACTTTCGAAAAAGAAATTTTTTTAATTGTCATTGTTGGTGCAAGTGTGTTTTGTCATTTTTGATATATGACAAAGGGGAAGAGTGAGCTTAAGTTAAAAAAAATTTCTCTTCTTCCCAAAGGATCAAAATGAAAATCAAAATGTCTTTGCAAAAGGGGGGAGAGTGAGCTTAAGTTATATTTTTTTCTTTCTCCCAAAGGATAGAGAGCTGCTGAAGTTAGAGATTTTTCCCCAAAGGATCAAAATGGGTTTTCAAAACTTAGATCATATTTTTCATTTTATCCCAAGGATTATAACTTAGAACTTTAATCCAATCTAACTTAAGATATTGTCAAACATCAAAAAGGGGGAGATTGTTGGTGCAAGATACATTAGTGATGTCCTCCTCTAAATGTTTCAATGTTTAAAATATGCTTATGTTAGTGATACATTGAACAAGGAAGGGATAGTCAAGAAAGGAGTAACAAAGTGAAGAAAAGTCCTAGTTAACCTAGGCACGAAGTCCTGGTTCGAAGAATTGGGCACTAAGTCCTGATCATGGATTGGGCACTAACTCCTGGTCGTGGACTGGGCACGACCAGTCCTGGCCGCGGGCTGGGCACCTAAGACTTGACTGAGGGTTGGGCACGAAGTCTTGGTTCATGGAATTGGGCAATAAGTCATGCCCGAGGGCTGGGCACCGAAGTCTTGATGAGTAAAGTTGGGCAATAAGTCCTGGTCATGGACTGGGCATGAAGTCCTGGTGAGTGAAGCAGGGAAAAAGTCCTGACAAGTGAAGTTGGACAATAAGTCTTGGTCGTGGACTGGGCACGAAGTCCTAGTCATGAGACTGGGCAAAAGTCTTGATAAGTGAAGTTGGGCAAAAGTCCAACCGGATGGGCCGGGTGGCAACCGTCTCCTGAGAGGAGTAGGTGAACTTCGCGTTCTCTGGGATGGGAACATAGGCGTCAATTCGACCTAGGGTTTCACGAGAAATCCGAAGTCAGAACCAAGTCGTCAACATTAAGAATATGTATCTGCATATTTGTCTTGTCTTTGATTGTATTGCAGGTACCTAAAGTTGGAAGCAAGACAAGGAAAAGCTGCCTGGAAGACATCTAGGGCGCCTGTATTGAAATAGGTGCCCCAGAGCTATAGGGCGCCCTAGACTGGGCAGCCACCTCCCAGGCACCTGTTAACGCAGGCGCTTGAGAGCTCCCAGGCGCCCTGTGTGGGTCAGGCGCCTGGGAAGGGGGAGCTTATCCTTGTTGTGAGTTCGGCGTGAAGATGATGTTTGACCAAGCCTTGTGAGGCACCCCCTTCAACACATGCGCCCTGTAAAAAGGCTATAAACGGGGCTTCGACCCCTCAACTCAACACAATAATTCCAAGATCATTCTGAGCATTCCGAATGGAAGAAAAGAGCTAACGACGAAGCTCTGCAACCAAGGAAACTTGGGGAGGAAGTGCGCGACACTTCGGAGTTCTAGATCGGCCGAGTCTTCAACTCTTTTGTTTGGTTTGATTTACTTTCCGCATTTAATTTCTTAAATATTTTTTATTGTAAATCTTGTACTGTAAGACGGGTTTCTCCACCTTCGAAAAGTCCGGAAAGGAGACCATTAGTGGACGGGTGTTTCCCGTGCTTAGGCCTTGGACGTACTGACCCTGGGGGGTTGGCAACCAAGTAAAAAATCCTGTGTGCAATCTATTGATTTGATTTTCATTCAATCAATTTTTTCGCTGTGCTACTAACTCTGTGACCAGAACGAATAATCGAAAGATTACGACAAGTTTCCGAAACTTTTTGCAAGTCGATATTCACCCCCCCTCTCTATCGACGGCACCGATCCCCACATATAGTATGTTATAAATGCAGGGAGAAGGGACACTACCAAGACCAGTGTCCTACTTGTAAAAGTCGGTCTTCATCACCTACAATAAAAGGAACTCGCAAGGATGCTGGACAAACAACCAACAAAGGTAAATTTACATTATTTGAAAATTCGGTGTTTGCCTCAAATAACGTGATTGAATCATATAAATTAGTTAAGGTAAATTTCAGAAAATTTGAACAAGAAAATGAAGCACTGAAATGTAAAGTTAGTATGCTAGAAAATTTAATTCACAATCTTGCTGATTTCGAAAATCTGGAGTATTACTCCAATTCTAACTTTACATAGATAATTGTTTGTTTTAATTGCGTGTTGCATGTTTATTTTTTTTTATTATGCTTAGAATTAGGATTGGTTAGTTTAAGGATAAAAGAGTTACTTAAAACTTGAACAACCTAGTATTAGGTGGAGGTGAGATGATAGTGCGTTAGGGATGCCCTTCTAATAAGGTCAAGTAAGGTAAGGCGTACCCTACTTGGTCTGTTTAGTCTGATGGAACTAGCCGAAGCTACCGATCCAAAACCTAAGCTAGTTAGACCAAAATTTTTCAAGAAGTAATTTGAAAATGAATTTTTGATAGAAGGCTTTGTTAAGGAAAGGGTTGTTGCTCCAATAAGGCTACGGCCAAAGAAGGCCTCTGTACCTCGCCAAGACCTGGAAGCCGATTATCAAAACTCAAATTCAATTTACTATTTGATAAATTTGAATCTAACACAATTTTAATTAAATCTTAGATTTAACATTAATTCAAAGATAAAAATAAAATATCTCACAAAATAGATAAGGAAACCTGTTTTGTCACGTAGAACTGGGTGAGATGTCTAGGACCTAATAATGTAGTTTAATTTTTTAAAATCAACTCAAATTATTTTTTCAAAATTAATTCAAATTTTTCTAAAAAAATTATTTAAAAAATAACACATCAAACTAAGTCTTGATTGAATTGTACTGAGATCTAGGACTTGATTAGGTCAATTATTGATTGGTCAAACCTAGTCAACGTAGTCAAACCTGGTCAACACTAAAGTCCCTTAAGGCACTTAGATAGAGGTAGACAGTGTCGAGTTCGGGGGGAGTCTAAGAAAAAGGAAAATTTTCTGACAATTATTTTTTGAAATTTCTAAACATTTCAAAATGTTTTCATACACTGCATTTTCAGAATCTTTGCGTGAAAACATAAGAATTTCCTCTTTAATAAATTACTATCATTATAAAGACATTTTTGTAAAAATCACTTTCAAAGTGCTAATATTTTTCAAAAGTACTAATATCTTTCAAAGTGCTAATATTTTTCAAAAGTACTAATATCATTCAAAGCACAAATATTTTTCAAAGTACAAATACCTATCAAAATACTAACATTTCTAATGCACTAAATTTCTTTAAGTAATTTTTTTAAAAGTGCATAATTTTTTTTTGGTGAAAGTCTTTTCTCAATGAATTTTTTTGGCAATATTAAGTTCAAACTATTTTTCTAAAAAGTACAAAATAGGTTTCCAAGTTTACAATACTTTTCAAAGTATAATTTTTGTTGAGGCAATCTATGGTCCAGAGTGACTATGTGTTTTGATGTTTGGGCAAAGGGTTTAAGTTAGGTTTTCCCTTGTGTATTTAATATATGTATATGAGTGTGCAAGTTGTGCAGGTTACACATAATGACTTAGCTAGACGGCTTCGGTACGTTGAAGGGTGGCATGGAGATAAGCTGGAGGCTTGTGTACACCCGAGGGACCATGGATAGTAGGGATGATGAGCCGAGGGGTGCGGACTTCGAGGGGTGCGGACTTTAAGGCATGCGTGAAGGATGACATGGAGACAAGCTGGAGGCTTGTGTGCATCTGAGGGACGGGAGCCGAAGACGAAGAGGGCGCGAAGGCAACAGTCAAGGCTGCTGGTGAAGAGTCAGCTGAGTCATGAAGAGACGAGAGCCGAGGGAGGAGAACTCCAAGGGTAAGCCGGGAAGTGGACTTCAAAGGGCACACGTGAAGGGTGGCATGGAGGCAAGCCAAGGGAAGGCTTGTGTGCACATCCGAGGGACGATAGCTAGTGGAAGAATACTTTAAAGGGCAAGCCAAGGGAGTGTACCTGAAGGCACGCGTGGAGGAGGGTTGTTGGAGTGAGGAAGAATGTTTGTATAAGTTGGGCAGTCGACTGGGAATATAACAGTCGACTGCAAGCACAAACAGAAACTCACAGAATGTAATTGACTCGAGACCAGTCAGCTGCCCAAGGAGAAGTAGACTGGTAAGTAGCCAGAATTCGAATGTTGAGCTACAACAGTTGAATCTGAGTGGGGGCAGTCGACTGCCTTGGGAGCAGTCGACTGGTAGGGCACTTTCCAGCCTTGAGCTTTATTTAAAGAGGCTCAGGTTTGGCTGGAAACCCCTAACGAAACAAGCTTGGTTAAGGCTTGTTAGTAGTCTTTAGAGCTCAGAGGTGTACTCAAGGTTGTGGAGAGGTTTCTCCACCCACAAGGAGCTACGTGAGCTAGCTGGAGGGCATCCGGGGAGTGATCCGCCGAAGGATCGAGGGATCGTCCACCTCACGGACTGTCGTGGAGTAGGAGTCTTCATCTCCGAACCACGTAAATAGGTTTGTTAGCGTTTGTTTGAGTTTATTGTTATTATTTCCGCTTGCGCACTGACGGACCCAAATGGACTGTCACGAATGTGGGTCTCAAATTTAGATATTTATAAATGAAAGCTGGAAACCCTTTTTACAATCAAAATCTGAAAATGTAATATAGGGGCCACAGGTCGTATTTTTCTCGGGGCTAGTTGTCGTGTTTGATTCGAACTTGTATTTATGTGTCGTTTTTATGTTTTTGGGATTTCAAATAAGTAATTGGGTTTTTGGGATATAATCGAAAATGAAAATGAAAATGAAACACACGAAAAAGAAAGGAAAACTACACAAAGGAAGAAAGGGATCAATATCAAGGAGTAACTCAATCAAAAGGAAAATTGATTCAACAAAAGGAACTAAATGGATATTAAAAAGGCACACTATTGATATTAAATGCAATTTTATTTCTGAACAATTGATTAAATACAGGGATGGCAGATTTTTGGAAACAACAAGCTTAATACCATGAAAAGCATGCGAAACTCAGAAATTGGGCAAGCACTGAACTCAATTCACTTAGAAGTTTTCAAAGCTAACTTAAGCAGGGAAAGTTCAGAATAGCTAACGGTTGTATCAATAGAGTTCAAACACTACCCTACTCCGAAGAGAACTGGTGGAAATCTGATGCAAATCAGTGCCTAAAAACAGCTTGGCACACAAGCTGAAAACTTGTGCCAGAAACTGAACTTTTGTGCCCAGAACTGCTTCTAGCAATTCAGAAATGCAGATGACCGAATGCCATTTGAAGAGCAACCATCAATGAAGAACTTGGCAGGAAAGGATGAAGAAAATCAGTCCCAAACAGTTTACTTCAGACACAATCCGCAAACTCAAGGTGCATGTGCAGAAATATAGGAAATTTAGCAAATCAGCACCAATTTTGACCTCAAAACAAATAACTGATATGAAATAGATTTACCACTCTAAGGATCAACAAGTCTAGGACAGAACTCGCATTCAATGGACACAAAACGTGAAGGCAATTTGACTGAAATGGCAGAAAGAAAACTGAAGTTGCTGAGTTTCTGAAAGCTAGGTAGATGAGTTACTGAATTTGGCACACACAGCAATTAGATTGCAAGAAACTACACTTAAGTGCTACGCTATCTAGCAAACTGTCTACCTAATGCGAGATCAAAGATTGACAACTAAACAGCTAGGAAACAATTCAGAAAACAAACAATCTGAGACACTCTCAAAAACTGAAAGGAATTGCAGAAATCTATTGGCACGCAAGCTGTATGGTTGGCACGCAAGAAATTAAGCTGAAACAAACTGAAATTTAACTAAGTTGATCACTAAACAAGCTCCTATATTACTCTACTTGCAGAATTAAAGCTAACTTACAGCTAACAACTTGAAACCGTAAATTGCAATAGCTAAACAGAAGTTTCAGAACAGAACAATGCGGCAATGTAAAATTACAGCTACAAAGCATTAAAATTAATGATCTAAACTACTCCTCGATCCATCTTGAGCTCAAAATCTTCTTGGTTGTCAATCAAGAGCTGGCTTCGAACCCCTAGGCTCAGCAAATCGGTGGAAAACGACTTCAATCCATAAAATCTGCTCAAACTGCTTCAACTGGGAAATTCCAATCCGGGCCCTTTAATCTCAGCTTGCCGAGCTGCGATGAAGATTTGGAGACGACCTGAACTCACTTGAGAACCCCTACAAGAAGATCAGGTGATCTGAAATTGCGTGTAGCTGAGATCCAAGCTCCCGGACCACAGAGACTGCGAAACCCTCAACAAGCTCTGTCCGGATGAAGTTTGAGTTGAATTTCGGATCGAGATTGCCTCCCAAGGATCCAGATGATGAATTTCAATAGGAATCGAGGTGGTCGCGCCTTAGATTGAAGAAAACTTTAAGAATATTGGAAGAACACGAAGAACTGAGAAGACGGCTTAGACGCGACGAAGCTTGCTGCGCAGGAAAATTTCCTTAAGTAATTAGGCATGGACGGTCCAGATTTTCTTGCTTCAATCCAACGGCTGATCTTGGTCTGATTTGAGCCAAACTTTTATGATGATGATCTGGGGTCAGGATCTTCCTTGTGGTAGCTCGGATCCTCCAGATATGCATCGGATGGTCCAGATCAACTCTATATGTGATTGGACGCTCTAGAGCCCTCCAAGCTTGATCCAACGGTTGATTGAGCTCTGATTGTGGTGAAACCTTCAGATCTTGATCAGGGTGCTTGATCAAACCTAGCCCTAGCTCGGATGGCTCTAGAGCATCCCGGATGGCTCAGATCTAGCCGCTTTCGAATCGGATGACCCAGATTTAATCGTGATCTTGATAATCTGATCCGGATCACTTCCGACTCGAGTTTGACCCAATATGCCCTAGATCCTTGAACCTTGATGCCTACAAAAATAGATCAAGAATTTAGTGGCCAAAATAATCCAAAAATTTGCATATTTGCAATTAAGTCCAAAATAAAGGTAAGTTCTAAAACCTAGGGCAATTTCACAATTTTTACACTAAAAACATAGATCAAACATGGATTTTAGCAGCTCAAATAATCAATAAAATGGTGCTTATCAACTCCCCCACACTTAAGCTTGAGCGTCTCGCGAAAACACTAACTAAGTATCCCTTAGGCTTTCTTAAGCATAATTAGAAGCAATTGAAAAGAAATTACCTAGGGTTGCCAATTCTCATAAATCTAAGCTCTATGGATTACTATCTTGTCCTTAAATCAACAACTTAGCCTTTTCATCCATCATGAGTCATTGAGATGAATCTAAATCACTAGCCTTTCCAGGAAAATATTGGTGGCTCTCTCCTTAAATTCTAACTTGATGATGGAAGTGGAGCTCACTCAAACACACATGCTTCTTGCACTACCATAGGCTTGCTTATTATCTACTCTCCACCATTAATCATGAATAGGATCAACATCTATAAAAACAAAGAAAAATATAGACAATGGTAAGGAGTGAAATAAAAGCTAAGGAAATAGAAAAATTGGTAAAGTGGAAGACTTGAGTGCTTGGGAATATTTCCAATGAACTTTGCTCTATTATCAGTCCCCTAATGATCTCAAAAGTGTGTGAAGTCAGATTTCCATAACCGCCTTTGATTTGGATGAATACTCCTTCCTTTGGTTCAATGTGCCAATCTTCCATTTCCGTGCCAACTTGTTTTCTCCATCTTCTTCTCATCAATTCTTTTTCTTTTTCTTTCTCTCTAGTAGATCTCAGAATGTATTGGAACAAGGATTTGTTCAGATGAGGGAAACTTCACTGATTTAAAGTACCAAGACTACGATCTTGTGTCATCTTGTTCCTCTCTTTTCTTTCCCTTTTCAAACTGTTTTTCTTCTCTCTTTTTTTTTTCTTAATCTTCTAATGGAGCACAATCGGATCAGATTTCTCATTAGAGAACTCGAAACATCAAACAACAATTGAGGAATTAGATGCTCCATATTTGTCCTTCACTAATCAACTTCACTTGAAAATTCAGCCCTCAAAGTTAAATTTCAGCCAATTTCTTCCATTTCCCGCCCATAGCTGCATTTGTTTTTTTTTGAGATCCGAAATTGAATGTGCACCTTCAACTTCAGATACATTTTACACTTAATATCTTGATTCATAGCTTCGAAAACTCAAAATTCAGATTACTCTCAGCTCATAATGCCATGCAGGGCAAATTTGGGCAGTTTCAGAATTTCTTCTCAGCTTTTGGTTCACTCACAAGCTTCATGTCAATTCATTTTCAGAATCAAGACTCTGATTTCCCATACAATTGGCATCACATAGTACTTGCAATCAAATAGCAGTGAAATCCTTGATGAAAATTCATTCCAAATTCAAATCAGCACATTGAATTTCAGTCACTGCCCCTTCTTTTCTGCTCTGATCAGGATTCCTAGCATCCACCTTTCTTCCTGGTTTGGTCACGTTTTGCTCAATCTTGTGGTGCTCATGCTTCCCAAATCCTTGTTCAGAAATTGGCTCCAATCCATCACTAATGCCGTGAGCTTCCAAGGACTTGCCACTTCTTGTTTTTGAATCTGCCTTCAAGTATGTTTCTGAAATTTTTATAGCAGTTTCAATTCTGCTCACAAGGGGTTTTGTTCAATTGAAAACTATTCTGCAAGTTTGGTTTGAAGGCAGCAAGGCATTGTTGAGTAGAAAGCATGGATTCAATTGAGATTTGATACAAAACTGCTTTATAACATTCACTGATTTCTCTATTTTTGATCTGGAATTTTTTTCTTTAACTGAATGTGTTTCAGCTCTTTTCTCTATTCTATTTGTAGACTGTCGACTTCATCCACTTGTGCCGGATGCAATGCTCCAAGATCTCTAAATTACCAGCACTTACATTCACTAGTAGTGGATGAATTTAGCCACATGCACTTCACTGCAAACTTCTGTTTCTTCCCTGTTTTGATCCAAATAAATCCAATCAGCCACATTTCTTTCAATTCTGATCAGAAGTGAATGTGCCCATCAATCTTTGATACACTCCTATCTTTGTTCCCCAATTTACAGCTCCTAGAGAACCCACTTTAGCTCAAGTTGATACACACTTGTGCTGAGACTGTTTTAATGGAAATGCAACCTTCTGAAAAATTCTGAGTAATTCAGTTTGCATTCACACTTAAATTTGTATCACTCAGTAACTCCCAGATGGAGCACTCGGCAGCAACAATTGCTGTTTTTCCTCCTTTGCGTGCTATCAGATTCGGCTCAGCTTTATTTGATTTCTTTACAGCAGTAGCATCAAATGGATCATCTTTCTCAGCTTCTTTCTAATTCTGAATAGCTGATTTCAGACCTTATGTGCTCAAATTCCTATCAGATATCAGCTTCACTCAGCCCTTACCGTGAGCTTTAAAAGAATTGCCACTCAGATTTAGCACTAGGTAGCCACAAATGCACTGCAGTTTAGAAATTTCAGCTTCAGATTTTTTACAGCTTCTTCTCAGCTTCTTGCACTCAGCCTTTCAATTATGCACAGCTGCTTCAAATTCAGATTTTTCAACTTCTTTCTCTTCAGCAGCTTTGCTCAGTCTTCCTCAGTTCAAGTACCTCCTTGGAAAGTCTCAAACTCCAATTGCTTCCATTCTTTTGCTCATTTTTGACACCAAACATCACTCAACTCATCTTTGGCACATGAAGATTTTTTTTTTTTAGTTGAACTGCATCAATGATGAAAATTGCTTCCAAATCACCAATCACTCCCCCACACTTAATTCTTTGTCCGTCTCGGGCAAAATAGCATCAAGAAAAACAACCCAAGCAAACAAATCCATAGAAAAATTAGGGTTTAGATTAGCAATAAGGAAAGGTAAATGGAATAGAATAGACAAATTGATGTAGGAAGGTGAATAAAATGATTTGTCCCTATAGATGTGATCCAACCATTGAAATATGATTTTGAAAGAACCTAAGCAAGTTCTAGAGTACAATGACATGTGTGTATCACAAAATAAGGCTAATCTCACTAGGTAAAAATTAATCCATCTCAATTCTTCAATCAAGAATCTAAAGCATAATCGTACTCAAGCATCCAAGATTTCATCCATGAGCTCAAATCCTAAGTTTTGACAACCAAATTTAAGTTATTTTCAAAAGACTCTAAAATGACAATAAGTTAACCTAGAGGGATACTTTTATTTCTACTCATGCCATAAAAAGTGCTAAAATGAAATACATGGTACTTACAATGATTTTATTCATGTCATGTATCTTAAGCATTTGTTATTATCTACTTACTTCAAAAAGAGAAAGAATTTATTTCTAGAACCATGAAAATGTGCTAAGAGAAAAGATATGGTATTTGCAATGACGAATTTTATTTGACTTTAAAATTCCTACGTGAGAAAACCAATTGCGCATGCAAAAATTATTCTTGCAACAAGTAAGGAAATGGTATATACAAAGAAAAATGAGTGCAAAATTTAGTGAACTCCCCTTTTAAGTTGGGTATGTGGCATCCATATAGTCCACTCCATCCACCTCTAACTCCTTGACCTCTTCATGGAATTTCTTGAGCCGGTGGCCATTTACTTTGTACACTTGACTCGTGGCCTCCTCTTGAATCTCTACCACTCCATAAGGAAAAACATTAGTCACAAAAAATGGACCCTCCCATCTTGACCTCAACTTACCTTTGATCAATTTGAGTCTTGACTTGTATAATAGCACTTTGTCACCAATTTGAAATTCTTTGCTCACAATGTGCTTGTCATGAAATTTCTTAGTCTTCTCCTTGTAAATCCTTGAATTCTCAAATGCTTCCAACCGGATTTCTTCAAGTTCTTGAAGATGCAACTTCCTTTCTTCTCCCACCTTAGTAGCATCAAAATTGCAAGCTTTAACTGCCCAGTATGCTTTATGCTCAATCTCTACAGGTAAGTGGCATGATTTCCCATACACAAGTCTATAAGGTGACATTCCAATGGGTGTCTTGTAAGCGGTGCGATATGCCCATAGTGCCTCTTCAAGCCTTTTACTCCAATCCTTTCTATGAGGTCCCACAGTTTTTTCCAAAATTGATTTGACTTCTCTATTAGACACCTCGGCTTGTCCATTTGTTTGGGGGTGATAAGCAGTAGAAACCTTATGTACAACCCCGTACTTATTAAGAAGAGCCTTCATGTGCTTATTGCAAAAATGGGACCCTTGGTCACTTATGATTGCTCTTGGTATTCCAAACCTGCAAAAAATGTGTGACCTGACAAAACTCACAACAACAGATGAATCATCAGTCCTGGTGGGAATGGCCTCCACCCATTTTGAAACATAATCAACAGCTAAAAGAATATACAAAAATCCATAAGAAGCAGGAAATGGTCCCATAAAATCTATACCCCACACATCAAATATCTCACAATATAAAATAGTTTGTTGAGGCATTTCATTTCTAGCACTTATGTTTCCTGTTCTTTGACATCTATCACAACATTTACAAAACCTATATGAATCTCTAAACAGAGTGGGCCAGTACAATCCACATTCTAAAATTTTTCTAGCAGTCTTTGTGGTCCAAAATGCCCACCACATGCTGAAGAATGGCAAAAAGTGAGTACAGAATGAAACTCATGATTTGGTACACATCTCCTAATGATTTGATCACTACAAAATTTCCACAAGTAAGGATCATCCCACACATAATATTTTGCATCACTTTTAAATTATCCTTTTGAGCTTTCGAAAAGTGTGTAGGAAAAACATGAGCTACAAGAAAATTCACTAAGTCTGCATACCAGGTGACTCACCATGCATCTGTAAAAGCTGCTCATCTCTGAAATCATCATCTATGGCCGTGGGATCTCCATCTCCCTCCAATCTGCTCAAATGGTCCGCTACTAAATTTTCCTTGCCACTCCTGTCTCGTATCTCCAAGTCAAACTCCTGTAGTAGTAGCATCCATCTAATAAGCCTTGGCTTCGCATCTGGTTTCTTCAGGAGGTACTTCAATGCTGCATGATCAGAAAACACAACAACATGAGAACACAATAAATATGATCTGAATCTATCTAAAGCAAAAACTATGGAAAGAAGCTCCTTTTCAGTCGTGGTGTAATTGGCTTGGGCGGCATCTAGGGTTTTGGAGGCATAGGAAATGACATGTGGTGCTCCATCTACCCTCTGTGCTAATACAGCTCCCACTGCAAAATTAGAAGCATCACACATTAATTCAAAAGGTAAAGACCAGTCAGGTGATGTAATAATAGGAGCTGAGGTAAGAGCCTCCCTGAGTCTATGAAAAGCTTCTTTGCATTTTTCATCGAAGTGAAACTCAACATCCTTCTGCAGAAGTCGTGTCAAGGGCCGAGCAATCAAGCTAAAGTCTCTAATAAATCTGCGGTAAAATCCTGCATGTCCAAGAAAAGCTCGAATATCCCGTACGCATACGGGGTAAGATAAAGAAGAAATAACACTGATTTTAGCAGGATCTACCTCAATACCTTTCTGAGAGACTATGTGTCCAAGAACTATCCCATGCTCTACCATAAAGTGGCATTTTTCAAAATTCAAAACAAGGTTAGTTTCAATGCAACGATGTAAAACCCTAGACAAGTTATTCAAACATGAATCAAAAGACGTGCCATAAACTGAAAAATCATCCATAAATACCTCCATGCAGTCCTCTAGCAACTCACCGAATATACTCACCATGCATCTCTGAAAGGTACCGGGTGCGTTGCAGAGTCCGAAGGGCATACGTCTATAGGCAAATGTGCCAAAGGGGCAAGTGAAGGTGGTCTTCTCCTGGTCCTCTGGATCTATGCAAATCTGAAAATAGCCTGAAAATCCGTCCAAGAAACAGTAGTGTGACTTCCCTGCCAGTCTCTCAAGCATCTGATCAATGAATGGTAGAGGGAAGTGATCTTTCCTTGTGACCTTGTTGAGTTTCCTGTAATCAATGCAGACTCTCCAGGAATTCTTGACTCTGGTGGGTACTAATTCATTACTTTCATCTGCCACCACGGTCACTCCAGATTTCTTAGGCACCACATGAATAGGGCTAACCCACTGACTGTCAGAAATAGGGTAAATAATACCTGCCTGTAGAAGTCTAGTCACCTCTTTCTTTACTACATCCAAAATAAGTGGGTTGAGCCTCCTTTGTGGTTGCCTCACAGGTTTGACATTTTCCTCTAAAAAGATCCTGTGCATGCAGATAGCTGGGCTGATACCTGGTATATCTGATAGTGTCCACCCAATTGCCTTTTTGTAGTGCCTCAGGACTTGCAATAATTTCTCTTCTTGTTCAGACTCCAAATGCTGTGCAATAATAACAGGAAAAGTCTGCTCCTCTCCTAGGTATGCATACTTTAAGTGACCTGGTAATGGCTTCAATTCACTCTGGTCCTCTTCAGTAGAAATAAGTGGTCCCTGGGGCTTAGTGCAATCCCCTACACTCTGAATATCAGTAAAAATAGGTGATCCTTGGGGCTCTGTGCAATCCCCTACACCTAGAAAAATGTCACCAGCTGGAAGTGTGTCTGAAATGTCTTCTGTAAAATCCTCAGTATCAGCAGTCAGTACTCTCTCAGCCTCCTCTGAATCTGTAGCTCCTCCAGAAAAATCCTCCAGAAATCCCTCAGTCTCCAACTCAGTCTGCGCCAGCTCCTCTAGAATGTCCATGCTCATGATAGAGTGGTCCTCTCTTGGATGCTTCATAGTATCAAAAAGGCTAAATTGTACAACCGTATCTCCTATCTCCATAGAAAGTGTCCCGGCATATACATCAATCTTCGTTCTGGCCGTCTTCAGAAAAGGCCTGCCTAAAATAAGTGGAGAACGGTGTGCCAAGTAATCTCCCTCCATATCTAAAATATAGAAATCAGCAGGAAATATCAGCTCCTTTACCTTCACCAAGACATCTTCAATCATACCTGCTGGGTGGGTCTGACTCCTATCTGCTAGCTGTATCACCACCCAGTGGGCTGTAAAGGCCTATGCCAAGCATCTGAAAAACTGACTTGGGCATCACATTTATGAAGCTCCTAATCTAACATGGCATCGTGGAATATGGTGCTCCCTATCTCACAAGAAACAGTGAATACCCCTGGATCTTCACACTTCTGAGGAATAGTGTGGATAAGTGCTGAGATGTTCTTCCCAAAGCTGACCAATTCATTTTCCTTGAGTCTCTTTTTATGAATACAAAGATCCTTCAAAAACTTAGCATATTTGGGAATCTGCTTGATCATGGTCAACAAAGGTACATTGATCTCCACCTTGCTAAATAGCTCCACTAACTCATTGAATTCCTTGGCTTTCTCTTCCTCCATTGCTTTTTGGCATGTTTTCTCTGCTGTGGAAAGGGTAAAGGAACCCTAAATCATCAGTTTGGCCGGAAATGGAGCTGCTGAATTCTGCTGTGCTGTCCCCTGCGTAGCAGCTGCTGTCCCATGTGTCTCGGCACTGTTTCTTCTCCGTTTGCCACCAAATTTGGAGGGTTGCTTGAGGATTGAGTTGGGAACGGGCTAGGGTCGGAATCAGCCGAATTTGAACTCATTTCAGTGTGGTTTTGGGCCGGAATTGAGAAGCTGTCCGGCTCCTGAAAATTCTGCTCTTGGACTCTTCGGTGATGTTGTAACCTTCCCACTTCTCAAAGTTATAGCACTCACATTCCCTTTGGGATTAGGAACGTTTGGGAGGGAGTTGGCTTGATCCTTGAGCTTGATTTTGGTTAATTCCACTAGCCAATTGCCCTAATTGCCTCTCAACGTTTTGATTGTATTGTTGTTGATGTTGTTGTTGTTGAAGAACTTGTTGTATTTTTGTTGTTGAGCTTGTTGTTGCTGCATCATCTGTTGAAACATATCCTCAACCCTGTTGGGACGCTTTCCTCCACTTGAGCTTCCACAACCTCCTTGGTTAGAATAGCTCCTTGATTGACCTTGAAAGATGAATTAGTTGGCTGAAATTGTGGAGCTTGCTGATTCTGTTGAAAACCATGCTGTTGGGGCTGATTAAAGAACTGATTAGAGGGCTGATATGCTGGGAAATTTTGCTGCGAGGTGTACCCTTGAAAACTCTGATTTGGAGCTTGAAAATTAGGTGGCGAGGGCTGAAAATTTTGACCTTGAAACCCTTGGTTGTAGGGCTGAAAATTCTGAATCATGGGCTGTGATGGCTGGAAATTGATTGGTTTTGGAGCTGGAAAGCTGGGAATGATGGAATCCTTGCTGCCCTTGATAAGGTTGCTGAAATTGAGGTTCAAATGGCTGAAATTGTTGCTGAAAATGTTGGAATTAGGTGAAATGAAGGCTGAAAACTTGGATTTGATGGCTGAAATTGTTGCTGATTGTTCTGAGTTGTTGGGTCTGCTGGAACTTGGTTGAGGCTGCTGTGAGATGATTTGAGGCTCTTGTTGGCAGAAAGCATTCCCATACTCAAGTTAGGATGATTCCTCCAACCGGGTTATAGTGGAGGAATATGGATTGTTTCTTGCTGGAAATTGTCCTCTCACTAATGCAGCTACCGTCTCGTCCTGTTGGAGATTGGGGCATGAGTCTGAAGTGTGCTCTTGACTAGAACAAATGCCACACACACTTGTAATTTGAGTAGAGGGTGGAGGTACTGAAGGAGTAGAACTAGTCTGTCCACTTTCAAATCTATTTTCTTCAAAGCTGAGGTGAGCTCCATCAATGCATTCTTAACCTCCTTGTTATCAGTGGGAACTGCCTGAACTTCACCCACTCCTCTGGTGCTCAAGGCTCTGCCTCCAAATTGTTGGGAATTCTCAGCCATATTAGAAATTAACTCCCTAGCTTGCATTGGTGACTTGTTCACTAAGGCTCCTCCAGCTGCAGCATCTATCAGGACTCTATCCGTCTGTAGCAGTCCTTCATAAAAATATTGAATCAATAATTGCTCACTGATTTGATGCTGGGGGCAACTTGAACACAACTTGTTAAATCTTTCCCAATAATCATATAGTGTCTCGCCCACCACTTGCTGAATCCCACAGATACTTTTTCTGATTATAGCTGTGCGGGAAGCTGGGAAATACTTCTCCAAAAATGCCTTCTTCATGGCGATCCAACTAGACACATGTCCTGTAGGCAGATAATAGAACCAGTCTTTGGCTGCTCCTGTCAATGTGAAGGGGAAAGCTCTCAGCTTGATGTCTTCTTCAGAAATGCCCTGAGGCTTCATAGTAGAGCACACCACATGGAATTCATGCAAGTGTCTGTTTGGATCCTCCCCAGATAAACCCTGAAATTTTGGCAACAAATTAATAAGCCCAGATCTTAACTCAAAACTTTCTCCCAGCTCTGGATATGCTATGCTGGAGTACTGAAATGCAGCGTCAGGTGCTGCAAGCTCCTTCATGGTTCTTTGGTGATCTGCCATATCAATGCCTGAGTGAGTGCTGATAATCTGAATAGGAGGGATATCTGTAGTCTCAGAATGAATGGCCTGGCTCCTCCTGACTCTGAAAGTCCTCTCAATCTCAGGATCGAAATCTTCTAATTCAGCACCTAGAGACCTGGTCATAAAAATAGAACAAATCGCAGTAAAAGTAGATACACAAGTAAACAGATAAAATCAACTCCAAAGATATGACAATAAGCACAAAAAATAAATCAAGAATGATGTGCAATAAGTGTACAAGCTAAAATCAAACAAGTCAACTAACAGTTCCCCGGCAACGGCGCCAAAAATTTGACGCGCCCAAATATACTAATTAATTTGTCACGAAATGTATGGGCTCATCAAATTTTTATACCAATGAATAACTGGAAACCCTTTTTCAAGCAAAAATATAAGGATGTAGCAAAGGGGCCACAGGTCGTATTTTTCTCGGGGATAGTTGTCGTGCTTGATTCAAACTTGTAGTTATGTGTCGTTTTTGGGTTTCAAACAAATAAATGGATTTTGGTTTGTAATTGTGAATGAAAATGAAATGGAAATCAAGGAAAATTAACAATGGAACTAAACAAGGAATTGGCACTCAAAAACTCAATCTAATGAAACTTACTCAAACACTTACAAATTTTTTTTGGTCTAAACTCTGATTTCGAAAACAAGAGAAAAGCTAAGCAAATAAGTAGAGGTAATGATAGGAGTTTTCAGTAAGCAGATTGGACTTAAAACAAGTGCTAACCATGGAAAATGGAAATAAAACAAACAACAATATTAACTCAACTAACTACAAGTTTTTGAAACTAACTAATGCTAACAAAATATTCAGAATTGGATAATTTACTAACTTATGAATTTCAAACACAATCTTAATCTACAAAACAGGCTAAATTTCGGATGTAAGAAGGTTCTTATCTATTGGCACGCAAGAGGTTGCTCTTTGTGCCAAAAACTAACTCAAAACTCGAAAATGATATCTTTTTGACTAAGAACTCTAAACTACTCGATTTAATTGAGAAACCTGGCTGTGAGGAGAGAACTAAGCTAATCTACGGTACGACATTTGAGATCAAAACTAGAGAAACAAAGAAATTCAGAAATGAAAGAGGCTGAATTTAAGATGCAAAATGGAAAAGACTAGCTACAGATTTTTTCTGTTTTTGCAATAGATTAAGGACTGAACTAGCTAACATAAACTGAGTATAAGTGACTATCTAGGAGCAAACAAGTTTAAACTAGCAATTAGTTAATAAAACTAGTGAAAGGGAATGAAATTTCTGAAAATTCAGCAACTTCACTTGGCACGCAGCACACACATTGGCACGCACAAATCTAAGCTACAATTAAACTAGAATTTGAAGCATTTATCCACTACACACATTCCTTAACTATCAGACTTGCAAAATTTAAGCTAAATTACAGCTAAGAACTTGAAATCGTAACCTTCAATAGCTGAAAATGAAAATCAGAACACAACAGTGCACAGAACTGAAATCTACAGCTAAGAAAATGAATTAAACTGAGAAATCTACTCCTCAACTCCTTCCTCAGCTCAAGAAATCCTTGGTTGTCAATCAAGAACCGGCTTCGAACCCCTAGGCTCGGCAAATCGATGGACAATCAATTCTGAAGTGTTTCTGAACAGAAGCTGCGCTTAATGGAATATTTCATCCGATTCACTTCATCTCGAGTGGAAGAGCTGCGATGATGATATGGGAGACTTCTGAGCTCACCTGAGAACCCCTACAAGTGGTTCAGAAGCTTTGAAATGGATTGAGGTCGAGAGGAAGTTGATCGGACTGAGAACTGCCAGAACCCCCAAGAAGTCCTCTGTTCCAGCGCAAATCAGCAGAATTCTTCAATTACCAATCGCCAACAACTTGATTCTTGATCTGGAATGGAAGATGAGGTGGTCACGCCTTCATGGAAACAAAAATTTCGAAGAACGATGAAGAAACGAGGAAGAACGGCGAAGAACAGTGGAAAGGAGCTGAAGACGCGACAAAGGTTTCGGCTGTGGAAAATTTCCTTAAGTATTAACCAATGGACGGCTCAGATCGATTTGCTTCAATCCAACGGCTGATCTTGGTCTGATTTAAGCCAAACTTTGATGATGATGATCTGGGGTCAGGATCTGCCTCGTGGTAGCTCGGATCCTCCAGATTTTCAACGGATGGTCTAGATCACGCTAATCTTTGAATGGATGATCTATAGCCCTCCAAGCTTGATCCAACGGTTGATCTTGCTCTGATTGGGATGAAATCTTCAGATCATGATCAGGGTGCTTAATCAACCCTAGTCCTAGCTCGGATTGCTTCAGATCATCCCGGATGGCTCAGATCTAGCCGCTTTTGAATCGAACGGCCCAGATTTAATCGTAATCTTGATAATCTGATCCGGGTCACTTCCGACTCGGGTTTGACCCAATATGCTCTAGGTCCAGGAACCTTTCATGCCTACAAAAATAAATCAAGAATTTAGTGGCCAATTAACTCAAATATGTGTAATTTTACATTTAAGTCCAAAATATGAATAAGTTCTAAAACCTAGGCAATTTCAAAATTTTGGCAATAAAAACATAGATCAAACAGGGATTTAAGCAACTCAAATGATCAATAAAATGGAATCTATCAAGCATCACATGTTCAGAGTATGAATCTCTCAGAAACATGAGAGTAACTAGAATCCGTAGGACGAGAAAAACATTGCTTGGGCTAGGTGTGACGTAGTCAGCCTAGTGGGGACTGTCACACATAGACCGTGTCCTGAACCAAGTGGGTATAAGATGGTGAAGGGAATGAGGCACGATTCATTAGAGCTGCTGAAGGGTTTTAGAATAATTTCTGAGGTCAACCATTGATCTTTCGATTAATTGGGGATCATGATGTACTACTAGGTGCCACTCATGATCGTTCTATAATTGGTTAATTATAGACGACCAACATAAATCGAAAGCCTATTTAGTCACACGCACTACGAGTAATTCGAGGGATTTAAAATGAGTTGAAAATTAGATTTTCCGATCAAGAGAGATAAGTCGAATCTGAATTTTTCAGAGACGCATCGGAAGCATAAAATGGCTAAGTCTTTTGAAGACTTATTGGACGAATTAAATGAGTTTAATTCGTATGGTTTTATCTTGGGTTTGGCCGGCCAAAGACTGTCCCCACCCTCTTTGTTTGGCCGGTCATAACAAAAGGGAAAAACCGAATTTTTGGTTCAAATTATAAAATAAACCGAGCGTGATTTGTTTTATAAAATTATGGATAATATATATAAATTTTTATAAACTGAAGTTTGGTTTATTATTTTCATGGAAATTAAAATAAACTTTGAATAGTTTATTTTATTTTATAAAATCAATTATGAATTGATTTTTCCATGATAAGAAAAATTTATATAATAAATTTCTTGTGAAAATTTATTCCATAATAAAAAGTGAGACATGATTATTTTTATTATAAATTAAATTATGATAAAAACTTGGCATGATGGAATAATTCATAGAAAAATTTATATGAAAAATTTCTTATGAAAATTTATTCCATAAAAAGGAGACTTGGCGATTGAGAGGCTACTATATAAAGGAACCAAGGCAAGGCTTGGAAATTAATCTAAGAGATCTAGAAATAAGCCCTCTCTCTCTCTCCTTCTCTCCCTCTCCCTCCTCTAGTGCCGCCGGCCCTAAAAGGAGGACCCCTTTGTTGCCGTGAGCTTCATCCACCAAGCAGCTGCCGAAGAAGAAGAAGAAGCGGGCGCAACTCCTTCCTTCCTCCCGGAATCTTGATTCCGTTCTTCGTTTGGTGGTTAGTCTTCCAATCTCTCTCTTGGTATTCTTGTTGTGCCTTTGGAGAATCTAGTAGTTCTTGTCGGCACGAAACTCGTGGCTTTGCGAAGTCATCCCGAAGAAAACTCGGCGTGGACGTGAATAGAGGCGGAGCTTCCAAGGGACGCTTACGGTTGGATCTCGTCCCTTCCTTCGAGTTAGGCGAGGTACTAAGTAAATTAGTTTACTTTCTGCAAAAATTTTAATATATGATCATGTCTACACAATATAAGGATGCATGCTTAGATGTGTGGTTAAATAATTTGGGAAATTATTTATGCTAAATCTTCCGCTGCACGTAATAAATTTTAAAATTACGAACCCGCATCCATGTCAACATGCACCCGGTCCCAACAGTGGTATCAGAGCCGGTTAGTGTTCGACATAATCATATAATTGTTTTGCGGAAAACTTTGTCATGATCTCAATTTTGAAAAATTTTCCAATTATGGAAACTTTCCAATTATGATAAATTTTAGATTTAGGAATTTCAAAGTTTAGAAATCCTCATGAAATTTCGCAAACTTTTGAAATATCCTAGTTTCTGAAATTTTATGATAATTATGAAAACTTCCCATTTTTGGAAACTTTTCAATTTTGGAAATTTCCTATTTTGGAAAATTTCCAATTTTGGAAATATGTAAGTTTTCTTTGTACCAGAAACTTACAATTATTCTGAAAACCTATTATGGAAAGCTCGCAATTTTGGGCACTTTCTTTCAAGAAAGTCTAGACAAATTTATGGATCATTAATTGACAATTAAATTCGAATTGGTTTTAAATTATTAACAAAATTCTTTACTTTGGGGAGTGCCTCTGGGAGCCACCCAAATTAATGTTAGTTGTTGTAATTTAATTTCCTATTTTGAATAAGAATTGTCAAGTTTAATTTGGCTACGCCTCGGGGAGCGGGCCAAATTAGATTTACGATAAATTTCTTTTCTTTGGGTATCTGAGCCTCGGGGAGCCACCCAAAGAAAATAATTTGTTGTAATTAATTAGTCCATAAATAAAATATGTGATCAAATCTTAAAAATTTTGAGGTGATTCTCAAATGATAATTTCCTTATTTGATTTCTTACATATTATTGTCTCCAAAATTAATTAGAAAAATTATTTCCTATAGAGTTTATTTCCTTAAATAAGATTTTCATGAAAATAATATGTGGTTGAATTAAGGGAATCTGTCTCTTAATTTAATAAGATTTGATTTAGAGAAATCAAAGTCTTAAACATATTATTTCCGAAATTGATTATGACAATTTAGGAAATTGTTTCCCAAAACAATTCCTTAAATAAAGTATGAAATTAGAATTAGGAAATCCGATTCCTAATTCAATTAATGAGACTTGATAAATTAAGTCACATACATACTTTATTAAGGAAATCGTTAGTACATGACATAATTATATGTCATGAATGTGCTTAGAAAGAAAAGAATGAGACCCAGAACCCCTTACAAAATATTAAGGCCAACACCTTCCATTAATATGGTCAGAACCGGAGTTTTGTTTCTTGTTTGGGTTGATGGACACATCCATGTCCGGCTAGAACCTCAACATGTTCAAACCATGGAATTAGTTTATGATTAATATAGTTGGAGTCAGAGGTCAATCCTTAGTTTTGGTTGTTGGACACATCCAAGCCTGACTGAACGGTTGAATGAGCTCTAACCATATTAAAACTATTTCTTGATTAATGGGTCAGCCTTAAGCTTGGAGCATCGATTTGTTGTGCCACAGCCAAGGTTGATGTAAAGAGAGGTGCAGTTGGGTGCTATGTATATTGTTGCATACTTGTTAATGAGTTAACAACCCAATGATTTATGCAAACATTCAATTAGTTGATAGCATAAAGTGGTAGTTACATAATGTGATATGTAATCGGTATAATTACCTACCTTCATAGCTAAGAATAACTTGATGGCCACAGCCATGGTTGTTCTTATCTATGGTTGGATATCAACCTATTTGGAGATGTTCCTACGATCTCCCGAATTGATAAAAAGGGTTATTCAATTCGAAAAATAAATAGGATTTAATTAATGTATGTTGATGCATTCTTTATCATTCTTCTCACATAAGCTCAATTTGTATTTCTAGGATAATCACTTGATCATGTATTCTCTGAATTTGCGTTCCATTGTGGACACCAATAAGCTGACTGGGCCAAACTTCATGGACTGGCTTCGAAACCTGAGGATAGTCCTCAAGGCAGAAAAGCTTGCTTATGTCCTTGAAGATCAAACCGTCCTCTCGAAAATGCAACTCCAAACCAGTTAGTGGCCAATCAGAAACATGTGACCGATTCTGAACTTGCGAGTTGCATCGTCTCTCAAGGATTCTTAATTTTGTAGTAATAGTTGAACCGAATTGTCTCTCAAGGACCCAATATGATGCATGCACTTCTTCGGTCTATAGAAAGTCGTAAATTATAGAAAAATGAAAACTAGCTAAACAAAACATGTTTTCTTGGATTTGAGGATAACAAAGCAATTAAACTTAGCTACTAACTTCTATCTAATAGCCTTAACTACTTGGAGTTGAAGTACTAAGCTAATTAAATGTAGATGATACCAAAAGAACACTCACAACAGGAAAATTCAGCAAGGATTCATCTAAAACTCCTGACTAGAAGGCAATCAATTTCATCCTCAAGCACATGCGTGATTTGAGCAATTCAACAAGCATCTTGCATTCAAGTAGTAAAAGGTTGAAACATGGAAAACTTTCTACAAAGGTGAGCTGTAAAACTAGGAAACTAACCTGGAAACTTTGATACTGAGGTGGAAATAGGAAACTAAGCTGGGAATTATAGTTCTAAACTAGAAAATAGCAGAAATTCGAAAGCAATTGAAAGGGAATTGTAGATTTTGTTCTACAGCAAGTAAGCACGAAGAAACAAGTAAAAGAAAGCTGAAATTGGTTGTCCGGTGGAAGAAACTCTGCTCCGATGAAGCCGATCGCTTCCCAGTCGGAGTAGAAGAGGAAATGGGCGGTGGAGTTGAAGAAGAAGGCCTCTCCAAGCTGCTGATCAGAGAAGAAACCCCTCTCCTATCACTACTTGATCGAAGAGCTTCCCTCCTTCTCCTTAGCTGCATGTGCGCGTCCGATCCCTTCCTTTGGTTGCCCTAGCTTCCTTTCTACCTCGCCTTTCCACCCTTGATTTCCTTTGATGAATGTCCGAGATTACATGTAAGAAAGCTCCATCAATTTTAGTGCTAGATCCAAGTGGAGGATTGTGATGCACGAGTTCTTCCCGATCCCTCTGGATAGCTACTGATCGGACTGGATGAATACTGATCGGACTGGATGACCCCTGATCGGAATTAGGACCGATCAGGCACCTCCTTGATCGGTCTGAGGACCGATCAGGATGTGATCAGTAGCTGAAGTTTGGAGTTCTTCTGTGCCAGCCTCTTCTGATCGGTCACGGGACCAATCAGACTTTCCCTGATCGGATTGGAGACCGATCAGGGCACCAACAGAATGAATTTGGAGCCTGATGTCATTCTTTATGGATCCATCCTAGCTCTGGATGTGCCCTTTTGATCCGATGATGCACAAGCTGTCTAAAAAGCAAATAGAATGAAATATGAGTGTAAAAATGCAGGAAAATTAATTAACCAATGAAAATGCATCCTATTAATAATTATGCATCATTTCATAAACAAATACACCCCATAGTCCCAAATCTCCTCACTAATTGCACAAAATTTATCCATCAAATTGCCAATTATCACTCCCCCACACCTATTCTTTTCTTGTCTCGAGCAAAAAGAAAACCAAGTTTATTGACTCAAGCAAGTTTACCTAGCATGGAGAAAATCACATAGTGGTAATTATTCAAGATCATCAAGTATTTCGGAACTAAGTCCCATCAATTTCAATCTCACACTAGCCAACTGGTAGTGGTGAATTCATCCAAGTCAATAGATCAAGCATGAAACTCGCATAGAACTATCCCTAACTCTCAAAACTCAATAAGTAGTGGAGTTCCACTCAAGAATCATTATGCTTCTTCACTATCATAAGCTTGCTCACCCCCTAATTTTCACCAAAGGAATGCATGTGATACATACAATAAGTAGAGCTTATTAATGGAGAAGATGAAATTGTAGGGAAAGTAAACAAGAAGAAAAATTCTTTTCTACTAAGTGGAGAATTCAGTGGGACAAAGAAAATGGAAACATTAGATGATAGAACTTGACGAATTAGTTAGCTTGTATGTGAACTCATCTTATTTAAGCAAATGCTTCTGATCGGATTGATGAGAAACATTACTGAATGTTCTTCTCCGTTCTGTGCCACTTTGTTGATCGGTCAAGGGACTGATCCAGTTGCCTTCTGAACGGTCTGGAATGCCTCTGATCGATCTGAGCTGCCTCTGATCGGTCTGGAGACCGATCAGACTCCTCCCTGATCGGTTTGAAGACCGATCAGGGTTTGATCAGAATGGATTTGCAGAGTTCTAAAACTGTCGTCTGCCTGATTTCTACTTCTTTCAATCACTAACTCACTTTTAAATTCAATTGGCTACTTGTCCACCACTTCATCTTAGAAAACTAACCACTTCAGTAGCCCTCCCAAATGTTTCTAGCAGCTTCGAAGATTCCAAATTTGTAAAGTGTCTGCAAAGTTGATGATTCAAAAATTTCAGCAGATCCTTCTCTTATTTAGTTTTTCTTGCTAACTAAGCAAACTTCTCAGGGAAATACAAGGTAGGTCAATGTCCTATGATAATGAAGGCATGTCCGTGTGCTCTTTGAATGTAGCAAACCCAACTTATTTCTAGAATAATCCAATGAATGTACCAATACTCCAGATTTGCATCTACCAAAGACTTTCCACTCATTGAATGACTATCTTAATCCATTGTTTCTCAAGAACCCACAACAGCAATAAGATAAGTGTATCTTCCCAATTTTACATGAAGTAAACCACCATAAATGATAAGAGCACAACTATAGAGTTGTAACCATAACCATTGGTCCTACCGAGCTTTAGTGGTTGGGAATTCCTAATAGTCTTCAGGAAAGCTTTAAAACTTCAGAGTTTTCAACTTCCAGCTGCTTACAATTTCAAATGATGACTCCAAGAACTTGAACTGCACTCATTCCATTCCATTTCATATTTTTTTCTCTTTTTTTCTGTTTTGTTCTATTTTTTTCTTCTTTTTCTTCTTTCTATTTTTTTCTTTTTTTTCTTTCTCTTTTTTTTCGAATGCAAATGAAGATACTGCGGAGTTCTTGGAGTCTACCTTGCCTTTAGCTTTGAAGCTTTCAAATTCCTCATTCTAGGTCCAAATCACATCCAAGAGAACCTTGCGCAATCTCATATCATGTAGAGTTGGAATTCAAACTTCACAGCTCCATTCTTTGAGTTGTTCACTGTCATTATGTCGAAATCGAACCAATTGCATCCACTGTCAATTTCTTTTCCCCCACACCTAAGATTTTGTCCATCTCAAGCAACTAATTCATCAAGTTCCTTCATCAACTTAGAGGAAAAGAAATAGAGCCGAAATAACAAGAGAGCAGAAATAGAGCAAATGAAAGGAAGAATAACAATGATCATGATGAATAGCTTTACCATTCCATGTATCATATGCCCCTATGATTTCAAAATGGAAATGAGCAAGTTCTAAAGTTCCAAAGCATGAATGTTCATCACACCTAAAATAATCTATGGTAGGCAACAAGTGGTCCTCTCTAGGAACAATATCAATCATGCTCAATCCAATATTAGAATCCTTCACCAACCAACAACTATATACAAGTTGAGAACTAACTAAGGCATGATATTCATGACTCAATGATCTAAATAATTTTTCTCACTTTATGATTCCTCCAATGCATAGAAAAACTTAAGAGAAATGCTACTTTCAACTAACAAAACAAATTGCGAGACAATTAAAATGTATGTACAAAAAGGAAAAAAACAAAGAACGGACTCCCCTCTAAGTCGGGTAGATCGCATGGTACAAGTCCACACTCTCCATTTTTGTTCCCTCAATGCCCTCGTGGTAATGCTTCAATTAATGTCCATTCACCTTGAAGGTCGTGCCCGCCATATCCTGTATCTCAATAGCACCAAAGGGAAACGCATTAGTAACAACAAAAGGACCCTCCTACCTAGACTTCAACTTACCTGGATACCACTTGAGTCTAGATCTAAACAAAAGCATCTTTTCTCCCACATGAAACTCTTTTCTCAAAATGTTCTTATCGTGGAAAGCCTTAGTCTTTTCTTTGTAAATGCGTGAACTCTCATAGGCTTCCAATCTTAGTTCCTCGAGCTCTTGTAGGTGCAACTTCCTTTCTTGCCCAGATTTTTCTAAGTCCATGTTGTAAGCTTTAACTGCCCAATAAGCCTTGTGTTCCACCTCCACTGGTAGATGGCAAGCCTTACCATAAACAATCATGTAGGGAGACATCCCAATGGATGTCTTGTAGGCAGTTCGATAGACCCATAATGTTTCATCAAGTCTCTTGCTCCAGTCCTTCCGGTCTAGCCTTATAGTTTTCTCCAAGATAAGCTTAATCTCCCTATTTGATATTTCAGCTTGTCCATTTGTTTGAGGATGATACGGGGTGGACACTTTATGGATCACTCCATACTTGCTCAAAAGCGCTTTCATGTGCCTATTGCAAAAGTGAGACCCTTGATCACTGGTGATCGCCCTGGGTACCCCAAAACCTACAAAATAGGTGAGTCCTGACAAAATCNAACCTTGGTCTTTTCTTTGTAAATGCGTGAACTCTCATAGCTTCCAATCTTAGTTCCTCGAGCTCTTGTAGGTGCAACTTCCTTTCTTGCCCAAATTTTTCTAAGTCCATGTTGTAAGCTTTAACTACCCAATAAGCCTTGTGTTCCACCTCCACCGGTAGATGGCAAGCCTTACCATAAATAATCATGTAGGGAGACATCCCAATGGGTGTCTTGTAGGCAGTCCGGTAGGCCCATAACGCTTCATCAAGTCTCTTGCTCCAGTCATTCCGGTCTAGCCTTGCAGTTTTCTCTAAGATAAGCTTAATATCCCTATTTGATATTTTAGCTTGTCCATTTGTTTGAGGATGATACGGGGTAGACACCTTATGGATTACTCCATACTTGCTCAAGAGCGCTTTCATGTGCCTATTGCAAAAGTGAGACCCATGATCACTGATGATCGCCCTGGGTACCCCAAACCTGCAAAATAGATGAGTCCTGACAAAATCTACAACAACAGATGAATCGTTAGTTCTAGTGGGGATTGTCTCCACCCATTTAGACACATAATCCACAGCCAACAAGATATAAATAAATCCATATGAAATAGGAAAAGGACCCATGAAATCGATACCCCAAACATCGAAAATCTCGTAAAATATCATGAGTTGTTAAGGCATTTCATTCCTACGTCCTAAGTTCCCAACTCGCTGGCAGTGCTCACAAGTCTTATAGAAGTGGTAAGAATCTCTAAACAAGGTAGGCCAATATAACCCTGCATGCAAAACCTTCCTAGCAGTACGTTGAGGACCAAAATGCCCCCCACATGCAAGTGTATGACAAAATGAAAGTACTGACTGGAACTCACAATTAGGGATACATCTCCTAACTACTTGGTCGCTGCAAAATTTCCAAAGGTAAGGGTCATCCCTCACGTAATACTTAGAATCACTAGCTAATTTATCACGTTGAGCTCTAGAAAAATGTGTAGGAAAAATATGTGCAACCAAATAATTGACGAGATCGGCATACCATGGCACACTACCTTGCAGTTGCAGAAGATGCTCATGTGGGAATGCATCTGCAATGGGTGTAGGATCTGACGCCTCCTCAATCCTGCTCAGGTGGTCAGCTACTAGGTTCTCCTTCCCGCTCCTATCGCGTATGTCGACGTCGAATTCTTGAAGCAGAAGCATCCATCGAATCAATCTTGGTTTCGAATCCGGCTTCTTTAAGAGATACCTAATAGCTGCATGGTCAGAAAAAATAATCACATGTGAGAACAATAGATATGAATGGAACTTATCCAAAGCAAAAAAAATGGCTAAAAGCTCCTTTTTAGTTGTTGTATAATTGGCTTGAGCAGAATCAAGTGTCCGGGATGCATAGCAAATGACGTGCGGCGCTCCATCCACCCTCTGGACAAGCACTGTTCCCACGGCATGATCTGATGCATCACACATCAGCTCGAATGGTAAACTCCAGTCTGGGGGCCGAATGATAGGAGTCGATGTGAGAGCCGCCTTCAAGTGATCAAAGGCGTCCCTACACTGCTGATCAAAATGGAACTCCACATCCTTCTTTAGCAAGGTCGAAAGAGGAAGGGCTATCCTGCTAAAATCTTTGATGAATCGTTTGTAGAAACCTGCATGGCCAAGAAAAGAGCGAACGTCCCGCACACATGCGGGATAAGGCAGAGATGTAATACAATCAATTTTTGCAGGATCTACTTTGATGCCCTTCCGAGAGACTATATGACCTAAAACAATGTCATGCTCAACCATGAAATGACATTTTTCATAATTAAGTATAAGGTCAGTCTCTATGCAACGATGCAAAACTCTAGATAAGCTATCCAAACATGCATCAAAAGAGGATCCATATACAGTAAAGTCATCCATAAATACCTCCATACAATGCTCTAAAAGATCTGAAAAAATGCTTACCATGCATCGCTGGAAGGTACCTAGGGCATTGCATAATCCGAATGACATCCTCCTATATGCAAAAGTCCCAAATGGGCAGGTGAAAGTCGTCTTATCCTAATCCTCTGGAGCAATATGAATCTGAATGTATCCTGTAAAACCATCTAAGAAGCAATAGTGTGATCTACCAGCAAGCCTCTCCAACATCTGGTCGATGAATGGTAAGGGGTAGTGATCCTTCATCGTAGCTTGATTCAGCTTCAGGTAGTCTATACATACTCTCCATGAACTCTGGACTCTAGCAGGAATCAAAGCACTCTCCTTGCCCTCCACCACTGTAATACCGGACTTCTTCGGAACCACCTGCACTGGACTCACCCACTGACTGTCGGAGACACGATATATAATGCCAGCCTATAGTAGCTTGGTTACCTCCTTCTTGACCACATCTAAAATAAGTGGGTTGAGTCTGCACTGTGGTTGTCTCACCGGCCTTGTACCCTCCTCTAGGAAAATCCGGTGCATGCAAATGGATGAGCTAATCCCTGGTATATCTGCAATGGTCCACCCAATAGCCCTCTGACACATCCGTAGAAGATCTAGTAGCCTTTTCTCTTGACCTGGCTCAAGATGATGAGCAATAATGACTGGCAACTGCTCGTTCTCTCCTAGGTAGGCATACTTCAAGTGCTCAAGTAGG
Organism: Boesenbergia rotunda; assembly: GCA_024364735.1. Taxonomy (NCBI): domain Eukaryota; kingdom Viridiplantae; phylum Streptophyta; class Magnoliopsida; order Zingiberales; family Zingiberaceae; genus Boesenbergia; species Boesenbergia rotunda. The sequence continues at coordinate 640,146 of JAGFNQ010003373.1, read as the reverse complement.
GGCTTCAAAGCAAGTTTTGGGGGTTGCAAAACTGATGGAAACAATTTTTCAGGACCTGCCTCCAATGCAGACACCTCAGCGTCATCCACCTGGATAGTGTCACAGACTAAAACTGATCCACTACTATCATCATCCACCTCATTTGAATCCTCTGTGTCGGCTAGATCTGACTCCATGCCATCTGACTCCTCAGAATCTAGTGTATCCAACACGTCAATGCCCAGCAGCGAATGACCCTCGGCGGGATATCTGATCGCATCAAGGATGGAGAACTGAACCACTGTGTCCCCAAACTCAATGGTGAGTGTCCCTGCATGAACATCGATCTTGGTCCTTGCTGTCTTCAGGAATGGGCACCCCAAAATCAATGGAGCAGAGCTTAAGTTTAGGTCTTTCTCCATATCTAAAATGTAAAAATCAGCTGGGAATATCAAATCTTTGACTTTCACCAATACGCCCTCTATGACTCCAGCCGGATGAGTAAAACTGCGATTGGCCAACTGAATAACCACCCCAGTAGGTTGTAATGGTCCAATGCCTAGAGAGATGAACACTGACTTGGGCATGACATTGATGGAGGCTCCTAAGTCTAACATAACATCCTCAAACATGCAGTCTCCAATCACGCACGGTACTGTGAAAACCCCTGGGTCTTTGCATTTCTGAGGCATTGGCTGGATCATAGCTGAAACATTCTTTCCCATACTGACCAACTCTGTCCCTTTCAGCTTCTTCGTGTGAGTGCATAGATCTTTCAGAAACTTAGCATACTTGGAAATGCACCTGATCACTCTGAGCAATGGGATGTTCACCTCCACTTTGCTAAAAATGTCAATCAGCTCCTGAAGCTCCTGTGTCTTGTCTGAATCAGCATTCTTCCTTGGACCAACTATTCTCTGAGGGAAAGGTAACTGAATGGGTGGCTCTGGTAGTGGATGTGACTCTAGCTCTACTCCCGTCTGAGACCTCGAAAGATCAACCTCTGGTACTGTAGGAATCTATGGGGTAGAAGCTGTTAGTATTGTGAGAGAAGTGTCCTAAGGCAATCGCCTTATGATTGTAATCATTTATTTTAATAAATGAATATTCACTATTTGAGTATACATGCTTGTGTATTTGATTGAGATCTTGAACTCATTTACTGAATGTCCGCAATACAATTCACAGCATGAGAGAATTTGTGATGAATTCACAACTAGTGATTATCTCTACATGTGCAATTGTGAAGTATTGAAATTGTCCCTAGTCGATGAATTGATAAATACGGACACTATCAATTCTGTTGAGACTAGCATGGGTTATTCTCTAATCAGCTGATTCTCACTGGCTGGTGACATTGGGATGTCCGGAGATAAACATGAATGCTAGTTAAGAGAACTAGTTCATTGGAGTGACTGGCTGTAAAACTTCATATGGTAATCTACATATAGATATGTCAATGAAGTTCTTACTGCAGCTTAAGTGCGATGTTCCTTTGACTTGCGGTGTTCAAGTCATTTTGGTCATGGAGACTTATACTTTGACATCTTAAGCAAGCATCTCTAAGGAGGTGTGGACCCAGGATGGTTGGGTATAAGCCGAAGTGCCCGAAGATGTTTGACCAGCCTACAAAGGATTCACCACTCCTTGCGAGGAGATGTATACCCAAGGCCTATCGTCGGATTGTTACTCGAAGCCTCTGGCCAGAGCATCACATGTTCAGAGTATGAATCTCTCAGAAACATGAGAGTAACTAGAATCCGTAGGACGAGAAAAACATTGCTTGGGCTAGGTGTGACGTAGTCAGCCTAGTGGGGACTGACACACATAGACCGTGTCCTGAACCAAGTGGGTATAAGATGGTGAAGGGAATGGGGCACGACTCATTATAGCTGCTGAAGGGTTTCAGAATTATTTCTGAGGTAAACCGTTGATCTTTTGATTAATTGGGGGTCATGATGTACTACTAGGTGCCACTCATGATCGTTCTATAATTAGTTGATTATAGACGGCCAACATAAATCGAAAGCCAATTTAGTCACACGCACTACGAGTAATACGAGGGATTTAAAACGAGTTAAAAATTAGATTTTCCGATCAAGAGAGATAAGTCGAATCTGAATTTTTCAGAGACGCATCGGAAGCATAAAATGGTTAAGTCTTTTGAAGACTTATTGGACGAATTAAATGAGTTTAATTCATATGGTCTTGACTTGGGTTTGGCCGGGCAAAGAGGGTCCCCACCCTCTTTGTTTGGCCGGCCACATCAAAAGGGGAGAACCAAATTGTTTGGTTCAATTTATAAAATAAACCAAGTGTGGTTTGTTTTATAAAATTACGGATGATATAAATTTTATAATAACCCAAGGTTTGGTTTATTTTTCATGGAAATTAAAATGAACCATAGATTGGTTTATTTTATTTTATAAAATCAATAATGGATTGATTTGCCATGATAAAGAAATTTATATAAAGAAATTTATATAAAAAAATTTATATAAAGAAATTTATTTTTCATGGAAATTAAAATGAACCATGGATTGGTTTATTTTATTTTATAAAATCAATAATGGATTGATTTACCATGATAAAGAAATTTATATAAAGAAATTTATATAAAGAAATTTATATAAAGAAATTTATATAAAAAAATTTATTTTTCATAGAAATTAAAATGAACCATGGATTGGTTTATTTTTCAATAATGGATTGATTTACCATGATAAAGAAATTTATATAAAGAAATTTCTTTCCATAAAAAAAAAGGGGAGACATGGTTGCTTTTATCATAAATTAAATTATGATAAAAACTTGGCATGATGGAATAAATCATAGAAAAATTTATATGATAAATTTCTTATAAAAATTTATTCCATAAAAAAGGAGACTTGGCGATTGAGAGGCTACTATATAAAGGAACCAAGGCAAGGCTTGGAAATCAATCTAAGAGATCTAGAAATAAGCCCCCTCTCTCTCTCCTTCTCTCCCTCTCCCTCCTCTAGTGCCGCCGGCCCTAAAAGGAGGACCTCTTTGTTGTCGTGAGCTTCATCCACCAAGCAGCTGCCGAAGAAGAAGAAGAAGCGGGCGCAATTCCTTCCTTCCTCCCGGAATCTTGATTCCGTTCTTCGTTTGGTGGTTAGTCTTCCCATCTCTCTCTTGGTATTCTTGTCGTGCCTTTGGAGAATCTAGTAGTTCTTGTCGGCACGAAACTCGTGGCTTTGCGAAGTCATCCCGAAGAAAACTCGGCGTGGACGCGAATAGAGGCGGAGCTTCCAAGGGACGCTTACGGTTGGATCTCGTCCCTTCCTTCGAGTTACGCGAGGTATTAAGTAAATTAGTTTACTTTCTGCAAAATTTTAATATATGATCATGTCTACACAATATAAGGTTGCATGCTTAGATGTATGGTTAAATAATTTGGGAAATTATTTATGCTAAATCTTCCGCTGTACGTAATAAATTTTAAAATTACGAACCCGCATCCATGTCAACATGCACCCGGTCCCAACAGTGGTATCAGAGTCGGTTAGTGTTCGACATAATCATATAATTGTTTTGCGGAAAACTTTGTCATGATCTCAATTTTGGAAAATTTTTCAATTATGGAAACCTTCCAATTATGATAAATTTTAGATTTAGGAATTTCAAAGTTTGGAAATCCTCATGAAATTTCGTAAACTTTTGAAATATCCTAGTTTCTGAAATTTTATGATAATTGTGAAAACTTCCCATTTTTGAAAACTTTCCAATTTTAGAAATTTCCTATTTTGGAAATTTTCCAATTTTGGAAATATGTAAGTTTTCTTTGTACCAGAAACTTACAATTATTCTGAAAACCTATTATGGAAAGCTCGCAATTTTGGGCACTTTCTTTCAAGAAAGTCTAGACAAATTTATGAATCATTAATTGACAATTAAATTTGAATTGGTTTTAAATTATTAACAAAATTATTTACTTTGGGGAGTGCCTCGGGGAGTCACCCAAATTAAAGTTAGTTGTTGTAATTTAATTTCTTATTTTGAATAAGAATTGTCAAGTTTAATTTGGCTACGCCTCGGGGAGCGGGCCAAATTAGATTTATGACAAATTTCTTTTCTTTGGGTATTTGAGCCTCGGGGAACCACCCAAAGAAAATAATTTGTTGTAATTAATTAGTCCATAAATAAAATATGTGATCAAATCTTGGAAATTTTTGAGGTGATTCTCAAACGATAATTTCCTTATTTGATTTCTTACATATTATTGTCTCCAAAATTAATTAGGAAAATTATTTCCGATAGAGTTTATTTCCTTAAATAAGATTTTCATGAAAATAATATGTGGTTGAATTAAGGGAATCTGTCTCTTAATTTAATAAGATTTGATTTAGAGAAATCAAAGTCTTAAACATATTATTTCCGAAATTGATTATGACAATTTAGGAAATTGTTTCCCAAAACAATTCCTTAAATAAAGTATGAAATTAGAATTAGGAAATCCGGTTCCTAATTCAATTAATGAGACTTGATAAATTAAGTCACATACATACTTTATTAAGAAAATCGTTAGTACATGACATAATTATATGTCATGAATGTGCTTAGAAAGAAAAGGATGAGACCCAAAACCTCTTACAAAATATTAAGGCTAACACCTTCCATTAATATGGTCAGAACCGGAGTTTTGTTTCTCGGTTGGGTTGATGGACACATCCATGCCCGGCTTGAACCTCAACATATTCAAACCATGGAATTAGTTTATGATTAATATAGTTGGAGTCAGAGGTCAATCCTTAGTCCTTAGTTTTGGTTGTTGGACACATCCAAGCCTGACTAAACGGTTGAATGAGCTCCAACCATATTAAAACTATTTCTTGATTAATGGGTTAGCCTTAAGCTTGGAGCATCGATTTGTTGTGCCACAGCCAAGGTCGATGTAAACAGAGGTGCAGTTGGGTGCTATGTATATTGTTGCATACTTGTTAATGAGTTAACAACCCAATGATTTATGCAAACATTCAATTAGTTGATAGCATAAAGTGATAGTTACATATATGTGATATGTAATCGGTATAATTACCTACCTTCATAGCTAAGAATAACTTGATGGTCACAGCCATGGTTGTTCTTATCTATGGATGGATATCAATCTATTTGGAGATGTTCCTATGATCTCCCGAATTGATAAAAAGGGTTATTCAATTCGAAAAATAAATAGGATTTAATGAATGTATATTGATGCATTCTTTATCATTCTCATCACATAACCTCAATTTGTATTTCTAGGATAATCACTTGATCATATCTTCTCTGAATTTGCGTTCCATTTTGGACACCAATAAGTTAACTAAGGACAAAAGGATTGAAAAAGCACCAAAAGACACTTGCCATCATTGTGGCAAGGAGGGCCACTGGCGAAGAAACTGCAAGGTTTATCTTGAGTCCTTGAAGAAGAAGGCATCCGATGCCCCATCCTCTTCAGGCATCTTCGTTATTGAATGTCACTCTATTTCCTCGTACACCTGGGTACTTGATACTGGGTGTAGCTCACATATATGTAATGACATACAGGGGTTAAAGAATAGAAGAAGACTCGTCAAGGGAGAAGCGAATTTGCGAGTTGAAAATGGAGCAAAGATTGCTGCTATTGCCATCGGAACATATTTGCTAAAGCTCCCTACTGGACTTGTCTTAGAATTGGATAATTGTTATTTTGTTCCTTCGTTAATAAAGAACATTGTATCTATTTCATGCTTGAATGAAAAGGGTTACCATTTAACTTTTAGTAACAATTGTTGTTACATAACTTTAAATGGTGTTCTTTATGGGACTGGAACTTTATGCAATGGTATCTACACGTTAGATTTATCCGGTGACGTTTTCAATATCGAAGTTAGCAACAAACGTGCTCGAATAGATAATCAAATAGACTCCTATACGTGGCATTGTCGTCTTGGCCATGTAAGTAAGAAACGCATGACCAAATTACACCGATGTGGAATTCTGAAATCATTTGAACCCGGTTCATTTGATACATGCGAATCATGCTTAAAAGGCAAGATGGCCAAATTACCCTTTTCCGGAAAAGGTAAACCAGTGGGAGAATTGCTTGGTCTAATACATACTGATGTATGTGGATAAATGTCAACTCTTGCACAAGGAGGCTATAGCTACTTCATTACCTTTATCGATGATCACTCACGATTCGGGTATGTGTTCTTGATGAAACACAAATATGAAGCTTTTGAGAAATTCAAAGAGTTCAGAAATGAAGTAGAGAAACAGCTTGACAAAAGTATTAAGATACTTCGATCCGATCGGGGTTGTGAATACTTAAGTCAAGAGTTTCAAGATTATCTTAGGGACAATGGGATATTGTCTCAATGGACTCCGCCATATACACCACAGCATAATGGTGTATCTGAGAGGCGTAACCGAACCTTGATGGACATGGTTAGATCTATGATGAATCATGCAACTCTTCCAAAATCCTTTTGGGGCTATGCGCTTAAGACAGCTGTTTACTTGCTAAACAGAGTCCAGACCAAGGTAGTCTCTACTACTCCATATGAGACGTGGAATAGTAAGAAACCTCACTTAACTCACCTTAATATATGGGGTTGTCCTGCTTATGTGAAGCGGACTGTATCAGACAAATTGGATGCTAAGTCTGATAAATGTCTATTTATTGGATATCCTAAGGAAACAAAGGGTTATCAATTCTATCATCCCTTGGAACAAAAGGGGTTTGTTTCAAGGCATGCTGTATTTCTGGAAAAAGAACTTCTTTTACAAGAAAACAGTGGGAGTAGTATTGAACTTGAAGAAGTTCAAGAAACTCCAATAGACATTACAAAGACACCTAGTCTAGACCCACAACCAATAACTCATAATGATGAGCTATCAGTTGAACCTAAAACAACACCACTTCTTCGTAGATCTGATAGGACACGCAATATTCCAGAGAGATACGGATTTCTCGTAAGTGAATCAAACGACGTGTTACTCATTAGCGATGACGAACCTATCAGTTATGATGATGTTCTGAAAAGTTCAGAAAGGGTCAAATGGCTTGAAGCCAAGAAGTCGGAAATGGATTCCATGTACAAAAATCAAGTATGGGACTTGGTTAACCCACCTGAAGGGATTAAGCCCATAGGGTGCAAGTGGGTTTTCAAGAAGAAATCTGACATGGAAGGTAATGTTGTTACCTTTAAGGCTAGATTAGTGGCAAAAGGATATCGTCAGAAACAAGAAATTGATTATGACGAAACCTATTCGCCAGTAGCTATGCTTAAATCCATTCGGATGCTCCTGGCCATAACAGCTCATTATGATTATGAGATATGGCAAATGGATGTGAAAACAGCTTTCCTTAATGGAAACCTGCTTGAGGATGTATACATGATACAACCTGAAGGTTTCGCAACGGTTGATAAAACCAAAGTATGCAAGCTTCGACGATCCATATATGGACTAAAGCAAGCATCCAGGAGCTGGAACATCCGTTTTGATGAGACAATCAAAGAGTTTGATTTCTCACAAAATCCTGACGAACCTTGTGTGTACAAGAAGGTTAGTGGGAGTGCAGTCGTGTTCCTAGTGTTATATGTCGATGACATATTACTTATAGGAAACAATATATCAGTCTTACAGTCAGTTAAAATTTGGTTGTCCAAAACTTTCTCCATGAAAGACCTAGGAGAAGCAACCTATATCCTTAGGATTAGAATCTATAGAGATAGATCAAAACGGTTGCTTGGTCTTTCGCAGTCTACATATATAGACCGAGTGCTAGAAAGGTTTAGCATGTCAGAATCCAAGAAAGGTTACCTTCCCATCAGGCATGGGATCAACCTTTCGAAGTCTATGTGTCCACGCACAGAAGACGAGAGGATTTGCATGAATAAGATTCCTTATGCATCCGCGATAGGATCTATCATGTATGCTATGTTATTTACTAGGCCCGATGTATCGTATGCTCTGAGCGTCACAAGCAGATACCAGTCTGATCCAGGAATGGATCATTGGGCGGCTGTCAAGACAATCCTCAAGTACTTAAGAAGAACTAAGGATGTGTTCCTAATATATGGAGAAGGTGATATGGTAATACGTGGGTATACAGATGCCAGTTTCCAGACAGATAAGGATGACTCCAAATCTCAGTCTGGATACGTATTTATTTTGAATGGAGGCGCAATAAGTTGGAAGAGTTCCAAGCAAGACACCGTAGCGGATTCTACCACGGAAGGGGAATATATTGCAGCTTCGGAAGCAACAAAGGAAGTAGTCTGGATCAAGAAGTTCGTCTCAGAACTTGGTGTGGTTCCAACCATTGATGAAGCAGTGTCGGTTTACTGCGACAACAATGGAGCTATTGCACAAGCAAAGGAACCAAGGTCTCATCAGCGATCCAAACATGTGCTTCGTCGCTATCATCTGATCAGAGAGATTATAAGTAGGAATGATATACAAATTGAGAAAATTCCCACTGAAAGGAATTTAGTGGATCCTTTAACTAAGGTCTTGCCTCAAAGCAAGTTTGAGGGTCATGTTAGAGCCTGTGGTATTGGATACCGTAGCGATTGGCATTAGGCCAAGTGGGAGTTTGTTAGTATTGTGAGAGAAGTGTCCTAAGGCAATCGCCTTATGATTGTAATCATTTATTTTAATAAATGAATATTCACTATTTGAGTATACATGCTTGTGTATTTGATTGAGATCTTGAACTCATTTACTGAATGTCCGCAATACAATTCACAGCATGAGAGAATTTGTGATGAATTCACAACTAGTGATTATCTCTACATGTGCAATTGTGAAGTATTGAAATTGTCCCTAGTCGATGAATTGATAAATACGGACACTATCAATTCTGTTGAGACTTGCATGGGTTATTCTCTAATCAGCTGATTCTCACTGGCCGGTGACATTGGGATGTCCGGAGATAAACATGAATGCTAGTTAAGGGAACTAGTTCATTGGAGTGACTGGCTGTAAAACTTCATATGGTAATCTACATATAGATATGTCAATGAAGTTCTTACTACAGCTTAAGTGCAATGTTCCTTTGACTTGCGGTGTTCAAGTCATCTTGGTCATGGAGACTTATACTTTGACATCTTAAGCAAGCATCTCTAAGGAGGTGTGGACCCAGGATGGTTGGGTATAAGCCGAAGTGCCCGAAGATGTTTGACCAGCCTACAAAGGATTCACCACTCCTTGCGAGGAGATGTATACCTAAGGCCTATCGTCGGATTGTTACTCGAAGCCTCTGGCCAGAGCATCACATGTTCAGAGTATGAATCTCTCAGAAACATGAGAGTAACTAGAATCCGTAGGACGAGAAAAACATTGCTTGGGCTAGGTGTGACGTAGTCAGCCTAGTGGGGACTGACACACATAGACCGTGTCTTGAACTAAGTGGGTATAAGATGGTAAAGGGAATGGGGCACGACTCATTATTGCTGCTGAAGGTTTCAGAATTATTTCTGAGGTCAACCGTTGATCTTTCGATTAATTAGGGGTCATGATGTACTACTAGGTACCACTCATGATCGTTCTATAATTGGTTGATTATATACGGCCAACATAAATCGAAAGCCTATTTAGTCACACGTAGGTTTCAGAATTATTTCTGAGGTCAACCGTTGATCTTTCGATTAATTAGGGGTCATGATGTACTACTAGGTGTCACTCATGATCGTTCTATAATTGGTTGATTATATACGGCCAATATAAATCGAAAGCCTATTTAGTCACACGCACTACGAGTAATCCGAGGGATTTAAAACGAGTTGAAAATTAGATTTTCCGATCAAGAGAGATAAGTCGAATCTGAATTTTTCAGAGACGCATCGGAAGCATAAAATGGTTAAGTCTTTTGAAGACTTATTGGACGAATTAAATGAGTTTAATTCATATGGTCTTGGCTTGGGTTTGGCCAGCCAAAGAGGGTCCCCACCCTCTTTGTTTGGCCGGCCACATCAAAAGGGGAGAACCAAATTGTTTGGTTCAATTTATAAAATAAACCAAGTGTGGTTTGTTTTATAAAATTATGGATGATATAAATTTTATAATAAACCAAGGTTTGGTTTATTTTTCATGGAAATTAAAATGAACCATGGATTGATGTATTTTATTTTATAAAATCAATAATGGATTGATTTGCCATGATAAAGAAATTTATATAAAGAAATTTATATAAAGAAATTTATTTTTCATGGAAATTAAAATGAACCATGGATTGGTTTATTTTATTTTATAAAATCAATAATGGATTGATTTACCATGATAAAGAAATTTATATAAAGAAATTTATATAAAGAAATTTATTTTTCATGGAAATTAAAATAAACCATGGATTGGTTTATTTTTCAATAATGGATTAATTTACCATGATAAAGAAATTTATATAAAGAAATTTATATAAAGAAATTTCTTTCCATAAAAAAAATAGGAGACATGGTTGCTTTTATCATAAATTAAATTATGATAAAAACTTGGCATGATGGAATAAATCATAGAAAAATTTATATGATAAATTTCTTATAAAAATTTATTCCATAAAAAAGGAGACTTGGCGATTGAGAGGCTACTATATAAAGGAACCAAGGCAAGGCTTGGAAATCAATCTAAGAGATCTAGAAATAAGCCCTCTCTCTCTCTCCTTCTCTCCCTCTCCCTCCTCTAGTACCGCCGGCCCTAAAAGGAGGACCCCTTTGTTGCCGTGAGCTTCATCCACCAAGCAGCTGCCGAAGAAGAAGAAGAAGCGGGCGCAACTCCTTCCTTCCTCCCGGAATCTTGATTCCGTTCTTCGTTTGGTGGTTAGTCTTCCCATCTCTCTCTTGGTATTTTTGTCGTGCCTTTGGAGAATCTAGTAGTTCTTGTCAGCACGAAACTCGTGGCTTTGCGAAGTCATCCCGAAGAAAACTCGGCGTGGACGCGAATAGAGGCGGAGCTTCTAAGGGACGCTTACGGTTGGATCTCGTCCCTTCCTTCGAGTTACGCGAGGTATTAAGTAAATTAGTTTACTTTCTGCAAAATTTTAATATATGATCATGTCTACACAATATAAGGTTGCATGCTTAGATGTATGGTTAAATAATTTGGGAAATTATTTATGCTAAATCTTCCGCTGTACGTAATAAATTTTAAAATTATGAACCCGCATCCATGTCAACATGCACCCGGTCCCAACAGAAGCCTCCTGTGTAACCCGTCCACTCCTGAGTGTAATAGCACTGACATTCCCCCTAGGGTTTGGAATAAACTGGGAAGGTAGCTGATTAGATCCTTAAGCTTGCATCTGACTGATGGTGGATGATATCTGTCCAATTTGTCGCTCTAAGTTCTGAATGGAAGCATCAGTCCTACTCTGATATTGTCTATAGTCTCCCTGATGCTGCTGAAATTGAGTGTTAATCTGAGCGCTAAGCTGCTGAAAATTTCTCTCTTGTTGCTGCTGAATCTGAGCGCTAAACTGCTGAAAACTCTTCTCTTGTTGTTGCTGTAAATGAGTGAGAAGTGGCTCCAACGTGAGTGGAAATTCCGATTTTTGTTGCTGAACCGGTGGAACTCTTGGCGGAGATGGACTACTATAAAATCCTGGCGGTCTCTGAACTGCAGGTGGCGCAACAGGAAGTGGTGGCTAATAAGACTGCTGCTGATGTGATGTGTTCCCATACCTCAGATTAGGATGATCTCTCCAACCTGGATTGTAAGTGCTGGACATGGGATCATAAGACTGTTTGTATCCATAAGACTGAGGTTGGAAAGATTGAGGCTTAGACTAAAAAGCATTTGATGCCGCCACTTGACTTGCAAGGTAAGATCCATCATCAACCTGCACTTGGGGGCATAAATATGTAGGATGAGAGGTGCTACTGCAAAGTCCACAAACCCTCACTGCTTAGGCTACTTGAGCTGAAGGCTGTTGAGCAGTCTGATAAAGAGTCATCTGCCCAATGGGAGAAGTCAAATCCTGAAGATTAACTTTCACCTCTTGAGCTTCCATATTCTGTCCTGTGATCTCATGTACTCCTTTAGGCACCAACGGACGGCTCCTAAACTGTTGAGAATTTGCTGCCATAATAGAAATCAACTCTCTAGCTTCCTCAGGTGTCTTGTTCACTAAGGCCCCTCCACTAGCGGCGTCCACCATACACCTGTCTATGAAAAGAAGTCCCTCATAGAAGTATTGAATGAGTAGCTGCTCACTGATCTGATGGTGGGGACAGTTAGAACAAAGTTTCTTGAAGCGCTCCCAATACTCATACAGTGTCTCTCCAGAAATCTGCCGGATCCCACAAATACTCTTCCTAATGGCAGTAGTCCTTGAGGCTGGGAAGAATTTCTCCAAGAAAGCTTTCTTCATTTCGGCCCAAGAAGTAACTAAAGCATGTGGTAAGGTGTACCACCAGTCCTTTGCTCCATCCACAAGTGAAAATGGAAAAGCTCTCAAGTTGATGTCCTCTTCAACAATACCATGTGGCTTCATAGTAGAGCATACTGTGTGGAACTCCTGGAGATGTCTAGTGGGGTCCTCGCCAGCTAAGCCATGAAACTTTGGGAGTAGATGAATGAGTCCGGAACGTAGCTCAAAATCAACCTCCAACTCATGGTACTGAATACATTGAAAAGCCAGTTCTGGTGCTGCAAGCTCCATCGTGGTTCTATTGTTCGCCATCTGGAATTCTGACAAAGAGTCGCTACTGGTAGACAGTCTAGAAATCTCTAGCTGAGCTCTCCTCTGTGCGTGGAAGGTCATTTCTATCTCAGGATCAAAATCAGCTAAGCTGGAGTAGGAAGACCTGGTCATGCACTGCACATCAAATGGAGAAAATTAGTGAGATGCAAGAATTTAACCAGAAAATTTTTAATTATTGCAAGACCTAAAAATAAACAAACATTATAGAAGAGTCCCCGACAACGGCGCCAAAATTGATAAACATTTTAGTCGCGTTACGGTTTCAATTAATTTCCTCATTTCAAGCAATTGTGTAGTAATAGTTGAACCGAATCGTCTCTCAAGGACCCAATATGATGCGCGTACTTCTTTGGTCTATAAAAAATAGTAAATTGCAGAAAAATAAAAGCTAGCTAAACAAAACATGTTTTCTTGGGTTTGAGGATAACAAAGTAATTAAACTTAAACTTAGCTACTAACTTCTACCTAATAGTCTTCACTACTCGGATTTGAAGTATCAAGCTAACTAATTGTAGAGGACAACAAAAGAACACTTAAAACCAGGAAATTTCAGTAAGGATTCATCTAGAACTCCTAACTAGACGGCAATCAATTTCATCCTCAAGTACATGTTCAATAGGAGCAATTCAACAAGCACCTTGCATTCAAATAGTAAAAAGTTGAAAACATGGAAAAAGTTCTACAAAAGGTGAGCTGTAAAATCAAGAAACTAAGCTGGAAATCAAGAAACTAAGCTGGGAATTCAAAACTAAGCTGGAAATTTCTGTTCTAAGCTAGAAAATATGCAGAAATTCAAAATCAATGGAAAGAACAATGTAGATTGTGTTCTACAGCAATTGAAAGGGAAGAAACAAGCAAAAAAGAAGGCTGAAATTTGTGTCCGGTGGAGGAAATCTCTGCTCTGATGAAGCTGATCACTTCCAAGCCAGATTGGGGAATGGAACGGGCTGTAGAGTTGAAGAATCAGGGCTTCTCCAAGCTGCTAATCTCCAGAGGAACCGATCAAACAGTAGCCTCCTTCCTCTATAGCTCCTTCCTTGCGTCGATGCGTGGATGATTGCCCCCTTCCCTTGGCTGCCCTAGCTTCCTTTTCTAGCTCTTCTCTCCACCTTTGATTTCCCTTGATGAGTGGCCGAGATTGCTTGCAGAAATCCCCATCAATTTCAGTGCTAGATCCAAGTGGAGGGTTGTGATGTACCAGTTCTTCCGATCGCTCTGGATAGCTACTGATCGAACTGAGTGACCCCTGATCGTTCTGAGTGCTCCTTGATCGGTCAAGGAACCGATCAGGCACCTCCCTGATTGGTCTGAGGACCGATCAGGATTTGATCAGTAGCTGAAATTCTGAGTTCGTCTGTGCCATCTCCTTCTGATCGGTCACTGGACCGATCAGACCTTACCTGATCGGATTGGAGACCGATCAGGGCACCAACAGAATAAAATTATAGTCTAATGTTGTTCTTTATGGATCCATCTTAGCCCTTGATGTGTCCTTTTGATCCTTTGATGCACAAGCTGCCCAAAAATCAAATAGAATGAAATACGAGTGTAAAAATGTAGGAAAACTAATTAACCAATGAAAATGCATCCTATTAACAATTATGCATCATTTAATAAGAAATTATACACCTAGAGCCCCATATTTCCCCACTAATGCCATGAAAATTATCCATCAAGTTGTTAATTATCACTAATCTAAGAATCCTTCGGTGGATCACTCCTCGGATGCCCTCCCACTAGCCCTTGTCGCTCCTTGTGGGTGGAGAAACCTTGCCACAATACCTCGACAATATCTGAGCTCTTAGACTACTATTTGGCCTTTAACCAAAGCCAAATTTGTCAGAGCTCCCAGCCCAAACCAAGTTCTCTTTAAATATAACTCAAGGATGAAACTCATGCTGGCAGTCAACTGCTCCCAAGGCAATCGACTGCCCCCACTTAGATTCAACCGTTGACAGCCCAACGTTCGAATTCTGGCTACATACCAGTCGACTGCTCCCAGAGCAGTCGACTGGTCCAGGGCCAGAAACCTTCTATGAGTTTCTGTGATCGCTGACAGTCGACTGTTATATTCCCAGTCGACTGCCCAGCTTACAAACACACTCCTACTCACTCTAATGACCCTCCTCCACGCGTTCCTTCAGGTACACTCCCTTGGCTTGCCTCTTGAAGTCCTCTTCCACCGGCTATCATCCCTCGGATGCACACACAAGCCTTCCCTTGGCTTGCCTCCATGCCACTCTTCACGTGTGCCCTTTGAAGTCCACTTCTCGGCTTGCCATTGGAGTCCTGCTCCCTCGGCTCTAGTCCCTTCATGACTTAGCTGACTCTTCACTAGCAGCCTTGACTATTGCCTTCACGCCCTCTTCGTCTTCGGCCCTCGTCCCTCGGATGCACACAGGTATCCAGCTTGTCTTCATGTCATCCTTCACGTACGCCTCGAAGTCCGCGGCCTTCGGCTCATCATCCCTGCTATCCAAGGTCCCTCGGGTGCACACAAGCCTCCATCTTGTCTCCATGCTACCCTTCACCGTACCAAAGTCGTCCAGCTAAGTCAATATGTGTAACCTACACATCCTGCATACTCACATACACATATTAGAACACAAGGGTAAACCTAACTTAAACTCTTTGCCCAAACATCAAAACACATGGTCACTCCGGACCATAGATTGCCTCAACACATCCCCCATTGATCGAATGGGCAGGACACTGTAGAGACTCACAAGGGTTTGGTCGGTCGATGAGTTACATGCTGATGTCTCTGGTAGGCCTCACATCCGACCATGAACTTGAGAGCGTCTGCTTGGAGAGTGGGCCAAAAGTATCCTGCTAGGATATCTTTCCTGGACAGAGACCTCCCACCAATGTGACTCCCATAGATGCCCTCATGTACTTCCCGCATCACGTAATCAACTTCTTCTGGTCCGACACATTTGAGGAGGGGTCCTGTGAAGGTCCTCCTGTATAGTTGATCGCCGACCAACGTGAACCGAGCCGCCCGACGTCAGAATAGTCGTGCTCCTTGGTCCATGCTCGGAACATTCCCACTACGCAGAAACTCCACATATGAATCTCTCCAATCGATTACGGTGTCGGCTCCTGCTTCTTCCCCAATCTGTGCTACCATCTCTTCCAGGGCACTAGGTTTATCTAGTTGCCAGGTTGAAATGGAGTTAGCCAGTTTGGCTAGCTCGGCGGCCCTGACATTGTCTACCCTGGAGATCTTCTGCAAGGTAACCTCCGTGAAGGAGGCTGTCAGCTGCTCATAGAGGGTTGCATACCTCTGCAGGCGCGCACACTTGACCTCGAAGTCTCCCTTTATTTGCTGTGCCACAAGCTGAGAGTCCGAGTGTACCATGACCCGAGTGGCCCCCATATGTTTGGCTGCTTGTTAGCCCGCTAGAATTGCCTCATATTTAGCTTCATTGTTGGTGGCTTTAAAGTGGAGCCGGATGGACAAATGTAACGTGTCCCCCTGAGGGGAGACCATTAACACCCCGACTCCGCTGTGTCTGCTGTTGGAAGATTCGTCTACGTAGAGCTTCTAGACTCCTTCGGCCTCGGCCTCGGGAACAGTCTCCAACATGAAATCCGAGAGAGCTTATGCCTTGATAGCGACGTTGTTGGGACCTTGACGTACGGCTAGAGGGGGTGAATAGTCGATCAACCACTTCGATTGCGGTTTTCTTCCTACAATGTTAGCGTGCGCAAGCGGAAATACTAATAACACAAATAAACAAACGCTAGTATAAACCGTTTACGTGGTTCGGAGACAAGGCTTCTACTCCACGGCTGTTCGTAAGGTGGACGATCCCGATCCGTCGGTAGATGACTCCCTAGAAAACCTCCGGCTAGATCTTGTCTCTCCTTGTGGGTGGAGAAACCTCACCACAAACCCTCGACAACACCTAAGCACTAGGAGACTACTAATAAGCTCTAACCAAGCTTATTTCGTCAAGAACTCTCAGCCAAAATCGAGCTCTCTTAAATAGAGCTCCCTGCTGAAATGACCGTTACCAGTCGACTGGCCAAGCACCAGTCGACTGGTCCCACTTGGATTCGAAGGTTATAACCCAACGTTTGAATTCCAGCTGCCATCAGTCGACTGGTCCTTGGATCAGTCGACTGACCTTTCTGTGGACTTCATCAATCGACTGATCCAAGCATCAGTCGACTGGTTCACCCCTAAACTTAAAGTTTTCCTTCCCGAGTATATTTCTCTCAGCACTCGAACCCTAGGATTTCCCGAGTACACTTCTCTCAGCACTCAAACTCTCACGACTTAGCTGACTCTTCATTTAGCAGCCTCGACCTGTTGCCTTCAAGCCTTCTTCGACTTTGGCTCTTGTGTCTCGGATGCATGCAAGCCCACGACTCGTCTCCCTATGTCATCCTTCGTGTATGCCTCGAAGTTCGCTTCCCTCGGCTCATCGTCCTTGCTTTGTCCACGGTCCCTCGGATGCATACAAGCCCACAGCTTGTCTCCTCACACCATCCTTCACCAGACCCGAAGCCGTCCAGCTAAGTCCATGTGTATCCTATAAACCTGCACACTCAAATACACACATCAAACACATGGGTGAACCTAACTTAAACCCTTTAGCCAAACATCAAAATACATGGTCACTCCGGACCGTAGATTGCCCCAATAATCTCTCCATTTTTGATGTTTGACAATACGTTTAAGTTAGGGAAAACAAATAGCAAATACAATGCTAAGAACCATTTGGACTTACGTTGCCAAGGCTTCACCTTGGACTTATACTGCCAATGCGTATGCAATACAAACATGCATAGATCCTATCACAAGGCATCCCCACACCTAAACCTCCCCAATGAGTTTAGGACTTTTACCAAACCGAGCTTTTTAAGACCTCTCCAAGGCTCCCCCTATATGTTGGGGCAATCGGCCCAAGTATGATAGGGGAGATCATGGTTTTGATGTGTGTGTGCCAATATGGTTAAGTTAGGGTTTTATGTTGATCTACTATGTGTATGTGAGTGTGCAGGTTTGCAAGATACACATTGACTTAGTTGGACGTTTTCGGGGCCGGTGAAGGGTGGCATGGAGGCAATCCGTGGGCTTTTGTGCGTATCTGAGGGACCGTGACAAAGCAGGGACAATGAGCCGAGGGAAGCAGACTTCGAGGCATACACGAAGGGTGGCATGGAGGCAAGCCATGGGCTTGTGTGCACATCCGAGGGATGAGATCCAAAGTCGAAGAGGGCTTGAAGGCAATAGATCGAGGCTGCTGGAGCAGGGACGATGAGCTGAGGGAAGCGGACTTTGAGGCATACGTGAAGGATGGCATGGAGACAAGCCGAGGGCTTGCGTGCGCATCTGAGGGATGATAGCCAAAGTCGAAGAGGGCTTGAAGGCAACAGGTCGAGGCTGCGGATGAAGAGTCAACTGAGTCATGAGGATTCGAGTACTGAGAGATTATACTCGGGTAGGGAAACCCTGGGATTAAGTCGTGAGGGTTCGAGTGCTGAGAGAAATATAATCGGGAAGGGAAACCCTAGACTTAAAGGGTTGGCAGTCCACTGGTTGCGACCAAAATTTGAATTGTCGGGCGGTGACATTCTAATTCACGAGGATCAGTCGACTGGTAACGGTCAATTCAGCCTCGAGCACTATTTAAGAGGGCTCGTTTATGGCTGTTTCTTCTTGGAGAAACAAGCTTGGTAAGAGCCTGTTAGTAGCCTGTACGTGCTCAGGGGTTGTCGAAGTGTTGTGGCGAGGTTTCTCCACCCACAAGGAGCGACAAGAACTAGCCGGAGGTGCTCCGGGGAATCATCCACCGAAGGATCGGGATCGTCCACCTTATGGATAGTCATAGTGTAGGAGTTTCGTCTCCGAACCACGTAAATTGGTGTGTCTTTCTTGTTTGTTAGTTTTAGTTTTTATTATTCTGCTTAGCACTAACATTTGTAGGAAGAAAGATAAAAAACTTTCTATTCACCCCCCTCTAGCAAACGGTAAGATCCTAACAAGTGGTATCAGAGCGGAGGTTCGCTCATCTACGGACTAACCGTCGAGAGAGCAAAAAGCTAGAGGAAATGACGATCCAAGAAAAATTGGGTGATGACATTAATGTTCCAGCTCCCTATGATCGCGAGGATTTCGAGTATTGGAGGATGCGGACAAAGATTTGGTTTGGTATGGATTGGAACTACATGATCGTGCTAGAAGAGTCATTTGAAGCTCCAAGAGATAAGCACGAGAAAAAGCTCCGACCAAGATATTAGAATAAGAAGCAACAAGCACAAGCAAAGGCAAACGAAACGGTGATTTCAATTTTAGTTAATATTTTGCCTAATAATGTAATAAGTGGTGTAGGTGAATACAAAAATGCACACGAGTTATGAAATAAGATGGTAGCATTCCATGAAAACCCTACTTAAGCTCAAGTAGTGGAAGAGCCTAAGGAAATAAGCTCAATGGTCCAAGAAGAGGAAGAGGAAAAAGAAAAAGAGGCATCCATCTCCTCGAGTGAAGTGGCACAAGAAAGTGAAAGATCATCCACGTTATCAAGGGAAGAAGAAGAGGTCTTCACTTCAAGGATTGAGGGGGAGGATAGACCCCATTGATACCGGAGCAAGAAGAAACATCTATCTCCACCAAAGCAAAGTCAAAAGACCACATAATTTGCTTTGGATGCAACAAAAAGGGACACTACAAGGATAAGTGCCCATTAGGTAAAAATGAGGTAAACCCTAAATCCAAGTCAATTCTTTTAAACTCTAACATGGGTTGTAAGGAAAAGAAGGAGAAAAAGCACATTAGGTGTTATATATGTGGTGAGCTAGGACATTACCACACCAAATGCTCAAGGAAAGGAGAATTCAAGAAATTGGAGCATTTGAGGAAGTGGGAAAAGGAGAAGAAGAAAAGCTCATGTCAAGGGGGAGCTACAAGGGTAAGGAAGGTAATCCCTAACTTTAAGCATTTTTCAAACTTCTTCATGAATGTTAGAAGTAATGAAAATTATTTGTTTATATATAATTTTGGTTTTAGATATCATGATAGAAATAAGGCTAATGTTGTATCTAAAAACCCTAAGGAATCTATGTATCATGATAAACCTAGGATTTTTAAACCCAAGGACCAAGACATTAATCCAAAGAAAGGTAGACACATGCCTAGACAAATTGGTAGATCTAGAGATGTCCAAAGTAGACATGGTGATACTACGGTAAAGAACTTAGAAAGGGAAAATCAAGCCTTGAGGGCAAGACTTGATAAATTAGAGAAAACCCTAGATAGACTCACTAGTAGATCTAGGGGCTTAGACATTGTGTCAAGGAGTAAAACCCCCGAAAATGATAGACCGAGTCTAGGATATCGGTCTACAAGATCAAATGCTATTGAAAAATTATATGCAAGGATGTCATATGACTATAGCAAGGGGAAGACTAAAAATGGCAAGGGGAAGCCATTTAAAAGAGAGAAGAATAATTTGACCAAGGGTAAGGTGTATAGTGTCAAGAAAGTTAGGGTTAAAGGTCAAGAAGTACTGGAGGTACACATGTGTGGCCTTGTCGTGGTAGGTGAGTCATCTAGGGAGGTGACTAAGGCTAAGAGCTCAAGGGAGAGCTCTAGGAGTCAAGATGGGATCCATGGCCAATGGATCTCGGGAGAATTTCTCCTAGGGGACTAGATGGATTGTGAAATGTGCCAAAAGATTTGGAAGACTAACTTGAGTCTTAATCCTAGGGATTTGACACATCAAAAGTGAGTTTTATGGATCAAAAGATGACAATAAGACTATATTGCATGGAAATTAATTTTCAATGTGTAGATGCCATATAAATCAATGCTAGGGATGCATTGTGGTTGAGTATGAGAAGATACATCAAGAAGAGACCAAAATTAGGACTTTAGGTCAAGGATAAATTAAACCAATTAGATAGTTTTGAGTTTTATGTCAATCTTGGGACTGGTGATAGATTTATTCGGAAGCATATTTTTTCCATGTAGACATAGGTGTCACAAATCTCTCTACAAAGTTTGAGAATTTTTAGAGATTTGTAAAATTAGTTATTCATTTCTGAAGTTAGGATAAAAAAGCTGAAAATTGGGTATCAGTCGACTGGTTCTGCACCAGTCGACTGGTATAGTTCGTCCAAAAACTAGGATATTCTGAGGCATCAGTTGACTGATCTCCCATCAGTTGACTGATCTCCCATCAGTCGACTGATCTTTCTGTATGATTTATCAGTCGACTGACCCAGGGGCAGTCGACTGATGCTGCGAGTTTTAAAAGAAAAACCTTGCACAGGGGGCGGCCGAACCTAAGGTTTCAGCGTCGGCCCTTGCGACTTCTCTTCTCCCTGGACCTCCCAAGCTATTCCAAACCATCCAAAGGTCCTCAGATCATGTTCCTAGTCTTCCTTCCATCTTAGATCCAAGACTAGGGCAAGGAAAACCTTCTCCTTAAGTCAATCTCAATTATTCGCCATCATGCAACGACCGGAGAAACGGTAATGGATCATTTGCTATATTTTTATCATTTACTTCGTGATTTATGACTAACTCTTCAATTTGTGCATGTTTACCTTGTCTTGTCCTCTTGATTGAGTCATTGTTGGTACATGCATGTGTGGGTTGCATTTAGGGCTAGAGCAAAGAAGAGGATTGGTGAGGGTTCATCCCAACAGCAGGCCTTAGATCCTGTGGCACCTCGGTTCCGTTCCGAGGCTTGCTAGCGAGTATTTAACAATGCGGATTTTATTTTGATGATTTATCGTTATCTCAATCAAACATATTTTCAGGAGATCACTCCTCATATTATTGAGATAATCACGAATTTTGGGCTAGAGAAGTTAGTATATTGTCAACATTATGTCAATTTTGACCTATGCAAAGAATTTTATGTCAATCTTACCTGTACTGATACCCAAAACTAGCTAAATGGTTCAATTGAACCTTGATCTAAAGTCCTAGTTTTGGTCTTCTCTTGATGTCTCTGCCCATACCAAACCACAATACATCCCTAGCATTTGTTTATATGACATCTACATATCAAAAATCAACTTTCATGTTATATAACCCCAATGTCATATTTTCATGCATGAAACTTAAACCCATTGTGCCAGATCCCTAGGATTGAGACTTCAAACTCATCTCCACATCCTTTGGCACACTCAATAATCCATCTAGACTTCTGAGAGAAATCCTCCCAGGATCCATAGACCATGGGTCCCAACTTGACTTCTAGAGTTCCCCTTGAGCTCTTAGCCTTAGCCACCTCCCTAGGTGACTCACTTATAAACACAAGGCCACACTGGTGTACCTCCGGTGACTCTTGGCCTACACCCTTAACCTTCTTAACCTTGGACCCCTTGTCCTAAGTTAAAACTTTCTTCTTGCTTTTAAATGGCATCCCCTTGTCATTTTTAGACTTCCCCTTGCTATAGTCATATTGCACCCTTGCATATGACTTCTCCATAGCGTTGGAGACCTTAGATCGGTATCCTAACACCAATCTATCATTGTTGAGTTTTGACTACCCAACACCATACCTACACCCTTAGATTCAATAGTGAATCTATCTAGGGTTTTCTCTAATTTATCAAGCTTTGACCTCAAGGCTTGATTTTCCCTTTCTAGGTTCTTAAACCTAGAATCAACATGTCCACCTTGGACATTCCTAGACCTACCCACCTTCCTAGGCATATGTCTTTCCTTTTTGGGATTAATGTCTTGGTCCTTAGATGTAAAGGTTCTTGGTTTATCATGATGCATGAACTCCCTAGGGTTTTGATAGGCAACACTAACCCTATTTCTATCATGATATCTAAATCCATGATTATTCTTAATGAGCATATAAGAATTTGAAATTGGATTTAATTTTAAATAACAGTTTACCTTCCCTTTTACCTTTAAAGCTTCCCCTTGACATGAGCTCCTCTTCTTTTTCAATTTCTTCAAATGTGCTTATTTCTTTATTTCTCCTTTCTTTGGGCACTTGGTGTGGTAGTGTCCACGCTCACCACACGTGAAGCAAATTATATACTTCTTCTCCGTCTTTTCCCTACAACCTATGTTAGTTTTCGAAGAAATTGACTTGAGTTTAGGGTTTACCTCCTTTTTCTTACCCAATGGACACTTGTCCTTGTAGTGTCCCTTTTGATTGCACCCAAAGCAAATTATGTGTTCCTTTGCCTTTGCTTTGGTGGAGGTGGAGATTTTTCTTGCTCCGATCTTGAGGATGGTCTTTCCTCCCCCTCAATTCTTGACATGGAGACTTCTCCTATTTCTTCCTCACTTGAGGATATGGACGATTCCACTTTCTCCTCCTCTTCGGATGTTGAGCTTGATTCAATCTTTGATTGGTCCTTCTCTTTTTCTTGGACCAATGACCCTTTTTCCTTGGGCTCCTCTTCTCTTTGTCTCTGTGTCGAATTTTCATGTAAAGCTATCACCTTTCTCTATAGCTCATACACATTCTTGTATTCTCCTACATTTGACACAATATATGGACGTAATAAATTTAATACAATTCTAGTTACCTTCTTATCCGCCTCTGCTTCCTCCGTTTGATCCTTAGTCCAATATCAAGGTCGAAGGCGTTTTCCCTTCTTGTCCGTTGGAGCTTCAAATGGAACCTCCAATGTGGTCCAATGGTCCCAATCCATTTGAAACCACGTCTCCAATCGCTTCCTCCAATAATCGAAGTCATCTCGGTCGTATGGAGGTGGAATCCGAATATCCAATCCTAGTGGACCTTCCGAGTCCATCTTTCTCTAGCTCTTTTGCTCTCCCGACGGTTAGTTCATAGATGAGCGAACCTGCCTCTGATACCTCTTGTTGGGACCTTGATGTACAGCTAGAGGGGGGTGAATAGCCGATCACCCACTTAGTTTGTGGTTTTCTTCCTACAATGTTAGCATGCGCAAGCGGAAATACTAATAACACAAATAAACAAACGCTAACACAATTCACTTACGTGGTTCGGAGATAACGCTCCTACTCCACGGCTGTTCGTAAGGTGAACGATCCCGATCCATAGTGGATGACTCCCCAGAAAACCTTCGGCTAGCTCTTGTCTCTTCTTGTGGGTGGAGAAACCTCACCACAAACCCTCGACAACACCTGAGCACTAGGAGACTACTAATAAGCTCTAACCAAGCTTATTTCGTCAAGAACTCTCAGTCAAAATCGAGCTCTCTTAAATAGAGCTCCTTGCTGAAATAAACGTTACAGTCGATTGGTCAAACACCAGTCGACTGGTCCCACTTGGATTCGAACGTTACAGCCCAACATTTGAATTCCAGCTGCCATCAGTCAACTGGTCCTTGGATCAGTCGGCTGATCTTGCTATGGACTTCATCAGTCGACTGATCTAAGCGTCAGTCTACTGGTCCACCCCTAAACCTAAGGTTTCCCTTCCCGAGTACATTTCTCTCAGCACTCGAACCCTTAGGACTTAGCTGACTCTTCATCCAGCAGCCTCGACCTGTTGCCTTCAAGCCTTCGACTTTGGCTCTCGCTCCTTGGATGCATGCAAGCCCACGACTCGTCTCCCCATGCCATCTTTCGCATATGCCTTGAAGTTTGCTTCCCTCGGCTCATCGTCCCTGCTTTGTCCACGGTCCCTCGGATGCATATAAGCCCACAGCTTGTCTCCTCACACCATCCTGCACCATACCTGAAGTCGTCCAGCTAAGTCCATGTGTATCCTGCAAACTTGCACACTCAAATACACACATCAAACATAAGGGTGAACCTAACTTAAACTCTTTGCCCAAATATCAAAACATATGGTCACTCTAGACCATAGATTTCCCAGCAGGCATGAGGCTGGTACTCGATACCATATTCGCTCAATTCCGTAGTCCATTTGATCAATCAGCCTGAAACTTCAGGATTGGTGAGGACCCGGGCGAGCAGGCTATTGGTGAGAACTATGATAGGATGCACTAAGAAATAATGTCTTAACCTCCGGGCCATTAAGACCAGAGCATAGACTAGCTTCTCTATCGTAGTGTATCACGTTTCAGCATCCTTCAAGAGATGTCCGAAAAAGTATATGGGGTATTGGACCATGCCTTCTTCTTGGACGAGGGTTGAGCCTACTACTTGTTCCGCTGCAGACAAGTAGACAAATAAGATCTCCCCTTCTACTGGTTTGTAGAGGATGGGGAGCTCAGTGAGATAGGCCTTCAGGTCAGCGAGTGTTTTCTCACATTGGTCATCACAATCGAACTTGGCTGCCTTTCTCAGAATCATGAAGAATGGCAGGGTCCTATTTGCGGACTTGGAGATGAACCTGGATAGGGTCGTGATTCTACCATTGAGTCGCTGCACTTCCTTGAAGTTGCGAGGGGAAGACATATCCAAAATAACCTTTACTTTTTCTGAATTAGCCTTGATCCCCCTCTCCGTCACCATGTATCCCAAGAAACGATCACTCTTCACCCCGAATATGCACTTGGCAGGGTTCAATTTTAGTTTGTTGGCCCTCAAGGTGGCGAATGTCTCTTCTAAGTCGGCGATCATGTCCTTTCCCTTGTCAGTCTTGACTAGGATGTCGTCTACATACACTTCGATGTTTCTCCCGATCTGATGCCTGAAGACTTTGTCCATCATCCGCTGGTAAGTTGCCCCAGCATTGCGCAATCCGAAAGGCATGACATTATAGCAATACGTGCCGTCGGCTGTCACAAAGCTGACTTTATCATGGTCATCGGGAGCGAGCGGAACTTGATGGTAGCCTTGATAAGCATCCAGAATGGAAATAAACTCACAACCGGCTGTAGAGTCTACTAACCGGTCTATTCGAGGCAAGGGGTAACAGTCTTTAGTGCGGACCTTGTTTAAGTTGTAAAAGTCCATACAAACCCGTCATTTACCCCTAACTTCGGGACAAGGACTACATTAGCTAACCAGGTCGGGAATTGGACTTTCCTTATGTGCCCGGCCTTCAATAGCTTGTTGACTTCATCCCGGATAGTCTTGTCCTACTCTGGTGCAAAGTGTCTCCACCTCTGTTTCACCGGTCGGGCTCCAGGGATGACATGCAAATGATGCATGGATAGAGCCAGGGGGCCCCTTTGATTTCTTCGGCGGCCTAGGCGAAGACATTTCTATGGCTCTGTAGGCAGTTTATAAGACAGCTTCTTAGTTCTGGTGTAAGATCAGTGGCAATCCTCGTAACTCCCCCCTCCTGTTGAGGGTGAATCTGGACCTCCTCGCTCTCGACCTCCCTCCATTCTTCTTTAGGTCCTTTATCTTCTCGCGGGTCAGCGAGATCAATTTGTAGGACTTCGCAGGACTTCGGGTTCCGGTGCGATGCCAATCTGACTCCCCCACTGTAGCCCCACCGAGACATCCCCTAGTCTCCTTTGACTTCAACTACTTGGTCACCAACCGGAAATTTGATCTTCTGATGGTAGACAAAGATCACTGTCTGGAATATACTGAGCACCCGGCGTCCCAAGATGGTATTGTAGGGCGAGGGAGCATCCAAGACCAGGAAGGGAGTCCTTCTAGTTCTCTCCAGAGTGTCGCCACCCAACAACAATGATAGGGTAATTTGTCCTATCGGCTGTACCCAGTATCCGACAAAGCTGAAGAGCAGGGTCGAAACCGGAAGCAGTTTATCTTCGTCAATCTGCATCTGATCCAGAGCAGTCTTGTACAGGGTGTTCACCGAACTACCTGTATCCACGAAGATACGCTCGACTTCATAATTTGTGATACGCGCAAAGATTACCAGGGCGTCCTTGTGGGAGCCTTCTGTGTCCTCCAGATCTTCTGGGACGAAGGAGAGTAGTTCCCTAATCGGTGAGTGCAAGCCTTCCTCACCCGGTTGGGGTCCCCTCCAGTAGAACCTCCGGAGAGCACTGGGATCTCTTCTTGCCCATAAGACCCCCGCCATGAAGCGGTTGGCTCCATTCGTTGCTGTTGGAGCGCCCCTTTGATTGCACTGGCTACCAAGCAATCTAGTTCCTCTCTCGTCCGGACGATGGATTGTCCCGTCGGCTCTGTCATCGGTGCTCCTTCTGGTGCTTTACTGGTTTCCCACAGATGGTGCTAAACTTGTTCCGAAAGGAATCGACGTCGACAGCTAGTCACCAGGGTTCAACCCACGTGGATGCTGACGCTAGAGGAAGAATTCTCACCCTGCAAGATTAACATGAGCGTTAATGGGAACACACCGGAGGTTGTCTGACGAAGTCCACTCCGACGCTCAAGTCAGTGCCTCAGTATAGGAGATGGAAAAAAGTAAGGAGAAGATGCTTAAGTTAAAGAGTGTGTAACCCCTTTACCGGAGGGGTTGAAGTACCTTTTATATCGGAGGGATTGGAATACCGTTTGTTCCGGAGGCAGTAGTCATACGTGTCTCCACGATCTTCGCCACATCCCCTCGATATTTGGTTACTGGATAACCCTTGTAACGGTCGCCGCCGCCATGAAATCTGAATCGTTGCGATACTGAGGGCGTTAATGGCCGTGTATTACGGGTCATGATCTTCCCGTGATTATAGGTGATGATTATCCATAGATCCGAAAAAAGCGGGACCGTTACTTGAGGTCGAGTGCTTCTCGTGCTCCACTACCTCGAGGTGATCTCAGGGTCTTTTGGCTCAGAAGGGCCCGGGGCGATTACTCCTGAGGTGATCTCGGGGGCCTAACTTCCCGAGGTGATCTCAGGGACTTGACTTCCCGAAGTGATCTCGGGCGTGTGTCTTCCCGGGTCGGTCTCCAGAGTATGCTTGCTCGTGGTGTTCTCGCAAACCCACCTTCCCGAGGAGGCCTCGGGCGCCATGTAAAGAGAGTCTTCCAGCCTCGATAGGTCTTGCCACGTAACTTCTTCAGTCCACCCTCGATAGGTCTTACCATATAACTTCTTCAGTCCACGTGTCAACCACGGGATACTTAACCCCATCAACTACCAAAAGCATATTACAAGGGATGGAACATAGGCCCTTGAAGATTTGGATCAAGCATTCATCCCTTCGCCCCTGTTCCATGCCCAGCCAGCTCTGCCTTCTGACAAGTTACCCAAATCGTAGGGAAACGGGGGCCTCTGCGACCTCAGCCGAAGGGCTCGCTGCCAACTGATGATCGAGCTGGCGCGTACCGAATATCTTGTCACCCTGTGCAGTCATCGTTTAGGGTTAATATATATATATATAGACACACTCGCATGACGTCGAGTACAGTGCCGAATTATCATCTTCTCCTGCATCGAAGCCTAGCTGTTTGACCATGGAAAAGCTTAAGGCACAATTTCATACTGTTTCTGCAGCATGGGCTCATTTTACCAGGGACGGGATTCATACGAATGGCTTCATTCATGGGTTTAGTAATCAATAAATGTGAGGACCAGCAAGATTAGATTCTTGGATTCGATCATTATGTTGATGGTGGTCCAGAGATATTAAACTGAGTTTACAGACAAGATCAACTTGTTTATTGCAAGAATTTAGGGTCTTACATGCCTATAAAGCCACATGCCTTGAGATCATTCAATTCGATTCGATTCAATTCAATTATTGCTTGTTTTGTTTTACGTCCAAAATTATCCAACAAATAATTGACAGTCAATCCTGCAAACACGGTTCATGTCTTGCTCTTCTGACTGTTCTTTAGTGGTTAGCTAAAGGGGAGTTCTAATTATGAAGCCACCACTTGGAAAAAGAACATCGATCAACAAGGTTCGATGTAAACGTACTACTGGACCATGATGGTGGCTGCTAGTACCTGCTACGCTTGAATGCAACTACTCGTATCCGAGTCGGGACCGCGGTGGTTCTTCGGTGAGGTTGATCGAGCAGTGAGTTTCGAATAATGGAGTGTGGTCCGAGTTCATATCGACCTGGCTTATGTGGTACGGGAAATCGTGAGCAGTGCTGCCAGGCAAAATGAACGCTGATAGGATTGTGTATTCAGTTAAAAATAAATCGATTGAATAAATTTAAAAATTGAGGTCCAATAGAATAAATCAAGAGAAAATTTGAGAAAACTTATCAACATCAAATTGGGTTTTACATGCACTCCCAACTTAAAATTTCTTTGCATGCACTCCATGATAAAATTGACAAGATAATTTTGTATATTATTTTTTTCAGTATAAAAGAGTAAAAATTCAATATACATTGTAATGATTTGAGTATAAATTATCTGAGGTTAAGTATTAATTTAAGTATTATTTGAAAAAAAAATTGAGTATATATTGTTTCAGTATATAATAAAAATTTCAGTACATATTGTAAAAATTTAAGTACGAATTGATTTAGATTTAGTATTATTTGTAAAAATTTGATTACAAAATTTAAAAATTTGAGCATGTCAGGTTACATCCACCACATCAAGATTTTCACGAGGGGTCATCGAATCTTTATACTTAAATTTCTTAAATTAATACTTAATCTCAAATAATTTATACCCAAATTTTTAGGATGTATATTAATTTTTCACTCTTTTATACTTAATCTATCAGGTAGTGAATGTAAATAATTTATCAAGTAGGGAGTACATATAAAAGTTAATTTGAGATTGGGAGTTTTCTCTAATTAACCGATAAATGAAATTATAACAAAGATTATTTTTTAAAAAAAAATTCTAAATTAGGGATGAATACTGAAATAGGGATGAGAACAATCTCCTGAAGTGCCTTCTCGATCAATCGGAATCGGATGACCCCAAAATAAAATTTGAAATAATAATAAATTGAGTAAAAATTTCTTTTCCCAAAAATAAAAAGGGAGTAATTTGGCAATAATAAAAGCAAGGCAATGGCAACCCCAACGCTCCTCAGTCCTGCTCGAACCAAAGCAATGGCGCTTGCGCCGCCCCGCCCCCGCCGCCGCCAAAGCCTCCTCTTCCTCCTCCTCTCCGTCGCTTCACTGGCCTCGGCGGCGCAGGAGGCAACGGAGGCTGACGCCTTGCTCGAAATTAAGGCGGCCGTGCTCGACCCCTCCGCCGTGCTCGACGCCTGGAACTCCTCCTCCGTCGACGGCCACTGCTCCTGGCCCGGCGTTGCCTGCGACCCTCACCAGGGATTCGTCGAATCGCTCGACCTCAGCGGACTCAACCTCTCCGGCGTCCTTTCCCCCGCCGTCGGACGCCTCCGCCACCTGCTCAACCTCTCCGCCGCCGCCAATTCACTCTACGGCCCCGTCCCTTCCGAGCTCTCTCGCCTCGCGAACCTCCGCCACCTCAATCTCTCCAACAACGTCTTCAATGGCACCTTCCCGCCCTCCCTTTCCCGCCTCGAGAACCTCGTCGTCCTCGACCTCTACAACAACAACCTCACCGGCCCCCTCCCGACGGAGGTCTCCGTGCTCCCCAACCTCCGCCACCTCCACCTTGGGGGAAACTTCTTCACCGGCGTCATCCCCCCGGAGTTTGGTCGTTGGGAGTTTCTCGAGTACCTAGCTGTCTCCGGCAACGAACTCGTCGGCTCCCTGCCCCCCGAACTCGGTAATCTCACCCGTCTACGACAGCTCTATGTTGGCTACTTCAACAGCTTCGAGGGCGGCATCCCGCCGGAGATCGGCGGTCTTTCGTCGCTCGTCCGTCTCGACATGGCCAACTGCGGCCTGACAGGGGAGATCCCTCCTGAACTCGACAAACTCCAGAACCTCGACACGCTCTTCCTCCAGGTGAACGGACTCTCCGGCAATCTTCCCATGGAGCTTGGCCGGCTGAGCCGCCTCAAGTCGTTGGATCTCTCCAACAACGCCCTCTCCGGCGAGATCCCGTCTTCCTTCGCGGAGCTCCACAACCTGACCCTGCTCAATCTGTTCCGCAACGAGCTCCACGGGTCGATCCCGGACTTCCTCGGCGACCTGCCGGCTCTGGAGGTGCTCCAACTATGGGAAAACAACTTCACCGGCAATATTCCCGAGCGACTAGGCCAGAGTAGTCGTCTGCGGATACTCGATATCTCATCGAACAAGCTCACCGGAACGCTTCCGGCGGACCTCTGTTCCCAGAACCGGCTGCAAACCCTAATCGCCCTCGGCAACTTCCTCTTCGGCCCCATTCCGGCGACTCTCGGCGCGTGCAAGTCACTAGCCAGGATCCGAATGGGGGAGAACTACCTCAACGGATCGATCCCCGATGCTCTCTTCAGCTTGCCGAACCTCTCGCAGATCGAGCTCCAGGACAATATCCTCACCGGCGGGTTCCCGGATACCGGCGCCGTAACCATCTCGCCGGACCTTGGCCAGATTAACCTCTCCAATAACCGGCTCTCAGGGCCTCTTCCGCCCACCATCGGCAACTACTCCGGTCTCCAGAAGCTTCTTTTGAACCAGAACCAGTTCTCTGGCCGCATTCCGCCGGAGATTGGCCGGTTGCAGGAACTCTCCAAGCTGGACTTCAGCGGTAACCGCTTCTCCGGGCCAATGGCGCCGGAGATAAGCCACTGCGAGCTCCTAACTTTCGTCGACCTTAGCCGCAACAGGCTCTCCGGGAAGATCCCAGCAGAGATCGCCGGAATGCGGATCTTGAACTATCTCAATCTATCAAGGAACCAGCTCGAGGGGAGTATTCCGGAATCGATCGGCACCATGCAGAGCCTCACGGCTGTCGATTTCTCTTACAACGACCTATCCGGCCGCATCCCTGCCGCCGGGCAATTCAGTTACTTCAATGCGAGTTCGTTTTTCGGCAATCCTGATCTCTGCGGTCCCTACCTCGGCTCCTGTGGCTCCGCCATTAACGACGGGAAATCCACTCATCCGGGAAGGCCGCTCTCGGCCTCTTTCAAGCTGCTTCTGGTCATCGCTCTCCTCGTCTGTTCCATCCTCTTCTCCATCGCCGCCATCATAAAGGCTTGGTCGCTAAAGAAGGCGAGCGAAGCCAGGATGTGGCGGCTCACCGCTTTCCAGCGCCTCGACTTCACCTGCGACGACGTGCTCGGCTGTCTCAAGGAGGATAACATCATTGGCAAAGGCGGCGCCGGCATCGTGTTCAAGGGCGTAATGCCCAACGGTGAGCAGGTGGCAGTGAAGCGGCTCCTGGCGATGACCCGCGGGTCGCCGCACGACCACGGATTCTCGGCGGAGATTCAAACTCTCGGCCGCATCCGGCACCGGCACATCGTGAAGCTCCTCGGCTTCTGCTCCAATCACGAGACCAATCTGCTGGTCTACGAGTACATGCCCAACGGGAGCCTCGGCGAGGTTCTCCACGGCACGAAGGGCGGCCACCTCCTCTGGGACACGCGCTACAAGATCGCCGTCGATGCTGCCAAAGGGCTCTGCTATCTCCACCACGACTGCTCGCCGCTCATCCTCCACCGCGACGTCAAGTCCAACAACATCCTCCTCGATTCCGACTTCGAAGCCCACGTCGCTGATTTCGGCCTCGCCAAGTTCTTGCAGGACTCCGGCACCTCCGAGTGCATGTCGGCCATCGCCGGCTCCTACGGCTACATCGCTCCAGGTAATCGCGAGGCTTTTTTACTCCTTGAATTCATCATCTGACCGCCGGAATTGAGCTCAAACGCTTCGAACTTGATTCGACGACAGAGTACGCATACACGCTGAAGGTGGACGAGAAGAGCGACGTGTACAGCTTCGGCGTGGTGCTCCTGGAGCTGGTGACCGGCCGGAAGCCGGTGGGGGAGTTCGGCGACGGCGTCGACCTCGTGCAGTGGGTCCGGAAGATGACGGGCTCCGACAAGGAGGGAGCGCTAAGGGTCATCGACCCCCGGCTCCGCACGGTTCCTCTGCACGAGATCATGCACGTGTTCTACGTCGCCATGCTCTGCGTGGAAGAGCAGAGCGTGGAGCGGCCGACGATGAGGGACGTGGTTCAGATCCTAATGGACGTGCCCCCGCCACCAGCTGCTCCGGCGAAGCAAGCGGCGCCGGAAGAAGCACGAAGCTCGCCGCCGGCGGATCTCCTCGGCATCTGAAAGTGCTGCAGTTGAGTGAATTTTTTTGCTGAACCGTAAAATTGAACTGAAAATCTAGAGATTGCTACAGAAAAGGGAGTAGGAGAATTGTCATCGAGTTGATGTCTCTTTCCTTCCTGCTGCGTTGTATGAATCTTGTTCTTGTTCCCCGCCACAGACAAGTAGAACAGACATTCCATGAAATTTTGCATTCATTCTTTCTCTCTTTCAGCTGTTCATGGATTTATCCGCTATCACTGTGCTTAGGACGGAGAGAGAGATGATTGAGCCATTTGATTTGACGAATTTGGAATGGTTTGACAAAATGGCACCGAAAGTTCGGTCTGCCTGGAGACTCAGATACAGAGCACCTGGTCGGACACACAGAGGGTTCATTTGACAAAATGGCACCGATCCTGCGCCTCTATATTTCCCAGACCTGCAAGTGGAACAGAACTACAGAAGGCAATGGGAGCCGTTCATTTAACCTCTCTTCTCGAGGACTAGTTGGGGAAAATAAAAAAAAAAAAATGAATATTAGATTAAAATCAGATTAATCAAAAATTAAATAAATTAAAAAAATCGAATCAATAAAATTTTCTATAAAAATGGAACAAATAAAACCGATTACATATAAATTACGATCGAATTAATCGGAAATATAAAATCAAATTAATTATTTTATTTAATTAATTACATTTTAAATAAAAAATAATCAAATTGATATCTTTATTTGAAATATTCGATTTAATTAAAATATTAATTTTAAAACTGAAATGGAATCAAATTAATCAAAAATTGAATCAAATTTTTAAAAAATGGAAAACTAAATTAATCGAATCATAAATTAATCGAATCATAATTTTAGACTCAGTTGATTCTATTTTATCAAATTTTTATTCACCGCTACTCCCATCTTAGCTGATTCTATTTTATCAAATTTTTATTCACCCCTGCTCCCATCTTACCACTGAACAAGTGAATAAATGCTCAAGGCTTCTGAGTTCTCCTTGAGATTTTATGAAAATAAAAATAAGAACAATGATAGAGAAAATAAAAATAGGAAAGTGAAAAACATAGTGAATGATGTGGCATGACATGGTATTTTACATGCACATATTCGATTATCGCTTGGACACCATCGGCGGCCTTCGGTCGTCGCCGCGAATCAAACTATACCCTGGGGGGCACGGTGAACCCGTCAGAAATTGCTGCATATAAGGTGTCACTTCGTTCACTATTCTTTTCACTCTCCCTATCATTTTCCTAAAAATAATATTATTCTTTCCATGTGATTTAAT
Source organism: Boesenbergia rotunda (assembly GCA_024364735.1). Taxonomy (NCBI): domain Eukaryota; kingdom Viridiplantae; phylum Streptophyta; class Magnoliopsida; order Zingiberales; family Zingiberaceae; genus Boesenbergia; species Boesenbergia rotunda. The sequence continues at coordinate 606,313 of JAGFNQ010003373.1, read as the reverse complement.
ATCATTGATCATAAAATATAGACACACAAATTTTGAGGTATTTTGCCTTAGCACATCAAGTACATAAAAAAATTATATACCCAACAAGACATGTTACCTCTATTATAAATTAACTTGAAAATCTATTACATATATCTTCCAAACATAAAATCAATCGCAAAGAATAAAAAAATGATGACTAAGTTTGTCCTCACATATTAGTATAGTTGGTATTTATATAGGTGTTTATTCTAATAAATTTTAAAATTAATTTTTAATCGATATAAAATATCTTATTAAATATTTAATTTTTCTTATGCAAAATGCGCTCTCCATAATTTACATTACTATAGAAGAAGCGGCGATTGAGATAAACTATGAGTTAAAATGGATTAAATTTTACGATAAAAAAAAAATCGGATAGATAACAAGTCAAAGAAACCATTTAGTCGATTAATTCAATCAATTGTCGAATTAATCAAATTTTCGTTATTAGCTGACCATGTCTCTCGTCGACATCATCAATCAATTAATTACTCTTATAGTTAAATTGGTTCAGTTTATCAATCGAATTGTACAGTCAGTTATAGCATTTGATTAATTGAAAATCAAATAAATATCTTTTTTAAATAAATCAAACCAATTAAAATTTTTCATATAATCAAACAAATCGAAAAGATAAAAAATAGTTAAATCTATCCAAATTAATCGAACTTTCCTTATCAATGGCGGACGATGTCATTAATTAACTATTGGATAATTAAATCAGTCTAATTTATCAATCAAATTTAATCTTTAATTATTATCCGATATAGCTGTCAATTGTTCACAATTACATACCTTGAATCAAATATACTAAAATAACTATAATTTTTTTAAAAAATTAAAATAAAGTTTTGTAATAACTGTTTGATCAGTTGGATTAGTTGTTTCAATGTAACTTAGATTTTGAACATAGCTGATTATCCTATCCCGAAGTGAGGTGGATATCCCAAGAGTGAGATGGTCCCCAAGGATCACGAACCACTGAGCCTGGCTCTGGTGTTCGCTCGTAATTTACAAGACAAAACTGTTAGAACCCGCCGGGAAAAGTCCCCGGTAAGACACTCCGACGATCAAGTCAGTCCTCGGTGGTGGAAGAGCAAAAGCAATGCAACAGTAGTAACAACACTATTGCGCGTACCTGAGATACGTGGAGTGGAGAGACTTATATAGCCGGGGGAGCTGACAGCTTCTGCCCGCCTGCCACCTTTAATTTGTCTCGTAGCGAGGACAAGATAAGGATACCCAGAGGTGGCAGGGTAATGCGTCACATACCGGAATAGGGAAAAGGCCAGGTGCTGTCAATGTAACGGTGGACAGGGTATGTGGTCATAGTACAGGGGGACAGCGTATGTGGTCATAGTACAGAGGGACAGGGTATAGCAGAGAGATCATGGCGTCAGCGAGATACTCGCGATTCGGGTCAGAATGGTGCCTGACCCGCGCCGACCCCATACAGTCTCTACGAGTCTTATGTCAGAGAGTGGTTGTCCTGCTGAGTCACGACAAAAACCTCGAATACTAGGGCCGACTGGCGGCCTAGAGTGATGATGTCGACTGAGGGCATAGAATGGTGAGGCCGACTGGGGGTTCAGAGTGTTGGAGCCGACTGGGGGCTCAGAGTGTTGGAGCCGACTGGGGGCACAGAATGAAGAGGTCGACTGAGGGTCTAAGGTGATGGTACGATTCGGTGAAACATTAAGTAAAACCTCCTCTGGCTCGGGCTTACCCCAGGAGCATGGGCCGCCACGCGTCGACTGGGAGCCTAACCGAGAGGGGTGCAGGGGCAGGCCCGCGATAGTCTGGAGGCTCGGTCAGGCCGATTTTGAGGAACGTGGGTCGGCACACGCTCGATCGGGGACACTGAGCCGAGTGGTGTGCGAGAGTTGACCCGCTTCGTAACTTCAATCCTCCTCGAACGGAGACTTTCTCGACTTGGGAACGTTAAGATTCAGGGAGATCGTGAGTCGAGCCTTCTTGGACTCGGGTGTCACGCCCCAAGACCATTGGAGCTGCTGATCTAATATAAAATCGGACAACATCTCCCTTGTTCGGCGGATAATTTAAACATACACACAGACACACGCAGATATAAAATGACCTTAGGCCACAAAGCATATATATATAAATCATAAGATAATGAAACATCACAACACTGGAACATAGAACTCACCTGAGTTGCCCCCAGGGCAGGCACGTAGCAAACAACCAACACATAGTCCAACAGAGGACTCAAAAATACAATACCGTAAGAATAAATCCAATACAAGCCCACGGTAACAAAACGAAAACAAAACGTAGACTGCTATCAAATGAAAACAAAACCAGCAGGAGCACTCATCCAAATGGAGTCATGGGGACCCGGGACCGACAACTGAGCTCCTCCAGCGAGCTATCAACCTGAAAACAAAAATATTATGATGGGTGGTGAGTCCAAATGGACTCCGCGGGTATATAGAAAGATATGCATGACAGAAAAGTAGCTAAATCAGCTATACAGAAACAACAGAATACAGTCTCCATAATAATATCAGAAGTATGCATAACTGAAATAATAAAGGATTGTACATATCAGAATCAGTCTATCATGATCTTAATAGGACTCGTACCATACGAGCAAGTGCAGGGTCAACAAACCATACCAAAAGTACGTCTTGTATGTGCATGTCAAACAAGTGCAGCAAGTAAATGCAACAAACACAATCAATGCACAAATGCATTATATGCACATGATGTAATGTCATGGTCACCTCCTAACACCAGTCAAGCCACCGAGACAGGCGATACTGTGTCGGCCGAGTGGGTAGAGCTATGACACTGTCCGCACTCTGCCATCACTGCTCCTGAGTGACCGAGTGGACAGGATACTGGTGGAGTAAACACTCCGCCCCATGTATATATGGGGGAGATATCTCTCTCATCTTCTTTGGTCTATGGGAAGAGAAGGGATCCCTGCCTGCTACCACGCTCCGAAACCACTACCCATGAGCGGTTGAGCGGAGCAGTACAGAACAAATGCACACACCCAACGGTATCCACTAACCCATGAGTGGTCGTGTGTGTATATCATATGCCGGAAAATGATAGGCTCAACCACAAGGGAGTCGCTGACCGCCGACATGCAACAGTGCAGGTATGGTGCATATCTCTAACACATGTAAACCCTACCAGGTCATCGACACATAACTCAACCTATCATGCACAGGTCGTATGTATGCATCATAACCCAATCAATCCTATATCCAGACACACATGCAAGTATGACTAGAATCAATCAATGCAACCATATAGTGGTATGCTAATTTCTATCCACATACTCATGCTCATACCAATGCTATACAGAATCAGATAACAAATAAACGAGATTGTATAGAAGGAAATTTAGATCATATCCAAGGTCAAGCATAAGTATCAAGCAGGATAACAACAAGGTAGCAGATAAAGGTCAATATCAACCTACTGCATAAATAATAATATAGTCATGCATAAAGATAAAGTGGACTACAGAATACAAGCGAGAAGTACCCGCCTCCAATAGTAGAAGTCCGTATCAAATGAGATAGAACCACCCGCCAATAATCCAATCAAGCTCCTGTATCAAGGATGTATTTAATTAGCTATTTATAGAAAGCTAATTAGCTAATTACTCCCTAAACCAAACTAGGGTTAACCTATTCATTTACTGTTTCAGTTAATCTTATCCAATTAACTGATCGATTCTTAATTACCTCATGTAGTTACGATTTAGGGTTATGTTTCACTTTAGGTTTAATCCTACACTTCCCAAGTCAAGGTTTGTGGACTGAAATGGATTCAAAGGATTAATCTTCATTATTGCAATCATCTAATTAGCCTAATCAAAGAAACAAAGCAGGTTAAACTGATTCTAAAAGTCCAACCTCTACTAATCTAATCACAACACATGAATTCTCATCTAGAAGCTCATCTGGAAGCAATTCCGACTTAAGACAAAAAAAACTCCACCAATTCAGCTTCTGATCTCATTTCAACCCCACTATAGATCAACACAGCTAGAGGAATTAAGCTCCAAATAAAAATCCAATCAATAGAATGAATCTTGAGCATGGATTTCAAAAACATAGCACAACAATAAATCCAAATCATCCATCCTTTACCTAGAGTTTTTGTGCAGGCGATACAACCAGCTCCAATCACAGATCCTCACTCAGCAGCCACCTAATTCCTCACAGCAAGCGGGAGGTGAGGAATTGGAGCCCAATTTCCAAATTCCAATTTCTGAAATCAGATCTGCCAACAAACACAAGGATTCAGTTTCGTGTTCCCCTCCTCAGCTCAATCCCTCTGTTTCGAATCTAATGCAAACAAAAGCTTACCTCAGATCCCGAGCACCGAGCACCCTCTCCTACTTCCAATACCGATTATTCATTTGCAAGGTTGTGATCCCAGTGGCCGACGGCAGGAGATCACAACTGTTGCCCTAACCAGACCAACTTGAGCTCGATCGTCCTTGCGTAGAGATGGAGAGATCCGACAAGAGAAGACTTGCAGCGGCCGAAGATGGAATGAACACCCCTGCACCCACTGCACTCTGACGCCACCCTCGCCTGAGGAGGATCAACCGACGCCCGTCGCTGAGCAGGAGAAAAAGATTGAGGAGGCTGTGTCGATTTTGGCCGGATGGGAAGAACACAATGAAACGGGGATTTGAGTCGGCTACAACCTAGGGCTCACGGTGATGAGGGAATGGGTGATTAAGGTGTAATGGAAATTTTGCACCTTAGTCCACAAATTTATTCCAATCGCAAGACCGCCCCTGGGGTTTAAGGTTATTTACGCATTAGCTCTTGTAACTGTTTGTTTTATTACATTTTTGTCCCTAAATTTGTGTCCAAGGACTTAGAAATCCTGGAACCTACTTGGTAACCCTCTGGAAGTTTCCGGGACCTACTCAAAAGTGTCGGATTTAACATCCTCCCCCACTAACAAAAAATTTGGTCCCCAAATTTCATTATTCACTATAGTAAATACTATCAAGAAGTATGCAACTATAGATACTAAACAGTAACTAGTCATACATACCTCAAGTGAACAAATGGGGGTAGCGAGCCCGGATGACATCCTCAAGCTCCCAAGTAGCCTCCTCATCCGAGTGATGCTGCCATCCGACTCTAATCAGCCGGATTGTCTTATTCCGCAACTGACGCTCCCGGTGACCCAAAATCCGAATAGGAATCTCTTCGTAAGTCGCGTCAGGCTAAAGTGGATCAGAGACATCCGACAGCACATGTGAAGGGTCTGGTACATATCTCCTCAGCATGGATACGTGAAATACATCGTGTACACCGGTAATGGATGGTGGAAGAGCCAAACGATAAGCTACTACCCCAACCCTCTCCAGAATCTGGAACGGGTCGATGTAACGCGGAGCAAGCTTACCTCGTAGACCGAATCATTTCACCCCCTTCATGGGTGAAACTCGCAGAAACACATGATCACCTACGGAGAACTCCAGAGGTCTCCGTCTCCGATCGGCATAGCTCTTCTGACGATCCTGCGCCTCAGATATCCTGCGTCTGATAGTACGAACTAACTCTGCCTCGTGTTGAGCTCTCTAAGGTCCTAACAACTAGGATTCCCCAACCTCCTCCCAGAGGGTGGGTGTTCGACATGGTCTACCATACAACGCCTCATACGGTGCCATCTAGATAGTCGCATGATAGCTGTTGTTGTAAGTGAACTCGACAAGATGTAGATGATCCTCCCAACTGCCTCCGAAATCCATAACACAGGCTCGCAGTAAGTCCTCCAAGGTCTGGATGGTACGCTCTGACTGACCATCGGTTTGCGGATGGAAGGCGGTACTAAATCTGAGCTCGGTGCCCATGGCCTTCTGCAGACTCTGCCAGAAGCATGAGGTGAAACGCGGATCTCGGTCTGAGATGATACTCAACAGTATATCGTGCAATCTGATGACCTCTCTGCAATACAGCTCTGTTAATCTATCCAATGAATCAGTCCTCCAAATAGCTAGAAAGTGTGTGGATTTAGTCAATCGATCAACGATCACCCAAATCGCGTCAAGGCCTCGTCTGGTCCTAGGCAGTCCCACCGCGAAATCCATAGTGATGTGTTCCCATTTTCTCTCGGGAATGGGAATACTCTAAAGTAGCCCAACAGGTCTCTGGTGCTCCGCCTTAACCTGCTGGCATACCAGGCATCGGGCTACGAAGTCAGCGATATCCTGCTTCATTCTGTTCCACCAGTAGTAACATCTCAGATCCTGATACATGCTGGTGGCACCCGGATGGATAGCAAATCAGGAGTGATGTGCCTCCTGTAATAGCTCCTCCATAACAATGTGTGTCTCGGGTACGCAAAGTCTCCCGTGGAAATACAAGACACCCGCGTCGTCTTGTGTAAAATCAGATTGTTGCTCTGTGGCTGCTTGACTGCCGAGGAACTGCAGATGCTGATCGCTCGCCTAAGCCTCTCTCATCCTCGTCCGAATGGAAGACTGAGCAACAATGGTCGCCAGAATACCCCTCTCAGTCTGTCCCTGCTCCTCTAGACCCAACTCTGAGAAACTCTGGACTATCTCGGTAACCAGAACTCGGTGATATGCCAGTACTCCTCTAGACTTCCTACTCAAGGCGTCAGCAACAACATTAGCTTTCCCAGGGTGGTAGCTAATGGTACAATCGTAGTCCTTCAGGAACTCCATCCACCTCCTCTGTCGGAGGTTGAGCTCCTTCTGCGTGAAAAGATACTTGAGGCTCTTATGATCTGTGAATATCTCAAAGGTGATCCCATACAAGTGGTGCCTCCAGATCTTCAGCGCAAAAATAATAGCTGCCAACTCTAAATCGTGAACCGGGTAGTTCTTCTCATGCGCCTTCAGCTGTCGAGAAGCATAAGATACTACTCGCCCGTGCTGCATCAGAACGACTCCCAATCCTTGATAGGACGCATCCGTATAAAGCATAAATCCGTCCTCTCCTGATGGAAGAACGAGGACGGGTGCCGACACTAATCTCTGCTTCAGCTCCTGGAAACTAGCCTCACAAGCCTCTGACCATGTGAACATCACGCCTTTCCTGGTAAGGCGTATTAGCGGCATAGCTATGCTCGAAAAGCCCTCTACAAATTGTCTGTAGTAGCCGGTTAATCCCAAGAAACTGCGAACCTCCTGAACTGACTTCGGCTGCTCCCAACTGGTGATAACCTCGATCTTCTGGGGGTCTACTGAAATACCACGGCTGGAAACCACGTGCCTCAAAAAATCGACTGAGGATAGCCAGAATGCGCATTTGCTGAACTTCGCAAATAAGCGCTCCCGTCGGAGAGTCTCCAAAACAATGCGAAGGTGTTGCGCATGCTCCTCCTCAGAACACGAATAAATCAAGATGTCATCAATGAAGACAATCACAAATTGATCTAGATACTTCAGGAATATGCGGTTCATCAAATCCATGAATACCATTGGAGCGTTGGTAAGCCCAAATGACATTACCAAGAACTCATAGTGCCCATATCTAGTGCAGAAAATTGTCTTCTGAATATCTGAGTCTCTGACTCTCAGCAGATGATATCCGGATCACAGATCAATCTTAGAATACACTGAGGTGTCTCTGAGCTAATCAAACAAATCCTCTATCCGTGGTAACAGGTACTTGTTCTTGATGGTTACTGCATTAAATTGTTTGAAGTCAATGTATAACCTCAAAGAACCGCCCTTCTTCTTTACGAACAGAACCGGTGAATCTTAAGGAGATACACTCGATCTGATGAACCCTCGGTCTAATAACTCCTAGAGTTGGATCTTCAGCTCATCCAACTCTTTCGGTGCCATACGATAAGGAGCTTTAGATGCCGGCGCAGTCCCCGGAATCAGCTCTATAATGAACTCTATCTGTCTCCTGGGAGGAAGACCCGGTAGCTCCTCAGGAAAGACATCTAGGAACTCCCGAATGACAGAAATATCCGGAAGTGAGGAACTACTGTTGTCATCCATGTTGATCATCGATAGTAGATAACCCTGGCAGCCCAGTGGTAGCAATATCTGTGCCTGGAGCGCAAAAATAATAGATATACCATCATCTCGGATGCCGGTGAAATCCCACAAGGGTTGGTTCGAAGCCAAAAATGTGACCACCCTCGTCCGGAAATCAATGGCGGTATGGTACGCTGTAAACGAATCCATACCGAGAATGACGTCGAATTCCACCACCTCGAGTACCAACAAGTCATAGAGATTCATCAATCTCAAGGAACTTTAGTACTTGTCCTGGAGGTCTAAGGCTCGAATTTGGGGAAGGCAAAAAACCCACTACCGGGAGTGGGAAGACCCGTAGGATCTCAAGCCTAGAGGGTTGCCTGCAGGGACCAGAGAGGTCAAGATTGCTACATAAAAGTCTTCCCACTCCCAACAGTGGATTTTTTTTTATATAGCGACATGGCCCCTCTAGCCCCATCAGGCGGCTCTCTAGGTGGTGTCCTATGATCTTCTCATTCCCGACAGTGGATTTTTGCCTTCCCTAGATTCGAACCCTAGACCTCCAGGACAAATACTAAAGTTCATTGAATCTGGTAGCCAAGTGAGCCGGCTCACTTGGCTACCAGATTCAAAGAACTTTAGTACTTATCCTGGAGGTCTAAGGTTCGAATCTGGGGAAGGCAAAAAACCCACTGCCAGGAGTGGGAAGACCCGTATGATCTCGGGCCTAGAGGGTTGCCTACGGGGACCAGAGAGGCCGAGATCGCTACATCGGGTCTCCTCGACCCAGACCCTCCTGGGTTCAGGGGCCTTTTGGGGGTTTCCGACCCCTTAGTCTCGATGATTACCTTTTACCAGGGCTTATCCCTTCTCGTTCTCGAGAGAACCAGACCGAGCTGCTCGTACAGGCTTTATGCCCCACGGGCTCCCGAAGCCCGCAAATCTATCTTCTGCTGACGAGGCGCCAGGCTACCGGGCCAGGCTACACGCAAGCTAGCCCGGGATCAACTGAATTCAGTTTATGTAAAAGTTCCCTATAAGAAATTATACTTCTATATATATTTTATGATAATAAAAGATAATTCGTTCGTCCTTAGTATTTCTATCAATCCATTTTAGAAATAACACGGAATAAATAAATTAGAAAAATTATTAATTTGAATACTGTGGCTAGTATATGAAAAGAATAAGCTTGGCAGATTTTAACCCCCAGTGGCTAGCCCAATCAGTGAGGATCTGGCCTCCGCAGGTATGACGCGATTGGTAATGGCTCACTTGGGTGATCCCTCACTTCTCAAGTTCGATTCCTCCCTGGTAGAGCGCACAGTATGCTACCGGAAGAAATCGCCACAGGCTGCTGCGTGATCGGGCCATCGGGTATCGATATCATTAGTGGTGAAGTCGCCACGTGTCTCCGTCCCGCGATTTACCCTCGTTGACTGGTGGGGACTCTTATTGAAGACTGTGGGATAGAGTCGGTCAGCCAAGTAGATTAGTTGGGTGTAAACCGGAATATCCTTGTAAATTAAAAAAAAAACAGTGAGGATCTGAGTCCGCCGGAAACAAGAGGCAGAGGCAAGTTAATAGAGTTTGCCAGGTATTTTTAAATTTAATAGACCTATTTCGTACTGTATAAAATTGTAGTAAAGATATTATATCAGTAGTTAAATTGTTTAATCCTGTAAATTTAATTACTGACTCTTATATTGAAGTCCCAAAATTACGAGGCAAATTAAATGTATTTAAAAATTAGATTAACTTATTCCGTGGCCATTTTGTAATTTTTAATGACCTTTTTTAATTTTCATTAATACATTTGATTTATAAAAATTCCAATAATTATTTGGACATTTAAAAAATAGAATTGGATTATAATGGCCTTTTAAAGCTGTATTTATCTATTTAGAATTTTTTAAAAAATAAAAAACAACTTATTAATCCAAATTATTATATGATTATTTTTAAATCATTTGATTATTGATATGTTTCAATATCCAAAAGTGGTTTTTTTTTTTTTGAGTTTTTCATTATTTCAAAAGTCATGACGGATAGTTCGATTTATACGAATTTAAAGGAATAAATTTAGTTAAATACATATAAATAAATACATCATTTTAAATTTAATAAATATAGACCCTCAAATTATGTCGGTCACTATGAAACCAGCCCTCTTTCCAACCGACCATCATATCACTCAACTAATGTTTTAATTCAATTATTTGATTTTATTAATCAGGCCTGATAATTTCCCCTATTTTCAAAATACAAGGAACTTTGTCCAACAATAGTACAAATAATAGAATGTCTTTCTAATTTCTTGAATATTTAAGGATTAAGTTTTAATTTTAATGAATTAATGAATGAATTTTCTTAATAGATAATTGATTTAAGAATACTGGACTATGAATTACCAATTATGAATGCTCACTAATAGGGCTATAAAATAGTCAAGTTTTGGAGTATTCAAGATTATTTGATAAGGTAACTGAGTCGAGTGAAACCACAAATAAATAAAGTCATTGAAATAATTATTCAAGTCTGGCTTGATTTATTTTTCATGAACTTAAACTTAGTTTATTTAGATGTTATCGAGCTATCAATTCAAGCTTATTTGATTATTTGAAACTTTAACTTATTTAATTAATTATTAAACTTAATAATTTAAGTTTATTAAACTTGATAATTCAAATTTATATATTCATTTTAATAGTTTCTTTAATTATTTAGTATATTGATATAAGTTTTATTAACAAGTATGGTTAGTGAATATTGTTCATTAATATTGTTCACGAATATTATTTATGAATGTTATTCATGAATATTAATGAAAATGTATATGTATTTAACTTATTTGTTTAGTTTAATAAGAAACCCTAAACCCTAATATCCTTACATATGATAGTCTGTTTAATTTCCTGATTTATCTTTCTACAGATGGTTATGAGACTGGTCGTATGCGGTATTCGGGATAAGCGTATGAACTTTTACAAAAATTATTTATTCAATTAATCTTGTATGTATTGAATGAACATAAATAATCTCTTATTAAACCGAACATCAAACTTATTTACGAACATTCGGTACATTTATAGTCACCCTACTTATCGATTTAATTTGATAGTTAATAAAAAAACTTCTGTAAAACCAAATTAATCATTTTTAAAATTAATCTACACAAATTAGATACTTAATGCAAACTTTGAAAGAAAAACCAAGGAATTTGTTTAAAAAAAAGGGGTTTTCAATTGTAAGAGTCGTATTTAACATTATCAATCAATTATATATATATATATATATATATATATATATATATATATATATATATATATATATATTTGTTCTTGAGAAATGTTGTAAGAAAGATTTCATATTTTCTACCTCCACTTTATCAATTTGTCATCCCTTCAAGACCAGAGAACACCTTCATTTTGAATTTTAAACAAAATTAGGGAGTGTTTAATTTACTCTATTTTTTATTTTTATTTTTCAGAAGAATAACTTTATTTCATTCTCTAGTTTTCTAGAAAACGCTATATTTTTTTTGAAAAATAAGTCTGAAAAATACAAACCAAACACATTTTCTGAAAAATCGTATTTTCTATAGAAAATAAAAAATAAACATACTGAACGTAGCCTTAGATTTTCGAATACGTGATATTATTAATCTATGAAATCTTATGTGATAAGAAAAGAATACATGAAATCTTATGTTCCGACCTTGCGCCGACCTGCGATGAGATGGCCGTTAGCAAACCCGCCGGAGATTTTTCCCGGTCAGGCCCTCCAACGGTCAAGTCAGTATCCGTAGGAAATATAATGGAGCAAAGGAAATGCAGGAGAGTAAAGTAGAGTGCGATTGCGCATACCTGTTGAATGAGGAGGGGAGGAGCTTTTATAGCCGGGGGAGCTGACAACTCTTGTCCGTGTCGACGAGACAGTGGTATGGTGCCTGTCAGCTCATAGGAAAGCACCTAGAGGTACCGCGGCGTGGCGCGGGGTGCTCGGATGGTACAACCGTACCGAGTTAACGGGATAACCGTGAGGCGTGTCATAAATGGGTAAGACACATAGTACCCCGACGTCATGGTCATACCCCGGGTGCACTGATGTAGGGCTGCGTAGGGGAGAGCTGGTCCGGAGACCGAGTACCGACCGGCGGGTCCGAGTGTTATGGACCGGGTCAGGTCACGCCCAGGGAGCATGGGCCGCCACACGTCCGACTGAGAGCTGAAGGACCTAAGGTACGCCCTGAGTCGGGGGTTTGTTGAGCTATGTCTGTCTTACCATGTTTCAGGTCTATTAGTTATCCGGTCTCTAGAGGGCCGAGGACTGAGTTACCCAACCCAGACCTGGGTCGGGAAAACGGATTTGGAGGACCGAGTTAGGGGGTGCTCGGGCTCGACTTGCCCGAGCTCGCTCGGGGTCAGTCGGTTAATGCTTTGGGAGGGTTCCTGGTTCGGGAACTCCCCGGGTGAGGCCTTCGTCGGCCCTTTGCTAGGTCTTCCTGCGCCAGGCTGGCCGAGCTACCCGTAAGCAAGGCCGGGATCATAAGCGTCCCCCTAGTCGAAGGAGGTGACGAGTCCGACTGACTGGACTGCGGCCTATTGTAGCGAGCCTGGCGCACCCGAGTGGCCTGACTCTTTCTTGCCGACCTTGGTGATCGACAGTGTGCGCGCAGCCCGATCGGCCGATCCTGTCACATCACCCTATCTTTTCGATTCTCGCTCTTGTTATGCCCGAGTAGATTCGTATCCCGGGCATTAATTACCGTATTTAACCATTACGCCACGTGTCCCTTCCTCATTACACTCCCGAGCAATGAGGGGTCTACCGCTTGTCTACACAAATGATGGGCGTGCACGTGCGCCCCGCCGCCTCGGGGACACTCTTGGGCCTGATCGGACGGCTCGTGCTCTTTCATCGGCCCGTCATTGGACGGCTGGCGTTGCTCCGGGAGGCCTATAAATAGGCATTTACCCTTCAGTTCTTACCATCGCTTTTTTCTCCCGATACCGAAACGCTGCCCCTCCGTGCTCTGCTAGGGTTCCGGCAAGTTGTGTTGCTCCGTTCATCTTCTCCGGCGAACTTTCTCGTGGTTAGTCTCTATGGATTCCTCTTCTCTTCCTTCGGCCCCTTGGTATACCACCATGGTGTCCGAGCTCGATCACCACGATCTCAAGGTGATCCGCGCGGACTACCATATTCCTCTGGACCATCATCTCAAATTGTCGTCATCTTCCAACCGACCTGCGTCCCCTCCGCCTTTGTATATTACCATCTCCCGGGACCATCTTCAGGCCGGGCTGCGCTTCTCGGTCCACCCCTTCATTGTCTCCGTATGTCGTTACTTCCGTATCAATCTATCTCAATTAGCTCCGAACGCCATCCGACTCCTCTGTGGGTCGGTCATCATCTTCTCGTTGTATCAAATTCCCCTTCACCCCGACATGTTCTACTACTTCTTCTACCTAAAGCGATAAGAGCTGGGCGATTTCTTCTTCTAGGCCCGATCCCACACTTCTTCCTATCGAAGCTTCCGACCTCTAACAAGGGTTGGAAGGAGCGATATTTCTACATTCGCCCCGTCCCGACCCCGACCTGGCCGGTCGGCTGGTTAGTGAATTTTCCTTCTCCCCCACCCCTCCATAAGGACTTCCGATCCTTCCCCCAATACCAATCTGCTCTCTCCAGGATCGGGGGTCGGCATTTCCACGGGGGGCATCTACTGCGCGAGGACATTCTTTTCGTGTTCGGACTCAGCCTGGCGCCTTTTCATCGGCCTGCTTCATTCGGTAAGCTTCCTGTCTCCTCCTTTATCCTTTTAGGACTGACTAACTGCTGTTTATTTTGTAGCCGCCATGATGCAATCGGCAGCTTTGGAGGAGGGCTATGGCCTAGACGACGCCGAGCTGGAGGCTCGCGTGGCCGGGCTGCTAGCTCAAAGGGAGGCAGCTCTCCCGACCACCGAGGCAGCACGCCTTGCTTCTATCATGCTAGCACCAGCCGACGAGGAGATCTCCTAGTTCGGCTCGGAGGATGACCAGCCTCTCCTTCTTCGGCGGAAGCGAGTGCGCTGCGACTAGCCCGCAACCTTACCGACCGACCTGGCAGAGGCTTCTTCTAGTCAGCCGAGCAAGAGGCGGAAGGGCAAGGAGCCCGTGGTTGAGTCCCTCGCTTTGTCGTCTCCTACACCTCGGGCATCCTCAGAGGAGCCTGCCTCTCCCCGGTCGGGGGAGCTTGCCCCTCCTGAGTCGGGGGAGCCCGCTAAGGAGCGCCTGATGCATATGCTGCCGCCTTCGCTCTACGATCTCCTTATGAGTATGAGGGTGCCGAGTGGCGCCCCCCACTTCGGACGCAAGATGTTCAGCTGCACGGATCGCTGGCCGACCAGTTCCTCTACAGTCTGCGCGAGAGTAATTTCCGTGGTTCGAGCATCCGTGCAGAAAACTTCATGGCCACCGCCACCCAGGTTACTCTTGTTTTACTCTTGTTTCTGTCTTATGCTTTCTTCGGTCGAGGTACTAATGACTTCTTTTTTGCGTATCGTAGTTTTGGGCCATGAGCTACAACATGTCCATAGCTATGCTGGCTCACACCAAGGTCTGGTTCTGGGTGGAGCACCTGAAGACTCGGCTCCGGCACACCCAGCTTGCTTCTGGCGATGCCTCCCTAAACGGCTTGAGGGCCGAGGTGATCGGCCTTCAAGACCTGCTGACCCATTCAGAGGAGCAGCTGGAGACCTCCAAGGCGTAGATCGTCACTGCCGATGCAGCAATGGCACAAGCGCACCTCTGAGTCACCCAGTCCGAGCACACGGAACATCGGGCTTGGAGGATCAAGGATCGGTTGCAAGAGGAGCATCAGAAGACTCAGGACGAGCTTCTAGAGGCGACCCAAGCTACCGAGCCCCTGCGCTTGCAACTGGAAGCCAAGGAGGAGGAGGTCAGTGTTGATACAGTCTGACCTAATTGTTGTTTTGATGTTGACACCGATTTAAGTTCAGTTGAGTGAAAATTGAGATCGGATAGTTAAGTTCGGATTAAGTGTTCTGGTCAGAGAGGGCTCGGTAGCTCGTTCTCCGAACTTAGGCCAGAGAGGGCTCGGTAGCTCGTTCTCTGGACTTAGGTCAGAGAGGCCTTGGTAGCTCGTTCTCTGGACCAAGATGAGTCGGAGAGGGCTCGGTAGCTCATTCTCCGGACTTAGGTCAGAGAGGGCTCGGTAGCTCGTTCTCTGGACCAGGTTGAGTCAGAGAGGGCTCGGTTGGACTTAGGTCAGAGAGGGCTCGGTAGCTCGTTCTCTGGACCGAGATGAGTTGGAGAGGGCTCGGTAGCTCGTTCTCCGGACTTAGGTTAGAGAGGGCTTGGTAGCTCGTTCTCTGGACCGGGTTGAGTCGGAGAGGGCTCGGTAGCTCGTTCTCCGGACTTAGGTCAGAGAGGGCTCGATAGCTCGTTCTCCAGACTTAGGTTAGAGAGGGCTAGGTAGCTCATTCTCTGGACCGGGATAAGTCGGAGAGGGCTCGGTTGTAACGACCCGGCCCGTCGACCCGACCCCTGGCCCCTTGGGCGGCCAAATTCCATTTTTGGCGGCCCAACAACCTGGTCCCTTTGGTCGTCGATCGTCGACCTTCGACCGTCATTACTCACAAGAACTTCCCACCCCTGACCAGTGGATTTTTGCCTTCCCCAGGATTTGAACTCTAGAACTCCAGGCTAAGTACTAGAGTTTATGAATCCTGGTAGCCAAGTGAGCGCGAGGAGCTCGAATAAGCCACTGAATGTAAAGCAAACGAAGACGACGACAAAAACTGCGTACCGGTACGACTTACGACAAAACAAACTGAAACAAAGACCTCCAAGGCCCACAAAAGTACAACTATACCGAGACTGATAAGATTACTGGCAGTAATCTAAAGAAGCTTTTCCTATGCCAATTCTTTGGGACTTTGTATTGTTCAGTATGGAGAATCATGGGGCTTCAGACTTATAGTAGGTGCTGAGAAATCTGTCTGCTTGGTGTCAGCTGTATAAAAATCCCAGTTGCAATTTCTGGTCTTTTGCAGATTTAAGAAGAAGGAATCTTAAACTATGGCAATTTTGTTCCTATGTTAGTGTGCCAAGGGTGATGTTTAATATTGGGATGAAGGTGTTGGCCATTAATTCAGGTTGCAGAATTTCAGAATGGAGATACTGATTGGGTTTATCAAACATTGTAATGTGTCCCAAATTGATACGGAATGGTTCTAGCAGTTGGGTACTGATCCCATCACTATAGTTGTGGTTTCATCTACATTATCAGTTTATGGCTGTGAAGATGAGTCTATTTTGAACGAGTGGAAGGTGATGTGAAGATGTCGAATGGATAGATAGGGATGGTGAATGAATCCACCGTATGTGATTCATCTAGTCCGTAGCAAACGGCTACGGTAAAGACACCTTAAATCCGTTGATGGCTGAGGCTTTGCCAAAAAGTCTAATAAGGTGCATAGATCCACCATAGATCTATCTAGTCCGCAGTAACGGCTACGGCATAGATCACTTTGGTCACTGGCCCAAAGTGAACATCGTGTTGAGGCAATCTGTGGTCCGGAGTGACCAAGTATTTTGATGTTTGGGCAAAGGGTTTAAGTTAGGTTTATCCTTGTTATCTCATATGTGTATGTTGAGTGTGCAGGTTGTACAGGTTACACATATGGACTTGGCTGGACGGCCTCGGTACGGTGAAGGGTGGCATGGAAACAAGCAGGAGGCTTGTGTGCACCAGAGGGACCATGGAGAGCAGGGACGATGAGCTGATGGGCATGGACTTCGAGGCATACATGAAGGGTAGCATGGAGGCAAGCTGGAGGCTTGCGTGCGCATCCAAGGGACGAGGGCCGAAGATGAAGAGAGCGCGAAGGCAACAGTCGAGGCTGCGGAGGAGGAGTCGGTCGAGTCGTGAGGGTACAAGTGTTGTGTGATTGTACTCGGGAAATCCTAGGGTTTGAGTGCGAAGTGGAATGTACTCAAGAAGGGTAACTTTAGGTGGGTGAGTAGACCAGTCGACTGGCCTGGGGGCAGTCGACTGATAGAACTCATAGAAAGGTCTCAGCCCTGGGACCAGTCGACTGCCCTGGGGGCAGTCGACTGGTAGGTGGTTGGTGAGTTGGCTGAGAATTCGAACGTTGGGGTGCAACGGTCGAATTTCAGTGGCACCAGTCGACTGCCCTGGGGGCAGTCGACTGGTAGCGAGGGTTTCAGCCCAAGTCCTATTTAAAGAGGACTCCGTGGTGGCTGAGATTTTTGACGAATCTTGTCTTGGTTAAAGGCAAGATAGTAGTCTTTGTGCTCAGAAGTTTGCTTGGAATTGTGGCGAGGTTTCTCCACCCACAAGGAGCGACGAGTGCTAGCCGGAGGTTATCTGGGGATTGATCCACCGACGGATTCTTGGATTAGTCACCCGTCCGGGGTGGATACCAAGTAAATCTTCGTTGTTAGCATTGGTTAGTATTGTTTTTATTATTTTATTGTATATTCCGCTTGCGCTAACATCTTTGTAGAGAAAACGACGAAGAAACGCGATTCACCCCCTTCTAGCGAACGCATTGAATCTGTCAGTTGGTATCAGAGCAAGGACCGCTCTTGATCGGACTAACCGCCGAAAGAGCACACGCTAGAGGAAAATGGAAGGAGAGGACCCGCTAGGATGGGATATCCGGATTCCACCTTCGTACGATTGCGACGATTTCGCGTATTGGAAAGGTAAAATGTCATATTTTCTAATGACTAATATCGAAGATTGGATGTGTATAGAAATAGGCTTCGATTCTCCCAAGGACAAAAAGGGAAGGACTCTGAAGAAGAAGAAGTGGACCGAGGAGCAAATTCATCAATCCGAAATCAATAACAAGGTAATCAAAATGTTAATCAATTTAATACCTAATGACATTTTGGATAGGATTGGTGAGTATAGGGATGCTAAGGAATTGTGGAGCAAGCTAGTAGCGCTCCATGAAAACCCTACACGAGCAGAAGAAGAGCCAAAGAAAATGGATTCAATGGACCAAGAAAAAGAAAAAGAAATGGAAGTGTCAACATCCGAAGAGGAAGAAATGTCTACATCCTCGAGTAAAGGAGAAGAAGAGAGTGAGAGGGCATCCACCTCAAGAGAAGGAGAGAAAGCATCAACTTCAAGGGTTGAGGGGGAGGAGAGACCCTCACCTATCCAAGAGCGAGAAGAAACTTCCACCTCCACTAAAGCCAAATCAAAGGACCATATAACATGCTTTGGGTGCAACGAAAAGGGGCACTACAAGGACAAGTGCCCGAAAGGTAAAATGGAGGTAAAATCTAGACCCATTTCAATTCATTTAAATTCTAACAAGGGTTGTAGGATTGGAGAAGTCCAAGAGAACAAGAAAATAGTTCGATGCTTCACATGTGGAGAGCTAGGGCACTTTCATACAAAGTGTCCAAGGAAAGGAGAACTAAAGAAGATGGAGAATTTAAGAAGATGGGAGAAGGAGGAGAGAAAGAAAAGAAGCTCACAACAAGGAGGGACTACAAGGGTAAGGGAGGTAATTCCTAACCCTAGGTTAAAATGTAATTCATATTTAAGTTCCTCTATCCATGATAAAAATAGAATTAATCATTCATCCATGCATGCTAGTTTTCATGAAAAATGCTTAATGGTGCATAACTTTGGATTTAGATATAATAATAGGACTAGGGTTAACAAGGTAGATCATAACTACAGGAAAAGCATGCATCATGAGCCCAAGACCTCTAGACCTAAGGATCATGACACTAATCCCAAAAAGGGGAGGAATGTGCCTAGAAAGGAAGGTAGGCCTAGGAATGTCCAAGATAGACATATGGAAACTAAAGTTAGGGACTTGGCAAGGAAAAATCAAGCATTGAGGGCAAGACTTGATACATTAGAAAAAGCCCTAAAAAGATTCACCATTGGATCTAAGGGCTTAGATATGGTGTTGGATAGTTTAAAACCCAACTATGATAGATCGGGGTTGGGATACCTGTCTAAGACCTCCAAGGCAAATGGAAAGAAATATGTTGGGGAAGCATATAGTCATGGCAAGGAGGGCAAGTACAAGGATGACAAGTTGGTGCCATCAGAAGGTAGAAAGAGTGACTTAACCAAGGACAAGGTGTCCAAGGTTAAGAAGGTTCATTTTGTAGGCCAAGGGTCACCGGGGGTACACCGGTGTGGCTTAGTGTGGATTGAGTCACCTAGGGAGGTGACTAGGACTCAGAGCTCAAGGGGGAGCTCTAGGAGCCTTTGGGGTCCATGGTAAATGGATCTCAAAAGTTTCTCTCCTAGGAAATTAGGTGAATTGTGCCAAAAAGGGTTAAAAGACTTGGGTAAGTCTTAAGCCTAGGAAATTGGCACATTAAAAGGGGATTTAGGGAGAAAAGAATGAAAATACAATTATATTGGGTAAAATTGGGTTTTAACTTGTGAATACCATGTAATTCAATAATAGTGAATTATAATCAAGGATAAGAAGAAACAGTGGGGAGAAATCACAATTGTGACTTTTGGGATGAGTTTCAATGATACACTTTAGGATAAGATGAGTTTCGTGCCAATCTTGGGATTCGGAGTACATTTGTTTGGAAACGTATTTTTCCCAAGTAGACATTGGCCCCACAAATCTCCCCACGAAATTTCATAATTTTTGGAGATTTGTAGAATTATTTAGGGATGTCTGAAATTCGGCTGAAAAACCTAAAAATCAGGTATCAGTCGACTGCCCTGGGGGCAGTCGACTGATCTCAAGCCCAGAAACTCTCTGTAAGTTTTCACAGTCGACTGCCCTAGGGGCAGTCGACTGATCCAATAGGGCTAGAGAAAAAGAACTAATGAGTGATTAAGATTCAATGGGTGATTTTGAATGATAAGTTCTTGATAAATGAAAGGATATGGAAAAAGGAAGAATTGAGGACAATTCCTTGTGTAGATTGATCATGGTTAGATTTGGCAAACATAAGGAAACATATATGGATTTGAAAGTGATACAAAGTGTCAAAATCTTGAGGAATTGTAGGGTTGTACCAAAAGTCAAGCACATTTGATGATCTTATTCAAAACCATATGTTTCTAGGATAGGGTATATCCTAGCAAGTGTGCTTGCAAATCGTTAGGTGTTTGTTGGGTATTGTTGAGTTCTTTTTGGCACTAGGACTAAGGTTGCTTGGGGGCAATCCTTTTAATGGTGGCCAAGGGAGAAGAACATGGTTGTTAGGTTGGGTAGAACCTAACTTGGTGTCAGGGTGTTAAGTTGGGTAGAACTTCACCTAAGAAAATCGAAAATTTGGAGAAGACATAGGGTAAGGGGGAGGTTACCTCCTAGTTGCCTTAATTTTTATAGGAAAGTTTTGGATTTTGTGTCAAACTTGGGAATGGTGATAGATACATTTTGGAATGTATTTTTCCCAAGTAGGTATAGGTACCACAAATGTCTCCACAAAATTTGAGAATTTTTGGAGACTTGTGGAATTTCTGGCGCATTTCTGAAACTCGTCAGAAAAGGCTGAAATTCTGATTTTCAGAGTATCAGTCGACTGCCATTTGGGGCAGTCGACTGGTAATGGCTGAATTAAGCTTCAACAGCTGGGTATGTGTCCAAATGATGCAAAACAAGTGTATGTGGGCTAGTACACATTGTTTATAGTCATTAAGGATTAAAAGAACCAATGATTGGGATATTGTTGGGTTCTTTTTGATGTTAGGCAAAGGGGGAGAAGTTTGGGTTTAAGTTGGGAAACCAAACACACCTTTGCTAGATACCCTAGATTTAGGGGGAGTTGAGATTAAGGGGGAGCATGATTGCTCCATTCTTGGCGTAAGGGGAACCTTGGAGAGGTTCTTAAAAAGCTTTTGTAAATCCAGCGTAGGTGGAGCTTGGGAGAAGCTTTAAAAGCCCGTTTTGGTGTGAGAAAGTCTTAACTTGGAGGGTTAGGTGTGAAAATTCCTAACTTGGAGGGTTAGGTGGTGAAAATTCTTAACTTGGAGGGTTAGGTGTGAAAAATCTTAACTTGGAGGGTTAGGTGGTGAAAAGTCCTAACCTGGAGGGTTAGGTGTGGAAAAATCCTAACTTGGAGGGTTAGGTGTAGGATGCCTTGGGATATGATTCATTTTTGCATTCTATATGCATTTGTTTTGCATGGTTTTTTCTATTGACTACTATCTTGTTTCCCTAACTTAAACGTAATACCGAACATCAAAAAGGGGGAGATTGTTGAGGCAATCTGTGGTCCGGAGTGACCAAGTGTTTTGATGTTTGGGCAAAGGGTTTAAGTTAGGTTTACCCTTGTTATCTCATATGTGTATGTTGAGTGTGCAGGTTGTACAGGTTACACATATGGACTTGGCTGGACGGCCTCAGTACGGTGAAGGGTGGCATGGAGACAAGCTGGAGGCTTGTGTGCACCCGAGGGACCTTGGAGAGCAGGGACGATGAGCTAATGAGCGCAGACTTCGAGGCGTACGTGAAGGGTGGCATGGAGGCAAGCTGGAGGCTTGCGTGCGCATCCGAGGGACGAGGGCCGAAGATGAAGAGGGCGCGAAGGCAACAGTCGAGGCTGCGGAGGAGGAGTCGGTCGAGTCGTGAGGGTACGAGTGTTGTGTGATTGTACTCGGGAAATTCTAGGGTTTGAGTGCGGAGTGGAAAGTACGCAGGAAGGGTAACCTTAGGTGGGTGAGTAGACCATTCGACTGGCCTGGGGGCAGTCGACTGATGGAACTCATAGAAAGGTCTCAGCCCTGGGACCAGTCGACTGCCCTGGGGGTAGTCGACTGGTAGGTGGCTGGTGAGTTGGTTGAGAATTCGAACGTTGGGGTGCAACGGTCGAATTTCAGTGGCACCAGTCGACTGCCCTGGGGGCAGTCGACTGGTAGCGAGGGTTTCAGCCCGAGTCCTATTTAAAGAGGACTCCGTGGTGGCTGATATTTTTGACGAATCTTGTCTTGGTTAAAGGCAAGATAGTAGTCTTTGTGCTCAGAGGTTTGCTTGGGATTGTGGCGAGGTTTCTCCACCCACAAGGAGCGACGAGAGCTAGCCGGAGGTTATCCGGGGATTGATCCACCGACGGATTCTTGGATTAGTCACCCGTCCGGGGTGGATACCAAGTAAATCTTCGTTGTTAGCATTGGTTAGCATTGTTTTTATTGTTTTATTGTATATTCCGCTTGCGCTAACATCTTTGTAGAGAAAACGACGAAGAAACGCTATTCACCCCCCTCTAGCGGACGCATTCGATCTATCACATCGGGTGTGTATAGATGGATGCTAAATTTAGAACAGAGCAAGACAAAAGCGGTTTTCTATTTGAGGTGCTGATCGTGGAATGAATGAAGCTGATACTAATACATGCCAAATGAATTGCAATTAGGGGATGGTTGTTTGGATACTGAGGTGATGCAACTGGATTTTAACTGTAATGCAAATGGATTGGTCGACTTTATTAGTTGATGAAGAATTTTGCTGTATCATAGTGGATCGAGCATTTGAGTTTTTTCTTTGAATATTGCATGTCAATGTGCCACAATGGGTTGGCAGAACAAGGTTGGCTGGAAATGGTTTGTTGGTTTTTAATCTGCCAATTTGGTTGCTGGAGTTCGGAGGAGAGGAGCGGGAACAAGCTGATGGGCTGCTGAGCTGCAACACTTGATATGGAGCTATAGAGGGAGGTTGTGAATGGCTGCTACGAAGCAAAGGAAAAGGATGTTGTTGATGGGTGTTTCTAATATTGTGTTGCATTAAGATGTAGTTGATTGATGTGTATAGATAAACAGTTGGTTGGTGGTTGCTACTTGTAAATCGTTTTGAGTTGTTGTAATTCTATATTAGAAGGTCAGGTTTGGTCCCCCTTCTAATATGAATTTTCCTCTCAGGAATAAGAATTTCTTTTCGAAAAAAGTATAACTATACCGTCGTACTAAACAACACAACAGAAATTAAAACAGCGAAAGCAAATGAAAATACTGTATGACCACACATACAACGCAAGGTAAAAACACGAGTCGCTCCGAAATAGAAGGACTGGGACAGGCTGCCGGGCACTCCAGACGATCAACCTGAAATGAAAAATAAGGCTAACGGTGTGAGTCCGAAAACTCAGCGAATACATATATTTGGTATGCATAGTAAGCTATACTAGCAGTAAAAGTCAAACTGGCAATAGTAACAGTAATAACAGTAGAAAATGTTGAATCTATAAATACTGAATAAAAGATACATATCAGAGTCATACAAACCTGAAGATGTAAAGGTCCAAATATCACACGAGTACGATAAGGTCACCAGACTCTATGTACACATACCTCCTGAAGGTGCAGATCAACCACATATACTGTAACCAGATATAACACATACGAGCAAACACAATAATACAAACAACAACAAACATGCAATGATGCATAATGTGCACATGATGTTTGTACACACTCCAACTACCCCTACATTGGGTAGCCGAGTGGACAAGATGTCAGGGAGCCAACTACTCCAACAACCCTAACCCCAAAACCAGGCACGAGAGGAGCCAACTGCTCGCGGGTCACACAACCCATCATGACATGTACCCCTACGCCAACAAAGGGGGAGCCAACTGCTCGCGGGTCACACTGTTGATGCAGTCTGGCCCGATTGTTGTTTTGGTGTTGACACCGATTTAAGGTTTGATTTAAGTTTGGTTGAACTAATTGTGATTAAGTCCTGGTCGGGGACTAGGCACAGGTTGATTGAAATCCTAGCTTGGAGGGCTAGGAGAAAAGTCCTAACTTGGAGGGTTGGGTGAAAAGTCCTAGCGTGGAGGGCTAGGTTGGTGGAAATCCCGGTGAGTGAAGCCGGGTCCTGGT
Organism: Boesenbergia rotunda; assembly: GCA_024364735.1. NCBI lineage: Eukaryota > Viridiplantae > Streptophyta > Magnoliopsida > Zingiberales > Zingiberaceae > Boesenbergia > Boesenbergia rotunda. Next base: position 582,462 of record JAGFNQ010003373.1, on the reverse strand, counting down.
GAGTGAAGCCAGGTGATGGAAATCCCGGTGAGTGAAGTCGGGTCCTGGTGAGTGAAGCCAGGTGATGAAAATCCCCGTGAGTGAAGCCGGGTCTTGGTGAGTGAAGCCAGGTGATGGAAATCCCGGTGAGTGAAGCCGGGTCCTGGTGAGTGAAGCCAGGTGATGGAAATCCTAGTGAGTGAAGCTAGGTTGAAATCCCGGTGAGTGAAGTCGGGTCCCGGTGAGTGAAGCCGGGTGACCGAAACCCTGGTGAGTGAAGCCAAGTCCTAGTGAGTGAAGCTAGGTTGAAGTCCCGGTGAGTGAAGCTGGGCACGGAGTCTTGGTCCGGGGGACTAAGAATGAGTCAGAGAAGGGCTGAAGGCTTGTTCTCATGACTTAGAGTGGGTTGAGTCTCTGGATCGGTCTGGTGACCGATCAGGGAATTTGGCACGCTGCTCCATCGTGGATCGGTCCGGTGACCGATCCAGCGATGACTGATCGGTCTGGTGACCGATCAGGGAGCGCACAGTGAGGTTGGGAACCTACTGTGTGGCTCCTAATCGGTCTGGTGACCGATCAGGGAGCAGGCCGTTGCCTCGTTGCTTGGCTCCTGATCGGTCCGGTGACCGATCAGGGAGCAGGAAGCTTCCTCACTGCCTTGCTTCTGATCGGTCTGGTGACCGATCAGGGAGCACTCAGTGAGTTGAGTTCCCTCGCTGATCAGCTCCTGAACGGTCTGGTGACCGATCCACGACTTAGGATTTGATTTCCGCGGTTACTGTTCACTAAGACGTGGACCGATCAGGCTTGAGCCTGATCAGACAGGGAGCTACCTGATTGGTCTGGTGACCGATCAGGCTTCACTCTGATCGATCTGGTGACCGATCAGGCTTGTGTCGCCGCGAGAGCTGGGAGTCCCAGCAAAGCGGTAGATCGGTCTGGTGACCGACCCACAAGCCCTGGATCGGTCTGGTGACCGATCACTTTAATTCAAATTGCACTGTCAGACGCTCTGATCGCGTCTGACCGTATCCGATTCTCTGCATTTGATCCCTGATACTTGATTTACTGTTTGATGTGCATTGCTAAGCTTCTATTGGAGTGTGCAGGCTTTACAGGGATGATTCAAACATTGGAGGAGAGTCAATGGGAGGCTTTCCTTGGAGCAGGTTTGGCTGTTTCCTTGTTTCAGGTCTCAACGGCGTCTGGAGAGCAGCTGGCAACTGACGGAGGCTCAGCTGGAGAGGGTCTTCAGTGGACTGAGTGCTCAGGGAGTCAGGGAGTCAGGCTGTGGCTTCAGTGGATGCTGATGGAGAGCCTGGTGATGGGAGCAGAGGCTTAAGACGAGGCTGGAAGCAGAGGAGCGGGGGCGAACAAGACAGAAACATGGGAAGTTTGGATGGGTTGGGTTCGTGCTCTCTGTTGCTTTGTGCTTGAGCGTTCTTATTGCATTCCTGTGAGATCTTTGTGAGTGTTCCTTCTTGTGTGATCTCTTGTACTCAAGCTCAATCATTTGTGAGATCTGTGGAGAGGTTTCTCCACCGAGAAGGAGGCTCTATCTTATCCGGGTCACCGGGGCTTGATCTGCCGATGATCAAGGGATCGCCCACCTTACGGGCACGCCAAGGAGTAGGGGCAAGTTATCCCCGAACCTTGTACATCACGGTGTTAGCATCGGTTTGCTTTCCCTGTGTTTTTATTTGCTGTTCTTCGTTTCTGCAATTGTATTCCGCTGCCTAACTCATAAGTGCAGAAATCCTCAAAAGAGCAAGATTGTAGTGTCTGGCTATATTCACCCCCCTCTCTAGCCATCCAAGGTCCAACACACACAACCCATTATGACATGTACTCAAAGCCAGAAAGGGGGAGCCAACTGCTCTCTATACCACCTCTGCCTGCTACCACGCTCCAGCATCACTACCCATGAGTGACAGGGCGGAGACATGACAGAACAATTGCATACACCAGGAGGGGTCCCTGACTGCTACGTTGCACCGGAATCACTGCTCATGAGTAACCGTGCAGAGCTCGACAGGGCAACTATACGCACCCTCCAATAGTCACTACTCACTAGTAACAATGTGTACAAATCATGATCACCGCGTATCACTAGTGTCTGCTACCATGCTCTAACAACACTACCTATGGGTGATCGAGCGGAGATACAACGAAACTACTGCCCACACCCGGAGGGGTCCCTGACTGCTACGATGCACCGGAATCACTGCCTAGGAGTGACCGTGCAGAGTCTCGACAGGGCAACTGTGCGCACCCTCCAACAGCCACTACTCGCGTATGACAATGTGTGCAGATCATGACCATCATCCTAGATGACATGTCTCAGCCACATGACTGGGAGCTCCATGCTGCCAGCTCATGCGCATGCAATAACGATGCATGATAATATCAAACCCCACATCTACCTAGCTAGTCTATCAATCATCAACATGATATGCAGAGGTCCAAATAACTGATATGCACCATATCCTAGCCCTAGTGCTGGGTATAAGATATCCTATCTCTAATTGCGATATACAACATATGTGATAATAAAGGATAAAGAGGTCCAACCTCGAAGCAGTACAGAAATAAATCTATCATCTAAACAAGCAACTAATATCAAGTGTAAATATATGGAAATAGGAAATAAATAAATCTATACTGCTATCTATAACTAACTATGCATAAAATCTGTGACAATATCTAAAATAGATAAGTCAGAAGTGTTGGTGCAAGGTGCATTAATGATGTTCTCCTTTAAGTGTTTTAATGTTTGACAATAGACTTAAGTCAGTGATACATTGAACAGACAAAGGGGAGCAAAGGAGGAGTAACCTAAGTGGAAGAAAAGTCCTAATTAACTTAGGCACTAAGACCTGGTGAGTGAAGCTGGACACTAAGACCTGCTCGGAAGGTGGGCACTAAGTCCTGATCGAGGATTGGGCACTAAGTCCTGGCAAAGGGCTGGGCACCGAAGACCTGCTCGGAAGGTGGGCACTAAGTCCTGGTCGAGGACTGGGCAAGAAGACCTGGCCGAGAGTTGGGCACCGAAGTCCTGGTTCGGGGAATTGGGCACGAAGACCTGGCCGAGGGTTAGGCACCTAAGTCCTGGACCTAGGGTTTGGGCACGAAGTCTTGGTCCGAGGGACTGAGCAACTTAGCTGAGTGATGACTATGGACAGAAGTAGAGACGGGTTAGGGTTTGGGTGTCTCGAGGTCCGGAAGTATCGGAAGCTAAGCAAAAGTCCACCCGAAGGATTGGGTGGCAACCGTCTCCTAAAAGGAGTAGGTGAAAGGCGCGTTCTCGGGGGGTGAGAACTTGCGTCGGTTCGACCTAGGGTTTCGTGGAAATCCAAAGTCCGAACCAAGTCCTTAAGGCTAATATTGTATGTATATTTGTTTTGTGTTTGTGTATCTTGCAGGTACCAAGAACTGGAGACAAAGCAGGTAACCAGGTTGGAAGCCTTGAAGCCAGGCGCCCCCATCAGTGGGGGCGCCCCCATGTATCCAGGGCGCCCCCATTGATGGGGGCGCCCAAACCAAAGAAGAAAAAAAGCAGTATAGTGAAGAAGGCAGAATAGGCTTCAAGCGGGGCGCCCGGGAGGTCTGGGGCGCCCGGGTTCAAAGCTGTTTTGCTGCTGCGAGTTCGAAGCAGGAGATTAGCTTTAACTGGGTTCAAACTAGGCGCCCAGGAGGTCCGGGGCGCCCTGGTCAAAGGTTTTATCAGCTGCGGCGAGGTCGGCGCAGGGATAAGGTTTGACCGAGTTTATTGGGGCGCCCCCAACGTCCAGGGCGCCCGTAGGAAGCCTATAAAAGGGGCTTCAACCCCTCTGCTTCAAACACAACTGCTGAAATTGATTCTAAGCATTCTGACCGATGACAACGCTCTAAAGACGAGGCTCTACGACCGGGAGGCTCCAGGAGGAAGTGCACGGCACTTCGGAGGTCCAGATCGCCCGTGTTTTGGATTCTTGTTCGGTTTGCTTTTATTTGTTCCGTACTTAACTTTCAATATTGTTGCTTGTATCTATACACTGTAAGACGGGTTTTCTCCGCATCCGGAAATTCTGGAAAGGAGACCAATAGTGGACTCACGCCGAGTACATAGGCCTTGGACGTACTGACCCTGGGGGGTTGGGAACCAAGTAAATAAATCCCGCTGTGTCCTTATGTATTGTTTTTCTTTTTCTGTTTTACTTTTCCGCTGTGATACTAACTCTGATCTTAGAATGTTCGAAAGATTTACGAAGTTTACCGAAAGATTTTCACGGTCGATATTCACCCCCCCCTATCGACGACACCGATCCTACAAGTGGTATCAGAGCCAGGCCGCTCTTCACCGGACTAACCGCCGACGGAGCAACGACGCCAGGAGTTAAGGGGGAGCCCAGGGGTGAATCAGGTACAATTTTTTAATGTCCATTTTTAAGTTTCATATTATTTGTTTCACGTGTAGGGAGAGAGGGCACTATAAAAATCAGTGCCCTACTCGTAAGACTCGATCTACACCACCGGTGGCAAAGGGGGCACCAGCGCCAGGAGTCCGGAAAAACAAGGATCACGTATGATGCTTCAAATGCGAGAAGTACGGACACTACAAAAACAAGTGTCCGGCAAAGGTACGTAAGATTTATGTTCCCAAAATTTTACAAATTCCTGCGATGTCTTTTAATAATTTAGATAATTTCCCTGATAAGTTAGAATTACTGCATAGTCAAGTAGATATTTTGAATGATGAGTTACAAAATGTAAATATGGCTAAAATATTAGAAATAAATTGTTTAATCATTAATACCAATTCAATAATTGCTAAAATTAATTCTGAACATAAATTTGAAATAAACTCTGAAAATTCTACGGATAATGATACAATTAATTCTGAATTTAAATCTGAAATTAATCACGAATTCAAATTTAAAAATCTTAAGAATAAAACTGAATTCAAAAATCTTAAAGATAATTCTAAATTTGAAAATCCTTTAGATAATTATGAATTCAAATTTGAAAAAACCCTTTGTATAAACCTGAACCCACATTTGAAAATCCTTTAGATAGTTATGAATTTGAATTTGAAAATTCTGAGGATAATAAGAATAATTCTGAGGAAAATTCTGAGGATAATAAGGATAATTCTGAGGATCACAAGGATAATTCTGAAGATAGTGGAGATGATATCTCTTTAGATATTAATTTAATTATTCCCTTAGATAATCCTGAAAAATTAACTACTGGCTCACTTTACTCCACCTATTTTGAGGATATTGAAAGATCTAATCTTGAGGAGGAGATAGAATTGTCTAAGATAAAGGCCATAGTTAATAAAAATCACAAAGGTTCAAATAAATCAGAATTACTAGAAAAACTTGAAAAGAAAAATAAGGATGAGTCAGAAATTTTCGAAATAATGAAAATGCTGAACCTAAACCCACAACTATTAATTAATCATTTCAATTTTAATTATTCAATTAAATCTTAATTAATTCACACTTAAATTAAATCAAATTAAGTCCAAATTAAATTAAATAAAAATTAATTCAAATTAAATCCAAATTAAATTAAATTCATATTAATTCAAATTAAATCCAAATTAAATTAAATTCAAATTAATCCAAATTAAATCCAAATTAAATTAAATTCAAATTAATCCAAATTAATCCAAATTAAATTCAAATTAAATTAAATTCAAATTAATTCAAATTAAATCCAAATTAAATTAAATTCAAATTAATTCAAACTTAATTAACTCAAACTTAAATTAATTAAAATTAATTCAATATCAATTAATTCAAACTTAAATTAATTCAAATTAATTAAATCTTAATTATTCAAATTCAAATTAATTAAATCTTAATTATTCAAATTCAAATTAATTAAATCTTAATTATTCAAACTCAAATTAATTAAATCTTAATTATTCAAATTCAAATTAATTAAATCTTAATTATTCAAATTCAAATTAATTAAATCTTAATTATATAAAGTTAAATTAATTAAATCTTAATTATTCAAATTCAAATTAATTAAATCTTAATTATTCAAACTCAAATTAATTCAATTAAATCTTAATTAAGTCAATTAAATTCAACTAAATCCTAATTAAGTCAATTAAATTCAAATTAAATCTTAATTAATTTAAACTTAAATTAATTCAAATTAATCCTAATTAATTCGAACTTAAATTAATTCAAATTAAATTAACTCAAACTTAAATTAATTCAAACTTAAATTAATTCACTTAAATCTCAATTAATTAATTAATTTCTAATTAAGTTAACTTCAATTAATTCTTAATCCAACCAAATATTAAATAAACCCGAACTAAACTAAAATCTTACCCAAACCGTAACAATTAATTAAATAAAATTAAATATGTCAAAGTGGGTTGACATATTCGTCGGTTCACACGACATGTATCAAATCGGGAATTTGATACATCTTTAGAAACGTAATTAAAATGCTTTGGACTTGTTTGACTCATGCATAATTGTCATGCCATGCATTTGCTAATTCTTTTAAATATATGACAAGTCATTCATATTTAAGTTTTATGCATAATTTAGAACGGCTATAGGAAAAAAAATAATTGAAACTTGATCAACCTAGTATTGGGTGGAGGTGAGATGATAGTACGTTAGGGAAGCCATCTTGGCGGAACTAGCAGAAGTTACCGATCCAAGACCCAAACTAGTTAGACCAAAATCTTTCAAGGAGTAACTTGAAAATGGATTTTCAATAAAAGGCTTTGTCAAGGAAAGGGTTGATGATCCAATAAGGCTACGGCCAAAGAAGGCCTAGTGTCGCGCCAAGACCTGGAAGCCGATTATTGAAAACCAAATTCACTTTACTATTGTCAAATTTGAATCTAACACAAGCTTCAATTAAATCTTAGAGTTAATAATAAATTAAGAAAAATGATTCAAGCATCTCACAATACACCTATAAGGCAGTCATGCTTGTTGTATTGATACATCTAAAATGGGTGAGATGTTAAGGACCAATGAATTGAAAAGTATTTTTTCAAAATTGTTTTCAAAATTGTTAGAATATTTTTCTAAAAAAATATTTTCAAAATAGTGCTTCAACATAATAATGTGTTTATGGAATTCATGCTTGTCTGATTGATTATACATATTATACATTTTTTCAAAAGTATATCTTTTCGAAAATTGTTTGACTCACTCAATTAGACACAAGCCTCTTAGGACAACACTAAAGTTCCTTAAGGCAGTTAGATAGAGTCAAACGATGTTGGGTACAGGGGGAGTGTTTTCGCTTTGTTAAATTTTTTTTAAAAGACTTTTCGAAAACTGTGCCTTAATTTCTATCACATACATTTTCAAAAAGACTTATACTTTAAAAATTATCTTCTTTCCAAATTGTGATTTTAAAATCTATCTTCCTGAAAATTGGTATTCATTTGATTTTGATAAACCCTAAAGACACAGAGGAATGTCCACTTCATGATCTATAAGGACTCCTAGGATGTGTCAGATTTAGGGGGAGTCTGAGTCAAACTTCTGACAAGTTTTAAATTATTTATGTCAAAAATTATTAGATTATTCTTTTGATCTGAATCAAACCTTAAGACTCAGAGGAAGAGTACTTGTGGTCAACAAGCTGTTGATGCAGTCAGGCCCTGATTGTTGTTTTGGTGTTGACAACGATTTTAGTTTGGTGTGATGATTATGATGATTATGATCAAGTCCTGATCGAGGATCAGGCATGTGATGGAAAATCCTAACCTGGAGGGTTAGGTGTTGAAAGTCCTAGTCTGGGAGGCTAGGTGTTGGAAAAGTCCTAATTCGGAAGGGTTGGGTGAAAAGTCCTAGCTTGGAGGGCTAGGTGAAAAGTCCTAACTTGGAGGGTTAGGTGCAAATTCCCATCCTGGAGAATTAGGTGAAAAAGTCCTGGCTTGGAGGGTCAGGTGCCTAGCTTGGAGGGCTAGGTTGGATGATGTCCTAATTCGGAAGGGTTGGGTGAAAAGTCCTAGCTTGGAGGGCTAGGTGAAAAGTCCTAACTTGGAGGGTTAGGTGCAAATTCTCATCCTGGAGAATTAGGTGAAAAAGTCCTGGCTTGGAGGGTCAGGTGCCTAGCTTGGAGGGCTAGGTTGGATGATGTTCTAACTCGGAAGGGTTGGGTGAAAAGTCCTAGCTTGGAGGGCTAGGTGAAAAGTCCTAGCTTGGAGGGCTAGGTGAAAAGTCCTAACTTGGAGGGTTAGGTGCAAATTCCCAACTTGGAGAGTTAGATGGAAAATCCTTGGCTTGGAGGGCTAAGGTGGATGAATTCCTAGCTTGGAGGGCTAGGGTTGAGTCTCTGGATCGGTCTGGTGACCGATCAGGGACGTTGGCACGCTGCTCCTGAGTGGATCGGTCTGGTGACCGATCCAGCTATGTCTGATCGGACTGGTGACCGATCAGGGAGCGCACAGTGAGATTGGGAATCTACTGTGTGGCTCCTGATCGGACCGGTGACCGATCAGGGAGCAGGCTGCTTCCTTGCTGTCTTGCTCCTGATCGATCTGGTGACCGATCAGGGAGCAAACGGTGAGTGAGTTCTCTTGCTAATCAGAGTCTTGGATCGGTCCGGTGACCGATCAGGGATCTTGGATTTGATTAAAAAGTAACTGTTCATCTTGCCTGATCGATCTGGGTGACCGATCAGGATCCATTCTGATCGGTCTGCTGACCAATCAGGCTTCACCCTGATCGGTCTGGTGACCGATCAGGCGCGTATAGCTGCGAGAGCTGGGAATCCCAACGAAGCAGTGGATCGATCTGGTGACCGATCCACGCACCCTAAATCGGTCCAATGACCGATCACTTTAATTCAAATTTCGCTGACAGACGTGGTCAGAGCGTCTGATCGTATCTGATTTGCTGATGTATGATTCTGATATTTGATATGCTGTTTGCTCTAATGCTCTGATTGAGTTTCAGGTGACAGGGGAGGATTCAAACACTCAAGGAGAGGTCAACGGTGGCTTTCCTTGGAGCAGGTTTGTCCGTTTTCCCATCTCATGTTGCAACGGCCGGGCTGAAGACTGGAGCGGAGACTGGAGCGTTACTGAGGGAGCTCAGTGAGTCCAGAGGTAGCTCAGTGTGTTGGATCGAGAGATGCGATAGAGGGGGGGTGAATGTCGCAAATCGTTCGGATTTCGTAAAGAGCAATTGCGTAGCGGAATAATCAAAATCAGACAATGCGAACACCAAGATTTTTACTTGGTTCGGAGCCTGGGTCGACTCCTACTCCAAGGCCCACGGTCGTTGACCGTTTTCTGCGGGCAATTCTATACGTTCGAGAAAGTTTACAATCACAAGTATTACAGAATTAGCTTCGTAAACTTAAATGAATATTTCGTTACCGACGTCCGGTGTAGATCGGAGTATTGGAGCAGCAGGACGTCGTCAGAGCTCGAGATGGAAGTTTTCTGGAGCGTGTCGTGGAAGCAGAAGAGCGTATGAAAGTCGCAGTGATTGATGATTTAAGCCTGGGGTCGAGGGCCCTTTATATAGGGCTGGGGGCGTTTACTTGGAAAAAAATTTTTGAAAGAAATAGTTAAGTAATTGGAAAAAAATGTTAAGTACTTAAGTTGTATTTTAAAAAAATTAAGTAAAAAATCAAGTACTTAAATTGATTTTGAAAAAATTAAGTACTTCGGATGTTTTTGAAATTCAAATTTGAAAAATTTGATTCCCTCTTTTCTTTCCTATCTCTCCCCCTTAATGTTAAATTCTTCTCCTTAGACCATTTTTAAGTTCAATTAAGAATAATATTTTGTAGGAAGTGATAAGGAGAATGTTTGTGTATCAGAGCCTATGAATTTTGAAAGCAAAAAGATACTTAGAATAATTTTGAAGGCATAAAAAAAACTTAAATTTCTAGATTAAATCCATTTTAAAAAAATGTATTTGTAGGCAAATCTTTAAAAGCTTCACGCACTTAGAACACTTTTGCCTTGAAAAATATTTGTACTTTTGGAAATATTATATTTTCAAAAATAGCAGTACTTTTTGAATGATATTATGCATTTTTGAAGACATAAGTACTTTTGAAATAAATTATGATTTGAAACACATAAGTACTTTTAGAAAAATATTAGACTTTGAAAGATATGAGTAATTTTTGAAAAGTATTATGCATTTTGAAAATAAAATATTTTACTTGACTAGGTTTCTTTTCCAGTCTGACACAATCCTAGGAAACCTTGTTGATTACAAGGACATTTCCCTAAGTGTCCTGGAAAAGTTCTCCAATTCAAGTAAATACTATCTCCAAAAAAATGATAGTACTTTGAAATTATATGCTAGTACATTTTGAAAAATGTATGACCTTTTGAAGACACAATATTTTGCTTGACTTGGTTTATTTTCCAGTCTGACACAATCCTAGGAAACCTTGTTGACTACAAGGATATTTTCCTATGTGTCCTGGAAATTCGCCAACCCAAGTAAATATTATTTCAAAAGCAATTTCATAGGCCACAATAATAATAATATTTTGAACGAAAAATTATTTATGTTTTCAAAAGGATTTTAAACTTGCAGTGCATGAAAACATATATTTTGAAAAATTTTTAACAATTCTTTTAATTTGATCTCCCCCTAAACTTGACCCAGTCCTAGGAAGCTTGTTGACTACAAGTGATCTTCCTCTGAGTTTTAGGGTTTGATTTAAATTATAAGAATTATCTAATAACTTTAAAATAATTACCAAAAATTTCAAAAATTCTTCTTTTGAATCAAACTCCCCCTAAATTTGACACTTCCTAGGAGTCCTAGTGGATCATGAAATGGACCTTCCTCTGTGTCTTTAGGGTTTATTAAAATCAAAAGAGTATAGTTTTGAGTATAGTAATTTTCAAGAAGATAATTTTAGAAAATTCAATCTGGAATGAAGATAATTTTGAGTATAGTAATTTTCAACACAATTTGGAATGATAACACAGTTTTCGAAGAACATTTTGAAATGATAATAATTTTTCAAATAGATAGTAATATACGAAGGCTTTTGAATCAACTTTTGAAAGCCTTATTTTTGAGATGAAAATAATTTTTAAAGCATAAGGATTTTGAGAAATAAAAAAAAACATTAAGAAGAACTCCCCCTGTATCCGACATAGACTGACTTTATCTAAGACCTTAGTGTTGACTAGGTTTGACCATGTTTGACTCAGTTGAATAAGGTTTGACTATGTTAATCATGGTTTGACTATGTTGGAATTATCCTCTGAATTAAAACATAACATAAAAGAAATTTTAATTTGAACTTAATTTTCCTGTCTCACCCAATCTAGGGTTTTCAAACAGTTAGCCTTAAAAGTTCTTGTGAGACAGGTTTGAAGGTAAAAATTAATTTTGAAAAGGAATTTTCATTTATTTTGAAAAAAGTTATTTAATTTTGAAAACAGATTAAAAAAATAAGTGTAGAAAGCAGAAATTTTGAACACTGATTAAGTGATTTTTGAAACAGAATAAGTTTGAAAAATAGAAATTTTGAAAACAGATTAGAATCTATAATTATTTGAAATTTGTGTTAGATTCGAATTTGACAAAAGATAATTTGAATTTGAATTTCAGAAATTGGCTTCCAGGTCTTGGCGAGGCACTAGGCCTTCTTTGGCCGTAGCCTTATGGGATCATCCACCCTTTCCTTGACAAAGCCTTTTAATGAAATTTCATTTTCAAATTAAATTAGGTCATTTTCTGGTCTAACTAGCTTGGGTCTTGGATCGGTAGCTTCGGCTGGTTTCACCAGTCTAAAGAGACCAAGTAGACTTGATCTTATTAGAGTTGGTTTCCCCAACGTACTATCATCTCACCTCCTCCCAATACTATGTTTTCAAATTTCAAGTAATTGGTTAAGTCCTTAAGCTAACTAAACCTAAGTCTAAGAATGGTAAATTGCAAAAATTAAATAAACAATTAATCAATCAAACATGCAATTTAATAAAAAAAATTATTTAAGTCACTTCAAAATGGTAATAATATTCTAGATTTTCGCAATAAGCAATGTTATGAATTACATTTTCATATGAATTAATCATGTTGTTCATAGTAAATAATGGATTATTAAATACTGTAAATTTACCATTTGATTCCCTTTTGGAGGTCTCCCCCTTGATTTTAGCCATCTTCCCTTTGCTTGATTGTTTCCTCAGTATTTTGTAGTGGTCGCGAGCTAACCGGACAAGTTTCCGAGGATACCTTTCTTTGTCGTCAGATTCTGAGTCTGAGTTGGACTCAGGTTTTAGTTGAGGCCTCTTTTGCAGTTCTCTTGGAGTTTTCCCTGCAATAAAACTTATACCTTTCTCGACCATTATAGTATCTATTTGATTATTCAATTCTAATTTAGAAAAAGATTCAAAATTAGTTACCGTCTTAGTCAGTTCGTCGTCTGATTCTACTGGTTCGATTTCGATTCTGGATTCGAGTTCAGATTCTGATTCGGCTATCTGTGCTTGGACATCAAGTACCTCAATGTCGGAGCTCTCTTCGTGTAGGTTGATTAGTTTCTCCCACATTTCTTTAGCACAGTTGAAGGATCCAACTAGCTTGAGTTGTTCGTTAGTTAGACCGCATTGAAGAATTGCAGTTGCTCTTGCATCAGTCTCAATTTGGTTGAGGGTTAGTTCATCCAGTTTGTCCCATGCAATTGATAGTCCATCTTCTGTAGGGAGGTGGAATCCTGTTTGAATTATCAACCAGAGATCTAGATTGTCCTTCAGGTGGGATTCCATTAGACTTTTCCAGGTTCTGAAGTTCTCGCCAGAGAATAGAGGCGGACGAATACTGTTCCATTCTTGATTGGCCATTAAGGATAAATCTTGCACACAAAAAAAAAAATAGAGATGTACCAAGACTTGGTCTTGGATTAGTAGTGCGGGAGAGAGAGAAAAACAAGCTCAAAAGGTGTTTGCACGAATTTCGAGGTAAAATAATAATAATAAATTTTTGAAAATGTTGACCTTAACAATTTTGATTAATGAAGAAAGAGTAAGAAAAAAAATTTCTCGAATTAAGATAGCACGAATTTCGAGGAAAAATATTAAAATAATAATAAAAAAATTTTGTGACAAATTTTTAAAAATTGTTTGTTTTATCAATTCAGACTTATGGTGAAAATATGAAAATTCAAAATTCAAAAAGGCGATAGAGGGGTGTTGCACCAACCTCAATCAAAGAAAAAGAAAAAAAATTAAAACTATTTTGTAAAATCCGAAAATACTCTCAAATTGGTGGTTGCACCAAATTTGAGCTTCCCCGCTCTGATACCACTTGTTGGATCGAGAGATGCGATAGAGGGGGGGTGAATGTCGCAAATCGTTCGGATTTCGTAAAGAGCAATTGCGTAGCGGAATAATCAAAATCAGACAATGCGAACACCAAGATTTTTACTTGGTTCGGAGCCTGGGTCGACTCCTACTCCAAGGCCCACGGTCGTTGACCGTTTTCTGCGGGCAATTCTATACGTTCGAGAAAGTTTACAATCACAAGTATTACAGAATTAGCTTCGTAAACTTAAATGAATATTTCGTTACCGACGTCCGGTGTAGATCGGAGTATTGGAGCAGCAGGACGTCGTCAGAGCTCGAGATGGAAGTTTTCTGGAGCGTGTCGTGGAAGCAGAAGAGCGTATGAAAGTCGCAGTGATTGATGCTTTAAGCCTGGGGTCGAGGGCCCTTTATATAGGGCTGGGGGCGTTTACTTGGAAAAAAATTTTTGAAAGAAATAGTTAAGTAATTGGAAAAAAATGTTAAGTACTTAAGTTGTATTTTAAAAAAATTAAGTAAAAAATCAAGTACTTAAATTGATTTTGAAAAAATTAAGTACTTCGGATGTTTTTGAAATTCAAATTTGAAAAATTTGATTCCCTCTTTTCTTTCCTATCTCTCCCCCTTAATGTTAAATTCTTCTCCTTAGACCATTTTTAAGTTCAATAAGAATAATATTTTGTAGGAAGTGATAAGGAGAATGTTTGTGTATCAGAGCCTATGAATTTGAAAGCAAAAAGATACTTAGAATAATTTTGAAGGCATAAAAAAAACTTAAATTTCTAGATTAAATCCATTTTAAAAAAATGTATTTGTAGGCAAATCTTTAAAAGCTTCACGCACTTAGAACACTTTTGCCTTGAAAAATATTTGTACTTTTGGAAATATTATATTTTCAAAAATAGCAGTACTTTTTGAATGATATTATGCATTTTTGAAGACATAAGTACTTTTGAAATAAATTATGATTTGAAACACATAAGTACTTTTAGAAAAATATTAGACTTTGAAAGATATGAGTAATTTTTGAAAAGTATTATGCATTTTGAAAATAAAATATTTTACTTGACTAGGTTTCTTTTCCAGTCTGACACAATCCTAGGAAACCTTGTTGATTACAAGGACATTTCCCTAAGTGTCCTGGAAAAGTTCTCCAATTCAAGTAAATACTATCTCCAAAAAAATGATAGTACTTTGAAATTATATGCTAGTACATTTTGAAAAATGTATGACCTTTTGAAGACACAATATTTTGCTTGACTTGGTTTATTTTCCAGTCTGACACAATCCTAGGAAACCTTGTTGACTACAAGGATATTTTCCTATGTGTCCTGGAAATTCGCCAACCCAAGTAAATATTATTTCAAAAGCAATTTCATAGGCCACAATAATAATAATATTTTGAACGAAAAATTATTTATGTTTTCAAAAGGATTTTAAACTTGCAGTGCATGAAAACATATATTTTGAAAAATTTTTAACAATTCTTTTAATTTGATCTCCCCCTAAACTTGACCCAGTCCTAGGAAGCTTGTTGACTACAAGTGATCTTCCTCTGAGTTTTAGGGTTTGATTTAAATTATAAGAATTATCTAATAACTTTAAAATAATTACCAAAAATTTCAAAAATTCTTCTTTTGAATCAAACTCCCCCTAAATTTGACACTTCCTAGGAGTCCTAGTGGATCATGAAATGGACCTTCCTCTGTGTCTTTAGGGTTTATTAAAATCAAAAGAGTATAGTTTTGAGTATAGTAATTTTCAAGAAGATAATTTTAGAAAATTCAATCTGGAATGAAGATAGCATTCCTTCGCTAGGGCTTTTCCATTCTGGCAGTCCTTCGCCAGTGCCTAGCATTCCTTCGCTAGGGATTGGATACTGGCAGTCCTTCGCCAGGGCTTGAATACTGGCAGTCCTTCGCCAGCTGCCTAGCAGTCCTTCGCTAGGGCTTGGATACTGGCAGTCCTTCGCCAGGTGCCTAGCAGTCCTTCGCTAGGGCTTTGTATCCTGGCAGTCCTTCGCCAGGTGCCTAGCAGTCCTTCGCTAGGTCTTTTCTCTACACACTTGAGTAATATTGTTAGATCACAAACAAACTTAACTTTGAATCCTTTGCCAATATCAAAACAAGGTTCGATATGGTGCTTCCTGCACCAACACAGTGGAGGCTGGCGTTGGCAGACGAGTAGCTGGGAGCTACAGAGATGTCGTCACCTGGTGCGGTGTGGAGGAACAAAAGAAGCGGCAGTTGGCTTCGTGGAAGCAAGTCTTGCGAACTGTGTTCTTGCCGTGCTCTGAGTTCTCCACAACCTGCTTGCTGCGCTCTTGAGTTTTTCCATCATTCTGAGCAAGCGATTGAGAAGCAATCATCTTTTACTTGAGCCTTGAAGGAGGGAACAAGAAGCTTGGAGTCCGACAGTGGGAAGACACGGGGAAGGGTTCTCGCGTGAGATCGCCACTGGGTGGAGCTCAAGGAAGCTTGTTGTGTTCTTGTCCTTGCCGAGGGTTTTGAGTAAGATCTTTCTTGTAGTTTCATTGAGCCTAAACATTTATATTTGATTGAAACGCTGTGGAGAGGTTTCTCCACCGAGAAGTAGGTTGCTTTATATCCGGTAATCACCGGGGCTTGATCTGCCGACGATCAAGGGATCGCCCACCTTAAGGGCACGCCAAGGAGTAGGGGCAAGTTATCCCCGAACCTTGTAAACCCTCTTGTTAGCGTTTTTGATAGCTGCTGTTGTTAGTTCTTCATCTCTGTTTCTGTTTTCTACATTGTCTGCTATTGCTTTGTTTCTTCCGCTGTGCCGCTGATAGTTTAAGTGCAGAAACCTTGATTAGAATTCGAGTTGCAAGTGTTGGCTATATTCACCCCCCCCCCTCTATAGCCATCTCGTTCCCAACAAGTGGTATCAGAGCAAGGTTCTCTGTTTACGGCTTAACAACCGAGAGTTCTCAACAAGATGGCTTTGAGAGAAGGATTCTCCACCACCCGACCTCCATTCTTTGATGGCGCCGATTTCCAATATTGGAGATCAAAAATGGAATACTATTTGAAAATGGATATCCATACATGGTTCGCGGTGAAGGAGGGATTCATTCCTCCTAAGGATGATGAAGGTAAAGAACTTGAGTCATGGAGGTGGACTGCCGAACAAACAAGGAAGAGTGAAGCCGACGCGAAGGCGGTTGTCACTCTACAATGTGGCATGAACAAAGACCAACTCATCAAGGTTGGTCCTTTCACAAGTGCAAAAGACTTGTGGAACAAACTCATAGAGCTCCATGAAGGCACCCGAGACTCTAGAATTGCCAAGAGGGACTTGTTCCTCAATCAACTCCAAAATCTCTCCATGAAGGAGAATGAGTCGGTAAGTGAGCTCCATAGCCGGTTCAAAGAAGTCCTTAATGGACTTCATTCAATTGATGAAAAGGTCGAGAATCGCGACCTTGTGAGGTATGTCTTGAAAGCATTTCCAAGGAATGCTTTGTGGTCATCCATGGTGGATGCCTACAAAGTATCTAAGGATTTATCTATTGTGAAATTAGATGATTTATTTTGTGAGATGGAATTGCATGAAATGGCTAACAAAGGCCCCAAGGAGAAGGGGATTGCCTTAGTTGCAGGGACCGGACCAACAAGAAGAAGAAGGAGAAGAAGAAGGAAAAGGAACTTTCATCATCTTCATCCTCTTCCGAATCCGAGTCAAATTCTGAGGAAGATGGCAGTGGCTCCTCTTCATCTGAGATGGCAAACTTTGTGAGGAGGATGATGCGAAGGGATCGACGGTTCAAGAGTAGAGGTAACGCTAGTGAATCCAAACTTGATAAGAATAATGCATCCTGTTTTGAGTGTGGTAGGAAGGGACACTTCAAGAATGAGTGTCCGAAGCTTAAGAAGAAGGAGGAAAAATCCAAAAGAAAAGAAGAGAAATCCAAGAAGAAGAAGAAGGATTGAAGGCCTCTTGGGATGAGTCATCCTCTAGCTCATCCGATGAAGAAAAGGAGGAGAAGAGCACAAGGCAAGTGGCTCTCATGGCTCTTGGAGAGGAGAGCAGTGAAGAATCTTCAAGCTCCGCAAACACGGCTTCATCATCTTCGGATGATGAAGAGGTAACTTCTCCCGAGCTTGAAAAATGTTATAGAGCAATTGCATGTTTAACTAGTATGCTCAAGAAATCCAAAAACAAAGTTAAAGCATTGCAATTAGAGATTGATCAATTGAAAGCTTCTAGGGATGATAACATTGATGACTTGCATGTTGAATTACTAGAAGATGAAATTAAATCCTTGAAACATGAGATTGTAAGCTTGAAATCCTCTAAGGTTGAGGAAATCAGTGTTTTGAATGATAATGAGTTAGTGGAGGAAAACCAATCATTGAAGAGTGAAGTTGAGAAGCTCAAGAATATTCTTGGGAAATTCTCAAATAGCTCTAAGACCTTAGATATGATTTTAAATGCCCAAAGAGCGGTTTACAATAGGGCCGGTATTGGGTACCGTCCTAAGGAACCCTCTTTTGTATCTCTCATGTCTAGGACTGACATGAGACAATCTAGGACACCCAAAATCCAAAAGAAAGTTGTCAAGGCATGGGTGCCTAAGTCATGCTTAGTTGACACTTTAGGTCCCAAGGTTTGGGTACCTAAAACTTCTATTTTTCGAATTGTGTAGGTTATGATTGAGGGGGAGCATCTATCAACTTGGTTCGTTGATAGTGGATGCTCCAAACACATGACCGGGGATAGATCATTGTTCACCACATTTCACAAGAAGAGTAGAGGTAATGTATCATTTGGTAACAATGGTAGCCTTAAGGTCATAGGAATAGGAGACATTCAAATATCCGAATGTCTTAGAATCTCAAATGTCCTTCTAGTCAAGGGGATGAAGTTCAATCTCCTAAGTGTCAGTCAATTGTGTGACACGGGTTACACAATTGACTTCCAACCAAGTCAGTGTCTAGTTAGACAAAATGACACCTTGGACACAGTACTAGTAGGAGCAAGAGTAGACAATATTTATCAAGTTTCTTTTAAAAGTGCTACTAATGCTCTTGCTAAGTGTTTCATGTCAAAAGAAGGAGAGTCCACACTTTGGCACCGGAGGCTAGCACATGTGAACATGAAGAACATCCGGAAGTTGGCCAACAAGGGACTAGTTCGAGGCTTACCAAGCATCAAGTATGAAAAAGATAAATTATGTGATGCGTGTCAAATGGGTAAGCAAACAAAATCTGCTCATAAAGGTAAAAGCACTGTAAGTACCTCAAGTGCATTAGATTTACTTCACATGGATCTATTTGATTGTAGCACTATCATATCATTGAATGGAAGTAGATATTGCTTTGTTATCATTGATGATTTCACTAGATACACATGGACTTTCTTTTTAAAACATAAGGACCAAACCTTAGATGTTTTCATTTCTTTTTGTAGAAGAGTTGAAAATGAAAAATCATCAACCATTAAGACAATTAGAAGTGATCATGGAGGTGAATTTCAAAACCATAGGTTTCTAGAATTTTGTCAAGATAAGGGTTATAGGCATGAGTTCTCTACTCCTAGAACACCACAACAAAATGGTGTTGTAGAGAGGAAGAAACGTGTCTTACAAGAGGCTGCACGAAGCATACTTAATGAGTACTCACTCCCGAGTTACTTATGGGCTGAAGCTGTAAATACAGCTTGCTATGTGCAAAATCGAGTTCTCATCCATAGGTTTTTAGGAAAGACTCCCCATGAACTTTGGTTTGGAAAACCACCTACAGTTAAACACCTTAGGGTGTTTGGTTGTAAGGTGTTCATCCTAAACACCAAGGATCACCTTGGAAAGTTCACAGCAAAGGCTGATGAAGGGACACTAGTCGGGTACTCCCTCGTTAGTAAAGCTTATCGAGTCTACAACAAGAAAACTAGATTAGTTGAAGAGTCCTCTGATGTAGTCTTTGAAGAGATTCCAAAATTAAGTGACCAATCAGAAAATGTAGAAGGAGTTCAACTCGAACTTAAGAGACTAAGTTTGAATAAATCTCCAATTGTTGTTGATGGTGATGAGTCTGATGACGATGAACCTAGACTACCCATTGATCAGCCGGATCCTGAGGCTGAACCTGTGTCTAGTGAACCCATTCAAGAAGCACCACCAACTCCTAGACAAACGAGATTAGCCTCTAGCCATCCCCAAGACCAAATCGTTGGAGACATCCATCAAGGGGTTAGGACTAGATCATTCTTCCGGAATGAGGCTAATGAAGTTGCTCTAATTTCCGAGATTGAACCTAGAAAAATTGATGAAGCATTAAATGATCCCGATTGGATTATCGCGATGCAAGATGAACTAGGTCAATTTGAGAGGAGTCAAGTTTGGGACCTAGTCCCTAGACCTAAGAAGACCACCATTATTGGAACCAAATGGGTCTTCAAGAACAAATTGAACCACAAGGGAGAAATCATTAGAAACAAGGCACGCTTGGTAGCCAAGGGCTATAGTCAAGTTGAAGGTCTTGATTATGATGAGACTTATGCTCCTGTGGCACGATTAGAGTCCATCCGATTGATGCTTGCATTTGCAGCACATCGAGGCTTCAAATTATTTCAAATGGACGTCAAATCGGCCTTCCTAAATGGTTTGATTAGGGAAGAAGTCTATGTCGAACAACCTCCGGGGTTTGAGAGTACCGAATATCCAAACCACGTGTTCAAGCTCAAAAAGGCACTCTATGGCCTTAAACAAGCACCCCGGGCTTGGTATGAGCGGTTGTCGACATTCTTGATTGGAAAGGGTTTCGTTAGAGGTCAAATAGACCCTACACTATTTCTACGAAGAGATGGTGACAATATATTTGTAGCCCAAGTATATGTCGATGACATAATTTGTGGCTCCAATAACAAGGGCTATTTACGTGAATTCATTGGACACATGGAGAGTGAGTTCGAGATGAGTCTAGTGGGAGAGTTGACTTTCTTTCTTGGACTTGAAATCAAGCAAACTCGCGATGGTATCCATGTGCACCAATCAAAGTATACACATGAAATGCTTCGAAAATTCAATATGAGTGATTCGAAAGAGGTAACCACTCCCATGGCTACAAACACAAGATTGGACAATGATGAGAGTGGTAAACCCGTTGATCTAACTCAATATCGAAGCATGATAGGTAGTTTGCTATACCTCACAGCTAGTCGACCAGATATACTATTTGCTGTAGGTATGTGCGCCAGGTATCAAGTCTGTGCCAAGGAATCTCACCTAATTGCTGTTAAGCGAATTTTGAGATATCTCAAGGGTACAATTGGTGTAGGTCTTTGGTATCCCCGTACCGAATCCTTTGATTTGATGGGCTATACGGATTCCGACTACGCTGGATGTAAGTTGGACCGGAAGAGCACTAGCGGGGGCTGCCAATTCTTAGGATCGTCCTTAGTAAGTTGGTCAAGTCGGAAGCAACATTGTGTTGCTCTTTCCACTACCGAGGCAGAATATATCGCCATGGGAGAGAGTATATCGCAATTGTTGTGGATGATCCACACCTTAGAGGACTATGGATTGAGTTACAAGGGTGTGCAAGTGTTATGTGATAACATTAGCACAATTAACTTAACCAAGAATCCAGTCCATCATTCTAGGACAAAACATATTGAAGTAAGACACCACTTCATTAGGGATCATGTAGCTAGGGGGAACATCATACTCTCACATGTAGAGTCAAAGTCAAACCTAGCTGACATTTTCACTAAACCACTTCCCGAGAGTGAATTTAGTTTCCTAAGACGGGAATTGGGAATGTGTCGCGCTTCATGATCCTCAAATTGTATTCAAAACCCTTCATGATTATTTCAAATTGTTAGGGAACAATTGGGTAACTTTGGGAACATCTCACACAAACTATAAGGTTTACCAAAATATTTTTGTTTGCTAGATATGGGGTGAGATGTTAGGATCAACTCGATTTCTCAAAATGTCAATACATCACTTGAGGAATTAAGTTGACGAGATAATAATCACGGTGGTGACCAAGTATGGGGAAAACCATTGCATAACATATGTGTATATGGCTCCATGATCATACTTGGACATTCCAATCAAGGCAACTTGATTGGAAACTTGAAGTTGGAGTAAAAACTTGTTTGAATTTGCTTGATTGATTGATGGTTGAGTTTGACTCCATTAGGATGGGTCAAAGTGTTTGTTGAACCTTTAAGGACTTTTGATTCTTGTTCAGGGATCAATTTTAGTCAGAAAATCATGTCTAAGTTCGACAAAGTTCATCAGATTTCTTTTGAGAATTTCAGAAGTTCTGAAACTGAACATTTCAGTTCGTATCAGGAACCCTGATCGGTCACCGGACCGATCAGGCATAGGGCTGATCGGTCCCTGGACCGATCTGGCCCCTTCCTGTGGTGTTCGGTCCACAGACCGATCTGCGAGGCAAGCCGTGATCTCCCGAAATCTGATTAAGTGTTCTGAGCTAGCCTGGATCGGTCTCCCGACCGATCTGACACCCTGTGGGGATCGGTCCACAGACCGATCAGGGAGCTCAGAGTTTTCTCTCCGGACCCTACTGATCGTATCCTGATCGGTCACCCGACCGATCCGGATCGCTACTGATCGGTCATCCGACCGATCAGGACCAGTCCAGTCCGATCAGGCTATAGCCTGATCGGTCTGGGGGCGATCTGATCGAACGGTGATCCGATCAACCGCATTAAATTTTGGTTGGTGGACCGATCCACCAACCAATTAACTTCGCAAAATCTTCTTCAGCGCCGAACCCTAGCGCCGAAACACTCTGCGCAACCTTGTGCGAGCGAGCGAGAGAGTCTTTGCGTCTCCCTTCTTCACGCGCGTGCGAGCTTTTCTGCGAAGGCTTCTACAGGCGTTTTCTCCGAACTCCAAGTTCTTGCGCAAGTTCCTTCTCAGTCTTGCAATCCCTTCAAACAAACTTCAATGGCGCCTAAGTAAGATTTGATTTCAGGTTTCCTTTCCCAACAGCTCTTAGAATATATGTTTGTGAAGCTAACCATGCTTTTGTTCTTGTTACTGTGTGATGTCTTGATCTTTTTGTCTGTGCCGTGACTTTCCTTCTCATCTTATGACCAAAATTTTATATCTTATGATTGGGTATTATCCATGATCAATTCAAACCTCATTAGAAAGTCGTCAAGGGAAAGGAGGTAGCGGAGGGTAGTTCAAGGAAGAAAACTCCCTCGTCGTCTGCACCTTTCAGAAGGCCCCAGCCTTCTTCTAGCTCTCGATTCCCCAATGCGGCTGTGAACAGGCCTTTCAAGCAAGAACCTTTAAACTATTACCTTGCAGATCCATTGATGCTCCCTTCCTGACGGAGTTCTGTCCCTCTGTCATGGAAATTGTCACTTACTACAAACTGGGTTTTCTTCTCTCCCTGGAACGGACCATAAACTATGACCTTGTATCTGAATTCTACAACAACCTCCAACAAGGTCCTAAAGGGGGATTCGAGTTCACTACTCGTGTCGGGAAGATGGACCTCGATTTCTCATACGAGATTTTGGCTGAGTACTTGGGTGGTCGACGATCACCGAATCTTTATTCGCTCTATCCTAACCTTCCTGATCCCTTACTAGCACCCTTTGCAGATGTTACCCCTGATTCCATCCATCAGTATTTCTTTGGCTATCCGCGTCCAGACGGTCTTGATGAGCTTGGCTCTGACTTTCCTACCTTTGCTGCACTGCGTCTGTCTCCCAATAGCTATATACTATTCAAGATCATCACAAACTGTATCCTTCCAATCACCTCCAAACCCTTGGCTGAGATCCGGCCCTATCACTGTTTGATGCTCTACGGCATGCACAGCCGTTCGGATTTCGATATTATGGAGAGCATCTTCCAGTCCATTTTGTCTTATCGAGAGGAGTCCAGCCGCAGCATTGTCTACATGCCTTTTGGTCACGTCATCACCGACTGGCTCATGTCTGTAGGTGTTGATGTTTCCAAGGGTCGGACGGTGCCCATGGTACGACAGGATTGCAGACTTGGCCGGCGTGCTTTCGCCAAGTCTGGCATCATTGTTCGGGGGCCCGATCGGATGTTGATCTGGAAAGATGGTAGGGTTCTTGGGGAGTTACCAAGGGGAGGTCCACAGGGTCAGGCACCGGCCACTGCTGCTGATGATGATGACTATGACGAGTCGGAGCCTGATTTGCGCTGGCAGATCTCAGAGCTGGATCAGACGGTACAGGAGTTTATTCAGCTGGGGGCGGCAGATCGTGAGGAGTTTCGTTCGGGCTTTCGCTCCTTAGATTCCCGACTGACCAGGATCGAGACCGACGTCTCAGGGACTCGCACACTTCAGCAGACTTGGTATGATAAGTGGCGCAGCCACACTTTTCCTGGAGGTGCAGCTTCTTCGAGTGCTGTACCAGGGTCTCTAGCTCCTATTAATTGATGCCACGATGGACGACCTTATGCGCGATGACGACCCTCCTACTGACACTTGAGCTCGGATATCTGTTGTCTTTTCATGATCTGTGTATATGACTATGATACCTTTGGGCTGTATGCCCTCTGACGTTGTTGTTGTGACCTCGAGTCACACATATTTTGCTACTTGTTCGGATATTTTCATGATTTGATTTATCTACTTTTACCTGCCATGACTATGTTTTTATCACATGCTTATCTGATATTAGTATCTCTATTGTTGATGTCTTGTTGATTATATGATTATGATCTGCATGATTGATTGATTGCCATGTTCATGCTTACACTGCCATGTTTACTTGATACTTATAACTATTATGGCATGTTCTGTGATATGATATTTCATACTCATATGATGCATGTGAATGCTATGTATTGCTATAATGTTTCGCATGCGGTCGTATGAGTAACCCACAAACTATCGCATTTTTGATGAGTTGGGATACCCCTAGGGTTGAGGGGGAGTTTGTTTAAACTTAACAGCCCCACTAGCTCCTTTTCGATGTTCGACAAAGGGGGAGAGTGTGGATTGGTTAAGTTTAGCATGATTATGTTGTAGGGGGAGGATCTGGATTCTCCTATGATTCTAAAGTTGGAATATTGATTGAGAATCCCTAAACGTAAAATCGGGTTGTCAAACAACAAAAAGGGGGAGATTGTTGATGCAGTCTGGCCCTGATTGTTGTTTTGGTGTTGACAACGATTTTAGTTTGGTGTGATGATTATGATGATTGTGATTAAGTCCTGATCGAGGATTAGGCATGATATGGAAAATCCTAACCTGGGAGGTTAGGTGTGATGATTATGATGATTATGATCAAGTCCTGATCGAGGATCAGGCATGTGATGGAAAATCCTAACCTAGAGGGTTAGGTGTTGAAAGTCCTAGTCTGGGAGGCTAGGTGTTGGAAAAGTCCTAATTTGGAATGGTTAGGTGAAAAGTCCTAGCTTGGAGGGCTAGGTGAAAAGTCCTAACTTGGAGGGTTAGGTGCAAATTTCCATCCTGGAGAATTAGGTGAAAAAGTCCTGGCTTGGAGGGTCAGGTGCCTAGCTTGGAGGGCTAGGTTGGATGATGTTCTAACTCGGAAGGGTTGGGTGAAAAGTCCTAGCTTGGAGGGCTAGGTGAAAAGTCCTAGCTTAGAGGGCTAGGTGAAAAGTCCTAACTTGGAGGGTTAGGTGCAAATTCCCAACTTGGAGAGTTAGATGGAAAATCCTTAGCTTGGAGGGCTAAGGTGGATGAATTCCTAGCTTGGAGGGCTAGGGTTGAGTCTCTGGATCGGTCTGGTGACCGATCAGGGACGTTGGCACGCTGCTCCTGAGTGGATCGGTCTGGTGACCGATCCAGCTATGTCTGATCGGACGGGTGACCAATCAGGGAGCGCACAGTGAGATTGGGAATCTATTGTGTGGCTCCTGATCGGACCGGTGACCGATCAGGGAGCAGGCTGCTTCCTTGCTGTCTTGCTCCTGATCGGTCTGGTGACCGATCAGGGAGCAAACGGTGAGTGAGTTCCCTTGCTAATCAGAGTCTTGGATCGGTCCGGTGACCGATCAAGGATCTTGGATTTGATTAAAAAGTAACTGTTCATCTTGCCTGATCGATCTGGGTGACCGATTAGGATCCATTCTGATTGGTCTGCTGACCGATCAGGCTTCACCCTGATCGGTCTGGTGACCGATCAGGCGCGTATAGCTGCGAGAGCTGGGAATCCCAGCGAAGCAGTGGATCGATCTGGTGACCGATCCACGCACCCTGAATCGGTCCGGTGACCGATCACTTTAATTCAAATTTCGCTGACAGACGTGGTCAGAGCGTCTGATCGTATCTGATTTGCTGATGTATGATTCTGATATTTGATATGCTATTTGCTCTAATGCTCTGATTGAGTTTCAGGTGACAGGGGAGGATTCAAACACTCAAGGAGAGGTCAACGGTGGCTTTCCTTGGAGCAGGTTTGTCCGTTTTCCCATCTCAGGTTGCAACGGCCGGGATGAAGACTGGAGTGGAGACTAGAGTGTTACTGAGGGAGCTCAGTGAGTCCAGAGGTAGCTTAGTGGAGGCTGGCGTTGGCAGATGAGTAGCTGGGAGCTACAGAGATGTCGTCACCTGGTGCGGTGTGGAGGAACAAAAGAAGCGGCAGTTGGCTTCGTGGAAGCAAGTCTTGCGAACTGTGTTCTTGCCGTGCTCTGAGTTCTCCACAACCTGCTTGCTGCGCTCTTGAGTTTTTCCATCATTCTGAGCAAGCGATTGAGAAGCAATCATCTTTTACTTGAGCCTTGAAGGAGGGAACAAGAAGCTTGGAGTCCGACAGTGGGAAGACACGGGGAAGGGTTCTCGCGTGAGATCGCCACTGGGTGGAGCTCAAGGAAGCTTGCTGTGTTCTTGTCCTTGCCGAGGGTTTTGAGTAAGATCTTTCTTGTAGTTTCATTGAGCCTAAACATTTATATTTGATTGAAACGCTGTGGAGAGGTTTCTCCACCGAGAAGAAGGTTGCTTTATATCCGGTCATCACCGGGGCTTGATCTGCCGACGATCAAGGGATCGCCCACCTTAAGGGCACGCCAAGGAGTAGGGGCAAGTTATCCCCGAACCTTGTAAACCCTCTTGTTAGCGTTTTTGATAGCTGCTGTTGTTAGTTCTTCATCTCTGTTTCTGTTTTCTTCATTGTCTGCTATTGCTTTGTTTCTTCCGTTGTGCCGCTGATAGTTTAAGTGCAGAAACCTTGATTAGAATTCGTGTTGCAAGTGTTGGCTATATTCACCCCCCCCTCTATAGCCATCTCGTTCCCAACAGGCTGTAGAGGGCATATACCAAGCATCTGGAAGACTGATCTGGGCATCACATTTATGGAAGCTCCTAAATCCAACATAGCATCATGGAACATGGTCCTCCCTATCTCACAAGATACAGTAAAAACCCCTGGGTCTTCACACTTATGAGGGATGACATGGATAAGTGCTGAAACATTTTTCCCCAAGCTGACCAACTCATTCTCCTTAAGCTTCTTCTTGTGAACACATAAGTCTTTCAGGAATTTTGCATACTTAGGAATCTGTTTTATCATGGTCAACAAGGGTACATTAATCTCCACTTTACTAAACAACTTCACAAGCTCATTGTATTCCTTAGCTTTCTCCTCCTCCACTTGCTTCTTGGCTTGAGTTTTACGCTGGGGAAAGGGCAAAGGAACTCTCATTTCTTCTTCTTGAATCGAAAGTTGAGGGGCTGAATTTTGGACTGATTTCTCCACTGAAGTAGATGCTATAAACTCCCCTTTTCTATTGATTTCTCCTTCATTCTCTATCAAAATTATAGGATTACTTGAGGAAGGAGTTGAGCTCGGACTAGGGCTGCAACCAACTGATTTTGAAATGATTTTAGGGCTGTTTGGGGCTGGAAATGAAGTTGATGTCCTGTTTTCAGAAAAATCAGCCCTTGAACCATTTAAAGTTGAAGCCACCTTCCCACTCCTCAAAGTAATAGCACTAACGTTTCCCTTTGGATTGGGAGTAGCTTGAGAAGGTAGTTGGCTTGATCCTTGGGCTTGTATTTGGTTCATCCCACTAGCCAATTGTCCAATTTGTCTCTCAAGGTTTTGTATGGTGGGATTATTTCTTTGTTGTTGCAAAAGTTGTTGAAACATCTCCTCTATCCTTTGTTGTTGCGCATTTCCCCCACTAGACCCTCCATAGCCTCCTTGGTTAGCATGAGACTTTGATTGGCTTTGAAATGATGATTGAGGTTGTTGAAATTGTTGAACTTGCTGTGAACCTTGAAAGTAGGACTGTTGGGGCTGATTATAGGGTTGAAATGGCTGAGAAAACTGCTGAGAATTCGGTTGGAATTGTTGAGAATTGAAGCTCTGAAAATTTTGAGTTTGAGGTTGAAATTGTGGTTGTGAGGGCTGAAATTGAGTGGGCTGGAAATTCTGATTTGAGGGCTGAAAACTTTGATTGAATGGCTGGAAACCTTACTGTGAAAACTGATTTTGTGGCTGATAATTTAGATTTCCTTGAAACCCTTGCTGATTTCCTTGAAAAAGTGGCTAATTTTGTTGATAGGTTTGCTGAAATTGTTGAAAAGGTTGTTGACATGGCTGAAATTGTTGTTGTCCTTGCTGAACATGTTGGAAATTCTATTGGGGCTGTTGATAGGGTTGTTGTGATGGGTTTTGATGGTAAAAAAAATTGTCATACTTCAAGTTGGGATGATCCCTCCAACTCGGATTATAGGTAGATGAGTAGGGGTTGTTTTTGGCTTGGAATTGTCCCCTAGTCAATGCAGCTAGTGTCTCATCTTGTTGGAGGTTAGGACATGGATCCGAATTGTGTTCTTGACTTGAGCAAATACTACATAACCTCATCACTTGGCTTGAAGGTGGAGGTACTGAAAAACTTTGATTTTGACTCACATTGTTTAGAGTCATTTGCTTCACCAAGGGCGTGAGCTCCATCAATAAATTCTTGATTTCCTTTTGCTCATTTGATACCATCTGAACTTCATTTACTTCTCTGGTGGACAAAGCTCTACTCTCAAATTGCTGTGAGTTCTCTGCCATATTTGAAATTAGCTCCCTAGCTTGATCTGGTGTTTTGTTTACTAGGGCTCCTCCTGCTGCAGCGTCTATCATGATCCTATCCATCTGGAGTAGACCCTCGTAGAAGTACTGAATGAGTAGTTGCTCACTAATCTGGTGCTGAGGGCAACTAGAGCATAGCTTGTTAAACCTTTCCCAATAGTCATAGAGAGTCTCTCCCACTAGTTGCTGTATTCCACAGATGCTCTTCCTGATGATTGCAATCCTAGATGCTGGGAAGTACTTCTCCAAAAATGCTTTCTTCATAGAAATCCAGCTAGAAACGTGCCCAGTAGGTAGATAGTAAAACCAATCCTTTGCTGCTCTAATAAGGGAGAATGGAAATGCTCTCAGCTTTATATCCTCTTCTGAAATCCCCTGAGGCCTCATGGTAGAGCAGACTACGTGAAACTCATGTAAGTGTCTGTTGGGATCCTCCCCAGACTGACCTTGAACTTTGGGCAATAAATGGATGAGTCCTGATCTTAACTCAAAATCTCCAGTGAGCTCTAGGTAGGCAATGCAGGAGTACTGAAAAGCATCATCTGGTGCTGCTGGTTCCTGTTGGATCGAGAAACACGATAGGGGGGGGGGGGTGAATATCGTGAAAACTATTTCGGATAAGAATTAGAGAAAATACGCAGCGGAATTAAAAACAAACACACGAAGAACACAAGTATTTTTACTTGGTTCGGAGTCGCGGTCGGCTCCTACTCCAAGGCCCATGGTTCTTGACCGTTTACTGCTGGCAATTCTATATTTGCGCAAAGGTTTACAGAATTTGATACAATAGTAGTGCAGTAAATAAACGAATATACTTTTCGTTACCGACATCCGGTATGGATCGTACTTCGGAGCAGAGGGTCGTCGGCGGCGCTGGAGTGTCGAGATCGGAGTTTGCCAGAGCAGAGCGCTTGAACGAAAAGCTTAGAGGTGTTGGAAAGTTGTGTTCTTGAAGCCTCGGGGTCGAGCCCCTTTTATAGTGCTCCTGGGGGCGCCTGATTCGTTGGGGGCGCCTGACACGTGCCTTCAGATCGGAGAAACCTCATCCGCAGCTCGGTCAGCGCTTATCCCCTTCGAATCGGCCTCTGGAGCTGACTGGGGCACCCGGGACCTCCCGCCCAGCTTGACTGGGTCCGTTGGCTTCGTGGCTGATCTTGCTTCGACTCCTCTTTGGCTTTGACTTGGGTGCCTGGGACCTCCCGGGTGCCTAGCCCAGTGTTGTTTCGAAGCGATTCTTGCTTTCTGCTTGTTTGGCTTTAACCTTGGGCGCCCGGGACCTCCCAGGCGCCTAGCCCAGCTACCTGCCCCTCTCCTTTGGGGCGTTCTGAGCTATAGAAACACACTCCTTTGGTCCCTGCATCCAAGGTTAGTTCCAAAATAAACAAGGCAAGAATATTAGTTCATCTTTACAATCGTAGCTGTCTTGGTTCTGACTTCGGGTCTCCCAAATGGAACCCTAGGTCGAACCGACGCCTACTGTTCCCTCAACGGAGAACCCGTCCTGACCTACTCCTCTCAGGAGAATTTACCTTTTGCCAACCGGCTCCTCCGGTTAGACTTTTGCCCAGCTTTACTCATCAGGTCTTCGTGCCCAATCCGCGACCAGGTCTTAGTGCCCAATTCCTCGAACCAAGTCTTCAGTGCCCAACCCTCAGCCAGGTCTTAGTGCCCAATTCCTCGAACCAAGTCTTAGGTGCCCAGCCCTCGGCCAGGACTTAGTGCCCAATTCGTAGAACCAGGACTTCGTGCCTAATGTTCCTAGGACTTTTCCTGCACACATAAGTAACATCGTTAAATCACAAATAGTACTTAACTTTGAATCCTTTGTCAATATCAAAACAAGGTTCGATATGGTGCTTCCTGCACCAACAGTTCCTTCATGGTTTTCTGGTGGTCTGCCATGGAATCAACTGAATGAATAGCAATAGATTGAGTAGGAAAAATATCAGTAGACTCTGAAGCACTGATCTGGTTCCTCCTGGCTCTGAAAGTTCTTTCAATTTCAGGATCAAATTCTTCAAGAATACCACCTGCAGATCTGGTCATACACAAGTACAAAAATCACAGCAAATATATACAGAATAATGAAACAAGTGTGATGAATCACAAGATATAGAAATAAGCACAAAAATGGATCACAAGGTATGAAATTAAGCACACAAGCTAAAATCAAACAAACTCAACTAGTAGAGTCCCCGGCAACGGCGCCAAAAATTTGATGGACCCAAAATAGATGTCACGAATGTGAGTCTTAAATTTAGATATTTATAACTGAAAACCCTTGGCTAGCAAGATAAAATGTAGTAGAGGGGCCTCAGGTCGTATTTTTCCAAGGACTAGTTGAATGAATGTTTAACTCAAGCTTGGAAGTTATTTGTCGTTAAATGATTTGGGTTTTCTAGATAAAATGGGGGTTTTGTTTTGCAAATAAGATTTGGAATGTAATTGAAATGAAACAAGTTTAACTAGGCAAATTTAAACTAGGAATTGCAATTCTAACTTAACCAACTTGGAAATGAGCAATTCAATTTAAAATGATGGAATTTAAGGACAGAAACTAGTATCGAATTCAGGCAAACAACAGAACTGACGATAAATAGCAGAAATCGAATTAAGTTCACGTACTTCAAATGGAAAGCAAGAAACAGAGTTAAATTGTGCTGGAACTCTACCTGATCGGTCAACAGTCCGATCAGGTTCAAGTCTGATCGGCCGGCAGACCGATCAGGTAACGTCTGGATCGGTCACAATGACCGATCAGTAGCTGAAACGCAGACTGAAACAATACTGAACAATGCAGAATTGATTACAGAAACGAAATCTACAAACTATAGACACCAATTCAAGTTCTTCACCGAGATTTCTCCTTGCCGTCACACAAAGATCGAGCTCGGAACCCCCTCACTCAAGAATCTGATCAGAACTCAGCTACAGAGATAGATTTGCACCGCTTGAATCGTAATCTGAACTCCTTCCTTCCGTGACAACTTGTATGGTGAGTGACAGCTTAGGGAACCTCGATCCAACTCAGAGAACCCCTCTGATTTGGCCCAATTGATGAAGAAGTGGAATCGGATGAAGGTTGGTCGGATGGAGCTAGCTCACGGTGAAACCCTCACCGGAGCTTTCAGCTACAAACAGCTTGCGATCCTCTTGTGGACACTGAGCTTGATGATTGAAATCTGGAAAACAAACTTGATCTGGTGGCCGCCTCCGATCAAAATTGTTAGGACCGGTAGACGAGCTAGAGGGGGGTAATTAGCTGCGATTCGCTTCGATTCGCTTGTAGATGATTTGTCGCGGCGGAAGACTTCAAGCAATCGCTAACACTTGGATATTACTTGGTATCCACCCCGGTCGGGTGACTAATCCAAGGATCCACTCTCCTCACACTCTCATGCACTATGAAAGTCTCCTTCTTGAGGTGGAGAAACCTCTTACAAGCTTGTTACAAAGATACAACAAGAACAAAGCAAATACACAAAAGAAATCTTACAAGATTTACAAATAAGCTCACACTTTGCTTTCCTTGCTATCTTCAAGCTTGTGATTGCCTCTTGGACCTTGGAAATGCAGCAGCACTAAGCTCCAAGGCTTCCCTTGAAATGACAATGAAGTTGGAGAAGAAGAGGAGAAGTCATTTGCCACAAACCTGCGCGAAAGCCCTTATACTCGACACCTAGGGTTTCTGAATCGATTAGCCAATCGATTACCACGTAGGATTTAGCTGTTCAATGGCTAGTTTTCGAACCGTAATCGATTAGCCAATCGATTACCAGTTCCCTGAATCGATTACCCAATCGATTCAGAGCTTCTCTGTTTTCTCGCGCAAACTGCCGTAATCGATTACCCAATCGATTACCGATACCCTGAATCGATTACCCAATCGATTCAGAACTCTTCTGTTCCCTCGCACAAACTGCTGTAATCGATCACCTGATCGATTGACTCAATCGATTTCCCAATCGATTGAGTCCAACCTAACTTGTTTCCACAAGCCTAGGTTCCCCTACCAAGTGTCCGATCAACCCCTTTGACCAACCTGGATTTCTACTGCCTAGCTCCCAGCTCGGACTTACCCTGGTTCCCAATCAGATTCGCCTAACCCTCGAGTTAGGTCTAGTCTCTCGGTAGACTTCCACCTTGCTAGCCTGTGATCTCCCCGATCCAGCTGGACTTCACCTAGTCCCACTAGGTGTGCCTAGTCCCACTAGGTCTTTTCCCTTGCCAGCCTACGATCTCCCCGATCCAGTTGGACTTCACCTAGTCCCACACTAGGTCTTTTTCCATGCCAGCATACGATCTCCCCGATCTACCTGGACTTCACCTAGTCCCACTAGGTGTGCATGCCTAGTCCCACTAGGTCTTTTCCCGTGCCAGCGTACAATCTCCCCGATCTACCTGGTCTTCACCTAGTCCCACTAGGTCTTTTCCCGTCAAGCCTCCAGTCAACCTTGACTCACTTGACTTCCTACGACATTCAACCATTATCACATTCAAACATCATCGTCAAATATCGAAACATACGACCTCAAGCTCACTCGAGCTTTGTCAAACTAGGTCAACCCTTACCTAACCAAGATTGCACCAACAAAAATTGGGAACGAAGAAGAACGAAGAAAACTTGGAGACGCGATCTGGCGACGACGCGACCGGCGCGGAGAAAATTTTGATTTAAATTTCCACTTGAAAACATGAACGACTGTGATTGTTCTGATCCAGTCCAACGGTCTGATCAAGTCGGATCGAACCCAAACTTCCCAGATCTTGATCAAGGGCTCTGATCTACTTGTCCTTAACTCGGATCACTCAGATCTGAAGCGGATGGCTCAGATTTTCTCTTCTCTAGCTTGGACGGTCTAGATCCTCTAGTGCTTGATCCAACGGCTGAATCAACTCTGATCAGGCCCAAACTTTCATATCTTGATCCATGAACTTGATTAAGTCTATCTTGAGCTTGGATCGACTAGAAGTTGGCGGATGGCTTAGATCTAACCGTTCTCTTGAATGGACAGCCCATGTTAATCCGATGCTTGATCCCTTTGATCCGGATCCAATTCTGACCCAATATGATCCAGGTCCATGCTCATTTGAACCCTACAAAATGATATTAAATTTAAGTGACAAAACATCTTAAATATAGAAAGAATTGAATCTTAAGCTAAAATGGAGATAATCCATGAAACCTAATACAAATGCAAACTTAAACATATGAAAGTGGATCAAAACATGGATTTGAGGGCCTAATTTAGTCAACAAAATGAAAGTTATCAGTAGGCCCCTAGCTGGGCGGTCCTTTGTCAGATGGCAGGTGATGTGGATTCAAGTGACCGATCAACGACCGATCGGGCTTCGCATCTAAGGCTACCCCGTCGGTCAATCTCCAATGGCTAATGAGATGGGTTGCCCAAGAGATGGAACACATTTACCTTAAGAGTGCCTTGTCTAAGATCGAGACGGAGGGACCGACTTAGACCAAGCGAGTCAGTTGGTCGATTGTTCTGAAATCAAGGTACCAAACTTTTCATCTCATAGGATCGCCAGATAAGCTAGGTTAGACCTCCAAGTTGCGTAAGTACGATCCTGGTCGATTGGGCGGCTGACCAGACCCTAGGTTCGTCGAAATCTAGACTCCATACTCTACTGTGAACTCTACATAGGATACGGTTCTAGTAGGATGTGACATGACGAGATACGGGAGATAGCGGTCATACAAGATAATTACTGTAACTTGTCCTAAAGGTGTCTTACATAGATTGAAGGGGACAATATGATTGGCAAGTGCCTATGACTGCCATCCCAGCCATAACCTCGACCTGACACTGAAGAACACCTAGGAGGATCTTAGAATGATCCTAACATTAATGCAATAAGATGTCTTGGTAGGGTGTGGGGGCTGTCAACGATATCTATAAAAGGGGTCCTCCTCCTCCACACACAGGTAAGCTCACTTCTTCAATTCTAGCTCTCGTTTTTCTTCCTCTCCACTAGTGATCTAACTTGATCGTCGGAGTGTCTACGCCGGGACCCCCTAGCTAGCATCTAACAATTTTATCTCCCTCGTAGTTCGTCAGAGTTTTACGTTGACCACTCGCTAGCCGATCAGTAGCCCTGCAGTCTTCCCTCGGTCAGCACTAGCGTCTCGTCATCTAGGTGTCACATTCTTCAC
The DNA here is from genome assembly GCA_024364735.1 of Boesenbergia rotunda. Classification (NCBI taxonomy): domain Eukaryota; kingdom Viridiplantae; phylum Streptophyta; class Magnoliopsida; order Zingiberales; family Zingiberaceae; genus Boesenbergia; species Boesenbergia rotunda. The sequence continues at coordinate 548,005 of JAGFNQ010003373.1, read as the reverse complement.
TTCGCGATAGGATTATATACTTAACACAGTAACCTAACCAATAAATCCTAAAGGTAAAATCTTAAATGGTATAATCATAAATTAAAAATAAATTAATTAATTAAATATACTTAGTCTGCACGAATTTACCCAGTAAAGTCCTTAGCATATATATATATATATATATATATATATATATATATATATATATATATATATATATATATATGGTTGGGGTTTTTCCCTGCGTATATAGTGATGCTGATGTCCACTGCTCGTGCTGTAATACATAAATAACGGGTTTTTTTTATCAAAGGGAGCACTTGAGTATACGTAATTATCAAAAGCATCCTGAGTTTATTTTATATCAAAGGGCGCACTAAAATATATCTTATTTCTCTTATACCCCTCCTGCCAACAACCTCCTTTCGCAGTTACATTTCTAAGACATCCGAACCACTTTTTTTATAGTTTTGATTTTAAAATAAGAAAAATGATAGGGAGAGTGAAAATGGAAGAGTGAAAGGCAAAGTGAATGATGTGGCACTTTGCATGTAGCGATTTCCGACGGGTTCACCGTACCCCCCAGGGTATAGTTTGATTCGAGGTGGCGGCCGAAGGCCGTCGATGGTGTCCAAGCGATAATCGAACGTGTACATGTAAAGTGTCATGTCATTCACTCTCCCATTTTCACTCTCCCTATCATTGCTCTTAAAATAATATATTATGGTTTGGATGCAGGTATTCTTCTTTTTTACTTTCTCTCTTAGTGCAGGCAACCTACTTCTCCTTGTCAAAAAGTGATAGTTGTGTTATAGTCGCGAGCTCATCCCCCTCAATCAAAATCCTAGGTAAGTCTGTTTGTGTCAAGCTATATTTATGAATTTTAAATATAAATTATAATAAGATAAAATATGAATAAAGAGGATCTAATCTCATATCAGGCTCAAAGAGGGTTTGATTAGGTCTAAAATGATTTCATTTTAGGCTCACTTTGAAAAAAAAAATTGTAATGAAATTTGCTTGATATGCTTGAGTTTCAAACTAGTAATGAACTTAGTCTTCCTGCTTCTAGGATATCGCCCCTTTTAAACTATTGGATAAGAATAAAGAGTAAAGTAAAATAAATGAAGATATAATAAGAATAAAAAAAAGTAAAATAATTAATATAAGAAAAAATAAATAAATAATATGAATAGATAATAAAGTAACAAATATAAAATAGAGTTAAAGGTAAAGAAAATATATAAAGAGATAAAGAAAATATAAATATAAATATAAAATTTTTTTCGTAAGAATATTTTCATGACTGTGAATCATCATGAAGTTTGTAGAATAATTATCGCACCATGAATTTTCACCTTTTTTCCCTCCCAAATATTCCTGTACTAATGTGAATTTTTTTAATGATCTTGAAGATAAAAAATAAGGTGTAAGATTGGCTAAGTACAAGATAAGCTATTTGAAGTCCCTTTTAAACTATTGGATATCCTAAAAGCAGTAAGACCAAGTTGATTACTAGTTTGAAACTCAAGTATATGAAGCAGGTTTTGTCACAAAATTTATTTTTCTCCAAAATAGACCTGAAATGAATTCATTTCAGGCTAAAAAGGACCTGATATGATCTTATATCAAGTCCTCTTTGAGCTTGATATGAGATCAGACTCTCTTTATCCCTATTTTATCTTATTATAATTCATGTTTAAATTCATAACTATAGCCTGACACGAACAGACTTGCATAGAGTTTTAATTGGAGGGTTGGAGGATGAGCTCGTTACTATAATATAATTATCACTTTTTGACAAGAAGAATTAGGGGGCGTTTGGTTTGTTTCATTTTCCATTTTCATTTTCCAGAAAACCGCATTTTCTAGTGATCCTGCCCTATCTTTGGCACCGTACGGACAGCCAACGTGGCAAACGGCCTGGCCAACTTCAGGGTTCACGTCATTGTACAGGCAGCCAGCTTGGCAAACACCCTGACCGGTCCCAGGGTCTCTGCCGGCCGGTCGGACTCAAGGCGGTCGGTCAGAATAAATGTAGCGGTTCATCCGGCCGGTCAATCCCGGTCGGCCATATTAAGGTTATTACACCTCATTTATCCGGGTACTTCCGCCCGGTCACAATAGGGTTTCTGTGCCCTCTTTCCTGGGTACTGCCGCCCGGCCACTTAGGGGCTCACATGCCTAATCATCCGGGTGCAGCCGCCCGGACATCCTTCATATACATACTTAAAAGCCCCCCAGGCTTGTTCGCCGGGCGCCCACTCGGGCTCTCCCGGAACCACCCGGAGATAAAGACAAAACACACCTGCACCTTCCTGCAGGTAACAGACTGTCATCACTCGTGTGAACTGGCACTCCCTGGCACGCCGCCCTGTCGCGCCGTTGGTGCCAGGCGGCGTCGGTCGGGGACGTACAGGAACCTGTCTTTGTCCTCGCATAAGACAAGCAGTATGCGACAAGGAATGTTGGCTACAAATCGACATAATCATACAATATTCCCTGACGCCGTCAGAGAATCCTGACACAGGGCAGACAGAATCAGGGAATATCCCCCGACCAGGTCAGAGAATCCTGACACAGGTCAGACTTGGTCTATTTCCCCGGCTATATAAGTCACTCCCCTCCTCATTATCAGGTACGCGCGAAGCCCCTCATCTACAGTGCTCCATTATTTTTCCTGTTCATCGGAGTACTGACTTGACCGTCGGAGTGCCTTGCCGGGACGTCTCCCGGCTAGGTTGCTAACGGTCATCTTCCCCAGCAGGTCTACTTCCATTCGGTCGGCGGTTCACCAGGCGACACCTACTTACGTCCGGTCGGAGGACACCCCCCACTTGCAGCGTCATTCTGAGCGAGGGCAGCCAGTCAGCATCCACGTCATTCATCTCTACACCGTCATCCGGTTGCGGCCCCACTCCGCTCGGCGACAGGATCAAATTTGGCACTAGAAGGAGGGCTTTCTGCCTGATCGAGAGCGAAGAATGGAAAACCCCAATCCACTGACGGTTACTCTTTCGCCAGAAGAATACGAAATGCTGATGGCTGTCCGGACACAGAAGGCACAACAATCGCATCCGCCTACCGGTAGTCAAGGGGCTCGGCCCCCTGGGCCCTCTTTGCAGGGAAACTCAGAAGGTATGGTTGCTCAGCCCGACCCCTTCATTCCTAATTTTCCCAGAGCACTTTTTCGGAACGAGGCCCACTCGGTCCCGACCGAAGCTTCAGCGTCCAGCCTGGCGCATCAGGTGCGCCCAGATAAAGGGAAAGGTTTAGCCGACCCTACCGCGGCGTATCCGACTCACAGCCCTTTCTCTTCACAAATCCTTGGGGATCCCGTTCCCAAGCATCTACGATTCTTCACCATGCCTGAGTACTCGGGGGCCAGTGACCCCGAGGAACACGTCATGAAATTTGAAAGCGCCGCCCTGTTGCACCAATACCTGGAGGGCGTCAAATGCCGCGCTTTCCTGACTACCCTCTCCGGGCAGGCTCAACGATGGTTCGACGGTCTCCCGGGCGGATCAGTCGGAAGTTTCGCAGAAGTGAAGCGGCTGTTTCTGCAACATTTTGCAAGCAGTCGGAGGCATCACAAGACCAGCCTCAATTTGTTCGCTCTGAAGCAAGGTCCGAAAGAATCACTCCGGGCCTACATCAAGAGGTTCAATGGAGTAGCTATAGAGGTGCCCAATACCACGCCAGAAGTATTGGTCACCGCCTTCTCGCAAGGGCTCCAAGAGGGTGACTTCTTCCGATCCCTGATCAGGAAGCCACCGAAGGATTTCGACAGCCTGCTCGGGAAGGCTGTTAAGTATATCAATGTAGAGGAAGCGCAAGCCGCCCGGAGGAAGGAAGTTATAGTTAGCCCACCGCCCGCACCTCAACACAACAGATCATCAGGAGGACCGATTCGCAGTCCCCGACCGGCTGATCAGCCGGGAATGAGACCCCAACAAGTGCAGGTGGCGCAAGGGAATTGGCCCAACAGATGGGCACCGTATTGCGCGTTTCACCAGTGTAATACGCACAACACTGAAGACTGCCGAGCGGGCGGCAGAGCTCGGACCCCACTCGGCAGGGGTCAAGGACGACAAACACCGCAAGGGCGCGGGCGTGGTCATGGAGCCACAGCCCAACAAGGACAAAGGCGGGATACCCCCGCCGCCCGGCAATTGTTTCCTCAGCCCGAGCAGGAAGAGGCGGAGGAATTTGACGAAGATCAAGCGAATCACCAGAACGCCGTCCGAGGAGGCGTCAATGTGATTTCCGGCGGGCCGACCGGAGGCGACTCCAACCGAGCCAGAAAGACACAGGTGCGCCGACTGGAAATTCACCAAGTCGGAGTTAGCACCTCACAAGCTCAAGGGCCCCAAATCAGCTGGGGGCCGCAGGACCTACAAGGATTGGAGGTGCCACACGACGACCCGCTGGTCATCACGGCTGTCATCGCCAACTACGAAGTCCACCGCACCATGTGGACACCGGCAGCTCGGTAAACATCTTATATAAACGAGCTTTTGAACAATTGCAATTGAAAAGTCACAGCTGGAGTTGGTGGTTACGCCCCTGTTCGGATTTAGGGGAACGAAGTACAGCCGATCGGACAGATACGGCTGGCCGTCTCACTGGGAGAGGAGCCACTCAAGAGAACCCGATGGACCACGTTTCTGATTGTGGATGCGCCAGCTGCCTACAACGCCATTCTCGGCCGACCGGCTCTCAACGAATTTAGAGCGGTAGTCTCCACCTACTACCTCAAGGTGAAGTTTCCGGTCGGCGACAGGGTCGGCGAGGTAAAGGGCAACCAGATCGTGGCCCGGCGCTGCTATGCTGATGATGTCCGTTCGGGAGGCCAGAAGGCAAGGCAGGCAGATAGCAGCTGCAACATGGTGCAGGTCTCCCCTTGGGCGGAACTGCGGGAGGACAAGGAAGAGGTACAACTTCTGCCCGATCGGGATGAGTCCAAAATACAAATTGCTGCAGGACTTCCCGAGGAGCTGAAGCTATTGCTAATCGACTCCCTCGTCCGGAATCAGGATGTGTTCGCCTGGTCGGCGAAAGATTTGAAGGGGGTCCGACCGGAAGTCGCGGAACACCAGCTCCATGTTTACCCGGGCGCGCGGCCAGTAAAGCAACGGAAAAGGGATCGCAGCGCCACGCAGAATCAAGTCATCCGGGCGGAGGTGGAGAGACTGCTGGAGGCAGGACATATCCGGGAGGTCCAGTTCCCGGCCTGGCTGGCCAATATGGTGCTGGTGGCCAAACCCAACGACAAGTGGCGGGTATGCATTGATTTCCGAGACCTCAATCGTGCATGCCCGAAAGATTGTTACCCACTTCCGCGGATCGATCAAATGGTAGACTCGACGGCCAGCAGCGAGTTCATATCGATGCTGGATGCGTACCAGGGATACCACCAAGTCCCACTGGCTGTTGCCGATCAGGAGAAGGTTAGCTTTGTCACGGCTGACGGCACCTACTGCTACACCGTCATGCCGTTCGGCCTCAAGAATGCGGGCGCCACCTACCAAAGAATGA
>JAGFNQ010003373.1:490699-534304 GCA_024364735.1 Boesenbergia rotunda | reverse complement strand
AACTCCTACCCCATGTTATATGAGGGAGTCTCGCTCTCATCTCCTCGTATCCCACAATGAAGGAGGGATCCCCGCCTGCTACCACGCTTCAATAACCTCTAACCCATGAGTGGCTGAGCGGAGCAGAACGGAGCAAAACTGACCACACTATGTAATCACTAACCCCTGAGTGATTGTGTAGCCAGGTCCTGTATGATCGATGATCTGTCTCAACCACAAGGGAGTCAAGGGTCGTCAGTAATGCAACCGTACAAGGATGATGCATGACACTAACACATGCAACACCCACCTAGTAGTCCTACCAAGAACCATGAGTCTAAAACACAAATTGAGAGCTACGAAATAAACCATTAGGTGTACATGCAAAGTATAGCTAGTGATCGATCAAATGCAGAGTAGTGATAAGATTATGAGGTGATATATTACTACTCCTAAGTCCATATGCATACATGTTTATTCTACAGAGCGAGAATAATAAGTATCGAGACCGTATAGAAATAAACGGTGAGCAATCTCAAAGAGCAAGCAGTAAGTATCAAGTAGGAAATCAAGAGACAAATAAAGACATAACCTACTGCTACACATAAATAAACCATGCATAGAAATTGATAATATTTACAGAGATAGAGTTAAAGGTACCCGCCTCGGATATAGACGTCCGAAAATGAAGAGAACCCCCCATCCAAGATAATATCTGCGAGCGAAAATAGCCAAGTCAATACGTGGTTCGGAGATAAAGCTCCTACTCCACGACTGTCCGTAAGGTAGACGATCCCGATCCGTCGGTGGATGACTCCCCGAAAGACCTCTGGCTAGCTCGTGTAGCTCCTTGTGGGTGGAGAAACCTCGCCACAATCCGGACAACACTTCTGAGCACAAAGACTACTAATTGGCTTTTAACCAAAGCCAATTTCCTCAAGAACTCTTAGCCAAAATCGAGCCCTTTTAAATAGTGCTCAAGGCTGAGAAGACTGTTACCAGTTGACTGGTTCATTACCAGTCGACTGGTCCATTACCAGTCGACTGGTCCCACTTAAATTCGACTGTTACAGCTTAATGTTCGAATTTCCAAGTGCCATCAGTCGACTGGTCCATGGGCAGTCAACTGATCTTTCTGTGGACTTTATTAGTCGACTGCCCTGGCACCAGTCGACTGATCCACCCTCACACCTAAGGTTTCCCTTTCCCAAGTACACTTCTCTCAACACTCGAACCCTAGGATTTTCCAAGTATATTTCACTCAACACTCGTATCCTCACGACTCAGCTGACTCTTCTTCCAGCAGCCTTGATCTGTTGCCTTCAAGCCCTCTTCGACTTTGGCCCTCGTCCCTCAGATGCGCACACAAGCCCTCGGCTTGCCTCCATGTAATCCTTCATGTACGCCTCGAAGTTCGCTTCCCTTGACTCATCGTCCCTGCTTTGTCCATGGTCCCTCGGATGCGCACATAAACCCACAGCTTGCTCCATGACATCCTTCATCGTACCCGAAATCGTCCAACTGAGTCAATGAGTATCCTACAAACCTGCACACTCAAATACACATATCAAAACACAAGGGTGAACCTAACTTAAACCCGTTACCCAAACATCAAAACACATGGTCACTCTGGACCATAGATTGCCCCAACACAGACTACGTTCGGTGTTAGAGACCTTGCCTATTCGATTTTGCTTTATACATGAAGGTAGTCGTCTGGGTGGAGGGATGACACGGTCAGAGCCCTACCCACTCGATTTCGCATAGATGCAACGGTGGCCGACTAGCGTGGAGGGGTAACCCATGCTGCATCATGTGCATACTATGCATTATTGCATTTGGTTGTACTTATTGCATTTGATTACTGTATTTGTTTGACATGCACATTCAGGAGGTATTTGTACATAGAATCTAGTGATCCTGTATTGCTCGTATGATACGAACCATTACAATCCTGCATTAACTTATGTTCCATAAGCTTCGGGGATCTTGAGTACTCGTATGTCTTGGTTTTTGCCACGGAGGGCCATTAGAGTTATACTGGTTTGCATACTTTTAGGATTAGATCGACACATGTATGTATTATTCTTTCAGTAATACAACTATCCATTTCCTATTATTGCACTTCAGTTTGTAGCAACTTGTGACTTACTGCTAGCTTAGCTTTCTATGCATACTAGTTTGTATCTAGCGAGTTCTTGGACTCGCCCCGTTAACCCTATTTTTCTCTTTCAGGATGATCGATTGAAATGTCCGGTAGCCTGCCCCGGTTCACTTGTGTCGAGGTGACTGCATTGTTTTACTTGTATTGATGTTGGTACATGTTGGTACCTTTCCTTTATCTTCCATTTCCATATTTGTATTTCTGGTTTGTCATGACACAATACATGGTGATATGGGTTGTACTTTTGTATGTCATGGAGGCCTACATCTTTGTTTGTTTGTTGTAAGTGGTACTGGTACGCCGCTTTCCTTGGTGACGTCGTCTTCTTTTCGTTTCATTCGCTTGTTCCAGCTGTATCGGCTATGGTATAGGTGGCTAAGAGGGTTGCAGTGTTAAAGAATTCAATTGTCCATCGTATCAAGGGTGTAGCAGTCTGGTCGATATCGAATGAGTGACTCCTCGGGATGTGAAAGACTATTACTTAGTATATTAAAATAACAAAATCACATATCCTAACCCCATTTTATCCCTCCTCATTATACCAGTCGATTACTACAAATATAACAATTGACGGGTGTATTTTCGAAACAGATGATTTTTAAAGATCTATTTATACTTAAAAATTATTACTCTCAACATATCATGCCAAATTGATATTTGAGGACACAAAAAATCACTACTCTTAATATAATATGTCAAATTGATATTTGAGGGCATAAATATAATCAGGAGAACTACACAAACACATAAAAATTTAGTTCCATGTCATTCCGAACTCTCTAGATTTATCAGTTGGATTGACCTGTTTAGAGCAAAATCGATAGATGGAACTAGAAATGTAAGGTCTAGGAAATCCACAAATCCATTCATGAGATTATTGAAAATTGCACATTAGAATTTAGGTAAGATTATTGAAATTATATGTTTAGAATTTAGATTATGAATTTATATGCAAAATAATAAATAATAGTTTTAAGGTTTTCTCAGGTACGGGTTAAATCCCGATGACGAAGGGACTCGAGACTAGCCTGCACTCAAGGTTTAAGAAATGTTCGGCCATGTTATGCTAAAAGTAGTGTATGGTATTTAAGTTCTAAAATTTAGAAGGGAGATATTTTGTTAGATGATAATACCTTGAGTTAAATGGGCCAACTTTTGGCCCATAAACTTTCTACAAACCCTAGTAGCAATTGGTTTTTTTTTCTCCCTTACCTAGCCGTCACTTCCCTTCTGCCTTCACTTTCTCTTCTTTCCCTTCAAAACAAAAGGGGGAAAACTGCACTGCTGAGATGAGATATTTCTTCTTTCACCATGAGTTCGCATGAAGGCTAGATCATATTCCTAAGTCTCGATTTTCTCCTTGCTGTCGAAAAGAAAAGAGAGGCAAGTTTATTCAATCTTTGACATACTAGCCAAGCTATAGCAGGTATGCTTAAATTGATATGTGTATGATGTTTAAATGATGACCCCTCTAAAGGAAAACAAGATAGATTGTAAGATCTATGCATGACGAGGTGTATACATGAAGTGTGAGTCGTTCTCGATGGATTCGAAGCAAGTTTGAGTTCAAAACTGTCAAATCTGAAATTTTCGTCACCAAATTGGGATTTCGCTATTGGGTTGATCTTGAGCAACTTTGAGAATAGATTTGGGGGAAATTACTTAACATGTTTTCATGGTATATATGTATGTATTGCATGAATGTTCATACATAAGGATAAATTAGTATAAAGCAGGTTGTTATGAAAGTTTTATAAGAGGGAATATGAATGCATGAGAGTTTATTAGTACATATAAATATATGCATCTACATATTTTCATGTCTATGGGTACTTGTGATGACTTTACTGGAATGGTGCCCCGGGATGAGCTCCGGGGAGGACCTTTCCAAACCAAGAACGTATATTAGCTTCGGCCGGTATGGACTGTACCACAAGGGTACAATTAAGTTGCGCAACTAATTACATGATCATGGAACTCAATGAAAGTGCTCCAATGGTTACCACATATGCATGTATTACCACCATCAAAGAAAGAAATGTTTTCAGTTATATGAAAAGATCACTTCCTATGCATGTTGTATGTTTTTTTTATACGTATTCGAAAATACTTGAATATGCTTGTTGAGTCTTTGCACTCACTATGCTTGGATGGTGCAGGTGAGGAAGATTCGGTGAATGATTTGGATGATGGGCAAGGCACGGAGTAATCGAGGAAGCGGGGATTTGTATGACATGCTGTCCAAGGACCTTAACGTCATGAGCATGAAGTTGCATCTACATGCATTTTGGAACAGTTTACATCTAGATTTTTATTATTGCATAGTTGGTTGATACAAATTTTCTCTTATTCCGAAATCCCAGAATAAAAGCATTTTTGTTTGATTCACATTGGATGCATGTCTCGATACATAATTCGGAGAATTTTTTTTTATTGCATTTCTTTATCTTGTCGCATTATTACAAGAGTAAGCATTGTTGGTGGCATTTTTTTTGGATGTCACAGTTGGTATCAGAGCAGTCGGTTCTATAAGACAGTATGTGCATGCAATCTCGCTAAGGACTCGAACACTTCCGTTGCCATGTCTGTAAGATTTATGCTTTACAAGTTAAAATTATAGATTTACTTATGTTCTTGATTATGTTTTAATTATGATAAAGTCATGAGTTAATGAGGATGGTATTGGACATTTAGGACTATGGCTGCTCGTAGGAATCATGACACCAATGATGCTAACAACCAAACCAACCAGTTTCTGGAAGGATTGGCCGCACTGTTGCAAGAGCATAATCGGGTTCAGGGGGAACAGATTCAACAACTTTTGCAGGCTCAAGCGAATAATGGGCCCCGTGGCCACTCTGCTGGTGCTACAAACCCAATTTTCAAGCAGTTCCGAGAATTGGGACCTAGTGAGTTCAAGGGTTGTACCGACCCTATTGTCGCGGAGGGATGGATCCGATCCTTAGAGGCCATCTTTGATTTTATGCAGTTGGGGGATGCAGATAGAGTAAGGTGCGCCATCTTCCTGTTTCGGGACGATGCCTGTATCTGGTGGGAAAGGGCACATTGGAAGTTGAATTTAGCAACACTAACATGGAATGAATTCAAGGAAGTTTTCTATGGTAAGTACTTCACTATGAGTGTTAGGAATGGATTGGCAAGGGAATTCTTGGAGCTTCTTCAAGGAAGCATGTCAGTGGCCGAATACGTGAAGAAGTTCGAGAGAGGACGTTACTTTGTGCCTTTGATTTCACAGCAGCCAGGAGAAGAACTAAAACACTTCATGGAAGGGTTGAATGCAGCAATCCGACATGATGTCAGGTTGAGCGGAGCCACAGATTATAAAAGGGCAGTCGATGAGGCGTTGTTGTCCGAGAGAGACAGGAATGACATGATGAAGGAGACTCAGAATAAGAGAGCAGGCTACCAGGGCCGAGACCAACAAGGGCCGAGTAAGAAGAGATCAGCCGCTACACAATTTCAGGATAGGCCACAACAGACGCCCACCCAGCAACGACCCCAAGGTCCAAGACTGGACAGCCGAGTTGCATGTCCCCAGTGTGGGAAGTTTCACCTTGGTCAGTGCATGATGGGCTCAAACATATGTTACCAGTGCAAGCAGCATGGGCACTATGCTAAGGATTGTTCCCAAGCTAAGGAGCCGACTAAAGGAAGAGTATTTGCCATGACCCAGGAGCAAGTGAACCTGGATGCTGCCATTGTCACATGTATGATCCTTATTGCTGATTTACCAGCTCATGCATTGATAGATTCTGGAGCTACGCATTCTTTTATATCTGTGGGATCATGGCAAAGTTAGGTATCACTTCTGATATATTGGTTATGGGTTATAGCGTTTCCTTACCATCAGGAGAGGAATTAAGAAGTAATAGCATTGTAAGGAATTGTAGGATTCGAATGCAGAATCATAATGTGTTTGCTGACTTCATTGTTCTGAGCATGACTGAATTTGATGTGATTTTTGGGATGGACTGGTTATCCCGTTATGAGGCTACTATAGATTGTAAACGGCGAATTGTGACTTTGAAACCACCGAATGGTGAGCCGTTCATTTTCTAAGCTGCGTCGAAGACAAATCTACCTTATGTTATTTCTACATGTAAGGCTCGACGCATGATGAGTAAAGGGTGTAAGGGCTTTCTAGCAAGCATTGTCATGGACCCAGAGGTGCGTCGACCGAAACTTGAAGACGTTGATATGGCACGGGAATTTCCTAATGTCTTCCCTGATGACATCGCTGGATTACCCCCAAATAGGGAAGTGGAGTTTGGTATTGAAATTGTACCGGGCACTGCACCAGTTTCTAAGGCACCATACAGATTAGCACCATCAGAGATGAAGGAGTTGAAGGATCAGTTGCAGGAGTTACTCAATAAGGGCTTCATTAGACCGAGTGTGTCTCCATGGGGAGCACCGGTGTTGTTTGTACGCAAGAAAGATGGATCGATGCGACTGCGTATCAACTACCGGGAGCTCAACCGAGTTACTGTGAAAAATGAATACCCATTGCCAAGGATAGATGATCTGTTCGACCAGTTACAAGGGGCAGTTGTATTTTCAAAGATTGATTTGAGGTCAGGTTATCACCAGCTAAAGGTGAAGGATGAGGATGTCCATAAGACAGCGTTTAGAACTCGTTATGGCCACTATGAGTTCCTTGTCATGCCGTTTGGTCTGACCAATGCTCCTACAGCATTTATGGACCTGATGAATCGGGTATTTCACCCGTATTTGGATCAATTTGTCACCATCTTCATTGATGACATATTGGTCTACTCTCACAGTCTCGAGGAGCACCGACAACACCTAACTATGGTTTTGCAGATTTTGCAAGATAAGCAGCTGTATGCAAAGTTTAGCAAGTGTGATTTCTGGTTGGAGCAGATTGCATTTTTGGGACACATAGTATCAAGGAAGGGAATCGAGGTTGATCCGGCAAAAGTAGAAGCGATCCGGAGTTGGGCTACTCCAAGGAATGCAACTGAGATTCGGAGTTTTTTGGGGTTGGCCAGTTATTACCGGAGGTTTATACAAAATTTTTCTCGGATTGCCTTACCAATGACGTCACTAACCAAGAAGGGAGCAAAATTTGATTGGACTGAAAAGTGTGAGAAGAGCTTTGTTGAGCTCAAGGAAAGGTTGATGACGGCACCAGTATTAGCGATTCCAAAGGGAACTGGGCGATTTGTGGTCTATACAGATGCGTCCAAGAATGGACTAGGAGCGGTCTTGATGCAAGATGATAAAGTTATTGTCTATGCTTCTCGACAATTGAAGGTGCACGAGCGGAACTATCCTACTCATGATCTGGAGCTAGCAGCATTTGTATTCGCCTTGAAGCTATGGAGGCATTATCTTTATGGTGAACGCTGCAAGGTATTTACTGATCACAAAAGTTTGAAATATTTTTTCACACAGAAGGAGTTAAATATGAGACAAAGGCGGTGGCTGGAGTTAGTGAAAGACTACGATTGTGACATTAGCTACCACCCAGGTAAGGCTAATGTAGTGGCAGATGCACTGAGTCGCAAGTCTGGGATGTTGTCACAATTAACAAACCAGCATCAATTGATTTCAAAATTTCAGCAGTTGAGTTTAGAAGTGATCCATCCGGATGAAAATTTTAGTCTGTCAGCATTATCAGTTGCACCGAACCTACTTGACCGAATTCGAATAGGCCAAGCATCTGATCAGCAATTGATAGAATGGAAGCGTAGAGATGAAGCCAAGGGCCACAACCGATACACGATTAGTGAGGGAATCGTGCAATACAGGGGTCGGAGTTGGGTGCCTATGGTTGACACATTAAGAGAAGATATTATGAGGGAAGCACATACCACACCATATTCCATTCACCCTGGGAGTACGAAGATGTACAAGGATCTGCAGTTGTTGTATTGGTGGCCAGGAATGAAAAAGGACATCGTCAAGTTTGTAAATGAATGTCTTACATGCCAACAAGTAAAGATTGAGCATCAGAGATCGGCAGGACTGTTGAAATCACTCCCTATTCCCATATGGAAGTGGGAAGATATTACTATGGATTTCGTGGTAGGATTACCCACGACACCTAGAGGATTGAATGCAATATGGGTGATTGTCGATAGACTGACAAAGTCAGCCCACTTTCTACCGGTGAAAACAACGTTCACCATGACTCAGTATGCTGACATTTATATCCGTGAGATTGTCCGACTACATGGGGTTCCAGCCCAAATTGTGACTGACAGAGATCCTAAGTTTACATCGGGGTTTTGGGAAAGCTTGCATCGTGGGCTAGGTACAAAACTTGCTTTTAGCACCGCTTTTCACCCACAGACCGATGGCCAATCTGAAAGAGTAATTCAGATTCTGGAAGATATGCTTCGAGATTGCGTGATTGATTTTCGAGGCAATTGGGATTCGAAACTGCCATTGGTGGAGTTTACCTACAACAACAGTTACCAAGCTACTGTTGGCATGGCTCCTTACGAGGCGTTGTATGGGAGGAAGTGTAGGACTCCATTGCATTGGGATGAAGTTGGGGAAAGAGCTATTTTGGGACCGGAGATTGTGGCTCAAACAGTGAGTCTAGTGGCTACGATTCGAGACAGGATGTGGATGGCCCAAAGTCGTCAGAAGAGCTATGCCGATCTGCGACGCAGAGACTTGGAATTTGAAGTAGGGGATCATGTTTTTGTTAAGGTGTCACCCATGAAAGGGGTGATGAGGTTCGGAAAGAAGGGAAAACTTGGTCCGAGGTATATCGGACCTTTTGAGATCCTAGATAGGATTGGAGCTCGAGCTTATCGAGTTGCCTTACCACCGAATTTGTCTAAAGTTCACAATGTGTTTCATATCTCTATGCTTAGAAAGTATGTTTCTAATCCTTCTCATGTAATTCACCATGAACCTGTTCAGTGGACACCAGAATTGTCTTATGAGGAGACACCGATCAAAATCTTGGATAGGCAAGTTCGAAAATTGAGGAATAGAGAAATAAATATGGTAAAGGTTCTTTGGCGGAATCAGCTGGTGGAGGAAGCTACTTGGGAAATTGAACCAGACATGCTCAACTGTTATCCTATGTTATTCGGTGAGTCAAATTTCGAGGACAATTTGAACCTGAAGGGACTTCTGAGTCAAAGTTCGCATCCTATTTGGAGAAAAAATTCCTACAAATACGTCGTAGCTGGGGATCGAACTGCGGATGCCTGGGATATCGACTAGTCGCCCTACCGCTGCACCATAACCTCGGAGGCAAAAAAAACTGGTCAAAACTAACTGATGAACTTAGAGAGTTCAGAATGACATAGAATTAAGTTCTATGTATTCGTCTAATTCTTTGGATTATATCTATGTCCTCAAATATCAATTTTGACACACTATATTGATAGCAATGATTTTTTAATATAAATGTGTCCAAAAATTTTAATTCGTATTAAAAGATCGACTGATGACCTAGAGAATTTGGAATGACATAGAATCAACTCATATGTGTTTATCTAGTTCTCCTAATTATATATATATATCTTCAAATATTAGTTTAATATAATATATTGAGATTGCGTAATATTGTTTTTTAAAATATGAATAATTTTTTTAAAACAAATCTATTTTTAAAAAAATTACATGAGTCGATTATTACATTGTAGTAGTCCACTAATGTAATGGAGTGGGGTAATATGGGTATGATTTGGTTATTTTTAAAATTAAATACGAGATTTAGATAATTGGTAAAGTTGTGTACATCATTCGATTAAAATTTATTCTTTTTAAGTTGTTTGGTATTTATTGTATGTAAATTTCTATTTGTCTCTTGCAATTAATCCTCTTTCTCAAAATGCCTCCAAAGATTTTTTTAAGTACTTCTAATATATTCAAACTTTTGCGGTTTCATCCTTGGTCATGGATACTCTAATTTTTCGATTTTTGATTTTAGTAATTTAGATATTTAACTTTTGAACCGTTTAATTTTAGAAATGATGGATCCGTCAAAAGTTTTCTAACAGCAAATTTTCTTAAATTTATTGTTCTATTAGAAAAATTCTCCTATAGTTCAAATCATAAATGCAAATTAATTATTTGAAAAATCCAACCGCTTTCAAATTGACTTTTGAGGGTTCTGCAATTAAGATTATTGGACATCTTCCACTGAGATAAAAATTATATTTTTCATTCATTTGTAATTATTAATTTGTTTTTTTTCAACTTCAAAACTAACATTTTATTTTTAAACTTAGTTTATATATTTTATCAGTAGAAATTAATTTTATTTATCCATTATCATCTATTGTTAACTTAATTATGTATTAAAAAAAACTTGTTCCCTTACTTAAATTTATAAATAGTTAGATTTTAAAATATTAATTTGGTGTGTTGAAGCGGACTTGAGATCCATTTGAAACAAGAATTTATTTAAAAAATAAAATAAAAGGTTTTTAAAATGAAACAAACAGTTGTTTTACAATTAGTATTTTTTTATCATGTTGATCTACTTAGTTAAAATATGAGTGGCTTAATTATTTAAATATAAAAGTGACAATATTCACGTATTAAATTTAATTATTAAAATATAAATAAATTTGTGGAAGAGGACATCTAATGATCTAAAGACAACCAGTATCAAATCCATAATTAAATAACTTATTCGATTTAAATAATAATTTCTGAAGGTGGTTTAAATATTAATTAAACTCATAATTTAATTGCAAAAAAATGAATAAAATCCCTGTCTTTGGCCACTGCTGAGACCAGTCGTCTTCCCAACTGCCGTAGCAATGCCGCTCTGTTGATTCACAGGCATCAACCAGAGGTGAGATCTGCGAACTCCGAGCGCACCAGAAGACCGAGGGATGGAGGATCCTGGTGCCAGCGCGTTGGCGGCTGCTGTGGCGGCGTCCCATTGGGACGAGCAACAAGGTAAGCGGCGAGGAGATCTATTCGAATGGATACGAAAAATGATATGTCTTTCTTTAGCTCCTTTAGATTCCTAGTCTTTGTCATCAGTTTTCTGTTTTTTCTACCTCATATTCTCTCTGTTCCCCGATCTCGACTCCTGGAGTTGTTCGCTCGCTGTCTGTAGCTGAATGCAGATTTATTCGGCTGGATTTCCTTTATCGTTGCCTTAATTCACTGTTCCTGAGTCAATTTCTTGGTGCCCGAGATTCTCGGTTTGTATCGGTCATTTTTTTATTCATGTTTTAATTTTCATAAGGATTTTTGAGATCTGAGCTTCGATTTGGGGATTGATAAGGTACTGATTCAAGAGTATCTTGTTTGACCCAAGCAAAGTATTCTCCTTTGCTTTGTTGTTATGTTTCGCAAATTTCAAAAAGTGCAGCCTTCCTGCAGTGATTCCTTAAGGATAACGTTTCTCCCTTGCAGTATGATTTTTTAAAATAAGATTCCTATGAAAGTCATGTCGCTTTTGCTTACCTATCCTATCTACTCCTTCATGTTCCGGTACCCTTTGATCCTTTGTCATTCACTTTCTTGCTTGCTTTAACACTCGGTCCTCGAATTCTTCAGTTTCGATTCATGTGATTAGTCTGTCTCTTTTTATGATGCGACTTCAAAGTAGCATCTTTATCTTGTCTTCTGTCAGCAATTTTGTTAACGTTTATTTGTCTTACGAATAAACTCAGAAGTCTGTCTGTAATGATTTTGTACAATTTGAACTACGTTTTTACTGGTTCTTAAAGCTAAGAATGAAAACCCAAGTCACAAGACGTGCGTATCTCTGCCCTTTAACCTACCACTCCTGAACCTGCTGATTTGTTTCTTGTAACCTGAAGGAGCTAGTTCTCACGGGGAGATCTTGTCATTGTAAACAATGGTAAGTGGTGTGCAAGTGCTGAGCCTGAGAAATAGTTGAGGACGGTGTAATTTTGTTGATTTATGCCTCTTCTTTTATTCTAATCCTCCAGGTATAAGTTGTGCGAGTTTCAGAACGCTAAGACAGAATTTTGAAAGGCCGTTGCCTGGATGTATAGGAATGATGATCAACATACTTGACTTGAGTGACAAAATGACCGGGACCAAGATGTTAAATGAAAAAGCGCACAGATATGGTATCTATTTAGACTCTTCAAACACTTCTGAATCGACAATGGTTATAACTACTATGTTATTTCACTTGAATGTGACACTGATATAATTGATTTCTTGGTTAGTTGTTATGGATCTATTTTGAAGCTATAATTTCAAAGTATAATTTGCTGATAGCAAACACATAGTTGATCTTTTCTATGATATGTTTTTTTTCAACACATATTTTATTAGTGCAAATGCATTGTACTTTTGAATGATAAGATTTTGTTTTTCACTCTTAATTTTAGTTAAAGAAGCTTTGCTCTTAAAAATGTTTATGTTGTTTCATGGCCATACAGTTTTCTTTGAATTTTTTTTACCAAACAGAAATGGCAGTTGGTTCAATTCTTGCTCTCTCTATATTCATCTTATATAGACTATTGCGCTTGAGTTAAGGCTGAAACCTTGTTATGAAAGCACTATTCTTCTTTTGTTTGATTCCATCTGGTTGTTGAACAGGTTCTATAGTTAGTCAAAACAAACCTGATGTCAAAAAGGCTGTCATTCCGTGTCAAACTAACATAATTGACAAACAGGTAAGAACATGGTAATTTATGCTTGATAATGAAGCATACACTTTGGTTGATCTTGCTAATTGAGATCCATTATGGATTCAGATAACTAATGATCCAAAACAGAATTTTTCAAGCAAGATGTCTGGAACACCAGTGAAGATGCTGATAGCTCAAGAGATGTCAACAAACATAAAGTCGAAGCAGAAACCACTCAGTGTTGTTGCTCGATTGATGGGTCTTGATGATGAGCTAAAAGCTCAGCCATGTCCAGCAGTTAGCCAAAATAAGTCTCAAGAAGTCCTTAATCAAGCTTATTTTGCAGCACATACAGATTATCAGACTCATCAATCTGACCGTCAGAAGGAACAAGGAGATGCAAATGAAGTTTGGCAGAAATCAACTCAAAAGAGGGGAAGCTGTGAAGGTAATCAGAACGAGATAAAAATGATGCTTGCCCGTCAAAAGTTCATGGAGGCAAAGAGTTTAGCTACTGACGGGAAGTTTATTCACTCTAGAGAATTTCAAGATGCGCTGGATGTTCTCAGCTCAAACAGAGATTTATTTCTCAAATTTCTTGATGAACCAATCACAAAGCAACTAAGCAATCTTCCTTTTCCTGCATCACCTCAGACAAAGCCCACTACAGTATTGAAGCCATCAAAAGACGTTGAAGTAAAGTATACAAAAATGGCCAAGAAACAGGAATATCCAGAGAATAATGAGAGTGGATGTGGAACAAAAACTCACCAATGTGACTTGAGTTTTAATACTTCAATGGCCAAAAGCATCTCCCACCCAACCAGGATAGTGGTCTTGAAACCAAGCACCGGAAAAACCACCAGACTACCTACTCCGACCATCTCACCTGAGTATCAAGTAAGGCAAAACCATTTTGGTGACCAAGCAAAGACTGAAGCCTTCAGATCAGCATACACAGTAAACAGAAGTGCTCGGCAGATGCAAAAGACTTTTATTGGACATAAGAGGGATGAATCTTTGTTGTCTTCTGTGGTCTCAAACAGATTTGGTCGGGAAGGAAGTTCATTTGATCTGTCAGAAAAATATTACATGGAAAAAGATGATGGATTTAGTGACTCTGAGATGGATATAGTGACTCAAACATCACGGCAGTCATGGGACAGATCTGGCAGTCCTTGCTCGCTCTCTTCATTCAGTAAGGTTTCAAATTCGCCTGAGTCGTCAGTAATTAGAGAAGCTAAGAGACGACTTTCAGAAAGGTGGGCTTTAATGGCGTCAAATGGAATGAAAGAAGCACAATTGACGTTGCCTAGGAATACAACCACTTTAGGTGAAATGCTTGCTATTTCTGAGGTAAAGAGAGAAGAGTGTTTGCATAAGTCTAGTGTATCAAGCAGCAAATCAAGTGTTGGAGAAGATGAAATGAGGCAGCCTGCATTCTGCTTCTCAGTAGGTAGGACAATAAATTCAAGAGAGCTTGCTCCTGGGAATCTATCAAGGTCAAAGTCCGTCCCTATCTCATCTTCAGCTTATAATGATGTTGAAAAGAAAATTGAAGATCCACACTCTCATATCAGCAAATCCACAGTGTCAGAGGTGTCCAGGGCCAATCACGGGGATTTATCTTTCGGCGGAAAAGTATCTAGTTTTTTCTTTTCGAGGAGCAAGAAAGCTAATAGAGAAAGACCTGTTTCGTCTCGCTTGGTGTGGACTAATGATGCTGAGCTCGAAGTAGTGAGAACTTATCTTATGCCGAAATCAACTGAGAGTTGTTTGACCTTTGACAATCAAGTAAATGATGAGGAAGAATCCATGGTTGCAACTTCTCCAGTAGCAGCCACAAATGTGTCTGCAAAGGTCAATTTGCTCTTGATTTTTTTCTCTCTTTATCTCATTCTGGTTGATATTTTCTGTCTACATATATACACATGATTGGTTGATTTGTCTGTGCGTGCTGTATATTTGGGTATAAACATCCATTGTCTGGTTGGCTGTTACACATATTTTCTATTGATGTCTTCTTTTTGGTTTACCACAATTAATAAATTTTTTTATGCTCACTCAGGCAATGGGGACGCTTGAACAAGGAAATACTTGTGACAAATCTAATGATAAGCAAGAGAGATTCATTCCACAACAAAATTTCATTAACAACCTGGATCAGCCTAGCCCTACTTCAATTTTAGATGCACCATTTGAAGATGATGACGTAGAAAAATTGAGCCAGTTATCTGAGGAAAATGCTGGAAAAAAAGGTATGAATTACCTTGCATCCACATGAAGCTTTGCTTTCTACTTTCTGAAGCATTCCCCTATCTCTTTCTTTCAGCACTCTCTAGGTCTTCTCATATTGAATCAGTTGCACGTTCTTTCTCATGGGAGGATACGCATTTGGAAATGTTATACCACAAGCCTTTGTGTTTCCATACTTTGCCTATGACAGAAGATGACCAAGAATACTTTGCAGTTGTTTCGAAATTGCTATCATATGCTGGATTTGAGGAATGGGATATGATATTTAATGGATGGCACTCTCTTGATAGCCCATTGGATCCAATAGTACTAGACAACTTCATCAATTGGCGAGAAGACGAATATATGGAAAGGCGGTCTAACCTGAGGCTCCTAGTTGATTGTGTTAATTCAGCGCTATTAGAACTCAGTTGCAACACCTTAATGAGCATCTGGCCACACAACAGGACATGTTGTCGGGCACAGTTAAATGCTCATACATGCTCCTTGGCAGATGTCGTGTGGGACATAATAAGGGACTGGCTTTATAGCAACCAAACAAATCTGTTTGCCGAAACTAATGGTATCCTAATGGTGGATACAACATTGAGGAAAGAGGTGGGAGGATTCAATTGGGCTAAAACAACTATGGTAGAGATAGAAGAGCTCACTAAAGAAATAAGTGGGGAGGTGCTCGAGGATTTGCTTAGCGAGGTATTGAATACATGTTTGAGCTGATGCCTTGCCTCCCTCTTAGCTTCTGTTGGTTGACAATATGGTTGCTATCATCTGAGAAAGAATGTTGCAGTGCTTTGCTTTATATGTTTGCATGAATCATGTTATTCTCTGATAATTGAGGATTTCTTGGTTTCTTGCATCCCTTTAAGCTTCTTTTCTGTTCATGTTTCTTCTTCTCTCCATGAGTGTTGAAAGGACAGACTAATCATTACCTATCTGAACGCAAAATAGACAAAGGTCATCCTTCAGAACAGGCAACCATGTGATTTCTCCTATTATGTCAAATGGAATATATGAAAGTGTGTGAGATCAAATGATCTCTTTTTTGCTTTGAGTTCTTAAACTAATCAGGCTGACTTGAACAATGGAGGAGGAAATCATTAAGGCACCATGGGCACCATTGCTTACCTACAGCTTGCTTATATAAAGAAAATGCGAGATGCCTATTCAAAAGCTAAGCTGGCATCAATTTGTCTGTGATTTGATTCTTTTGTTTTTTGCTTTGTTTGCATTGCTGCTGTGTTTGGTTGACAGATTGCTAGTCCTAAAGGCGACGTTGTGTTTCCTCAGCTACAAAAGCGGGAAAGTTCTTTTCAATGTCTTCATTTATGAGCTGTATTGATCTGGAATGTCTGCAAAGTTTGAATAGGTCAACTTTTAATTGACTGCAATCAGCTATGAATATAATGTAATTAAGAAGATTGCTTTGTGCTGAGAATCGTGGCTTCAAGAACCTGCTCTTATTCTGTGAAAGATACCCTTTTCACATTGAGTTAATCTGATTAAATATGTTGCCATCTTGATACCCATTTCAAACTAATTTCCTTGTGAAACTAGTATTGAATCGTGTATTCGTGATCTGATATGTTCTTTGTTGTTTGCAGGATATGAATAATCTTTGTCACTTCGGCGTCGCATATGAATCGTCTCATGTTCAGTATGGTGTGAAGACTGAATTCATTATTAAAGAGCAAACAAAAAAATGTCGCCAATTTAAAGCCCTTTGTTTTTTTAATAATATAGATATTTAATTTTTCGAATTAATAGTTTATGGAGGTGATTGATTTGGTCTTACAGCAAATTTTCACAGGTCATTATGATAAATTAAAAAAATATTCACATCCCGAAGAGTCACTGGTCCGATAGAAAATTGGATAGCATCTCCCTTATACGACAAATAATATGAACCAATATACAAAGGCTCTCATGGCCTACCACATATCTCGGCCAACACGGTCAAAACATAGACAATATATAAGAAGATAAACATGACACCAAACATACCAGGACATACCTGAATTGCGGACCGGTCCAACTTACGACAAGTCAAATTACATATATGCCCCTCTGGGGCCCACATACATACCACTATAACTATAACATAAAATACAAGAGCAAGAACACAAAGAAATATACAAGGGAAGAATAAAAACTCCAGAAAATACAAAACCAATGAAGTCACCCTGATGGGGAGAGGGATTGTCGACTGGGGCATTCTAGGCGATCATCAACCTGAAAAAAAATAAGGCTAACGGGGTGAGTCTAAGAACTCAATGAATACCATTATCTGATATGCATAGTAAGCTATACTAACAGTAAGAGTCCAGTTGACACAATATCGAGTGCAATAGCGGTAAATACAAAACTAAGGTACTAAGAAAGTAGAGCATATCAGTATCAAATTATCTCGGAAACATACAGATCAATACCCTCGATATCCCTCCACGGGTAAAGCAAGGTCAACGGTTGAAATGCATAATACCGCCTATAATGCATGTCAAACAAATGCAGCATCCAAATACAACAAACACAACCAAATGTAATCCATACATCATACACATGATGCAATGACATGGTCATCCCTGTCACCAGTCAGTCATCGTCATAGGTCATCAGTGAGGATGGTGGTGGAAGTACTCATCCAGGTGTATGGCTTTGACAACTGTACGCACTCTGCCATCACTGCTCCTGAGTGACCGAGTGGATAGGATGCAGTCTGAGACAACACTCCTACCCCATGTCATATGGGGGAGCATCGCTCTCATCTCCTTATCTCACACAACAAAGGAGAGACCCCCGCCTGCTACCACGTTCCGATAACCACTAACCATGAGTGATTGAGCGGAGCAGCACGGAGCAAAAACTAGCCACACTCCGATAATCACTAACCCCTGAGTGATCGTGAGGCCAGGTCCTATATGACTGACGACCCATCTCAACCACAAGAGAGCCAAGGGTCACCAGCTATGCAATCGTGCAAATATAATGCATGACACTAACACATACAACACCCACCTGATAGTCCTCCAAAGAACCATGTGTAATACACAAATCTGAATCATGAACTATGAATTATAAAATAAACCTATGTCTACATACAAAGTATAACTAGTGATTAACCAATATTGGGTACAAACTAAACGAGAGTAAATAGGAAGCATCTCATGGTCAAGCTACTAGTAACCGGTGAAGAGATACAAGAATAGATAAGTAATAAAAAGCCTACTGCTATCATAGGAGAAGAAGAAGGAAGAAGAAGAGGAAGAGGGAAATCGCGATATTTGTTTCGCGATCGGCCGAGTGGAAGAAAGGATATAAGGGATTGACCATTTGCAAAAGACCTCTCCCTTTTAAGCTATTCTCACTCTCACCCTTATGGCTAGTTTTAAGCAAATGACCCCTTATTTTTCGGTATTTTACAAAAATATTCATGGAGACACATCCAAAGCACTTTCTTTGTTATATTAAAAACAATTAATGAGGTTTTCCCAATCTCGGGCGACCAGCCTTGCCCCACGGAAGTTTTCCACTGGCCGCCAGGGTAAATCGGGAAGCGCTCACGGTGGGCGGACTAGAAGCTCAGCGTCCCAGTTTTCGCGCCCCATTTAGAGGAAATTTCATTACATACCCAGTGATCGTCTTTATAGTCCACCCTGTTACGGGTGACGTTTGACGATACCAAAGTACATAACTCCTTATGTAGGAAATCGTAATGACTTCAGGTCTAAGGACTATTCATACTAATAGTCACATGAGAAAGTTTATGACACTCATATGGTAATCTATGAAACTTTCCCATGGCTGGTCAATTCAGTACACATTCTCTAATGTATACCCATGTATCAACTTGATATCATATATCCATGACTTGTGAGCTCAAGTCATCAATTGACCTACATGCTAGTCTCCATGCATTAATATTATCCTTGAATATTAATGCTTGACTATGAATGGTTTAGTAAAGTGTTCTCTTCATCATCTCACTATTGATTCAACCAATCGATATAATGTAGATAAGAACTTACAACCCAAGGACATTATTATACTTAGTTATTTGGTACAAATATAAAATATAATAACCAAGCATGCCTTTATTAATGATAGAATATGATACAAAAAGTCGCTAGTCAATCATCACATAATTGACTCTAGGACTCCTACTAACAATCTCCCACTAACACTAGTGTCAATCACTGTAATATCTAAAATCCAGTGATCTAGTGTGACCATCATGCTTCTTCTGTGCCAAAGCCTTGGTCAAAGGATCAACGATGTTAGCATCAATGGACACTCTGCATATCCTCACATCTTCTCTATCCATGATCTCTCGAATGAGATGGAACCGTCGTAGTATGTGTTTGGTCCGCTGATGAGAGCGAGGTGTAATAAAAGTAACAATATGTAATATGCACCAAAGCAGTAGACAATAAAATATTTATATGCAGAAATCTAATAAGGAAAGAGCCGAGTTAGGGATAGTTATCCGGTTGAAGCGCCGGCGTGCCGACTGTCCTTAGAGAATTGATTGCCGCCCTACGGTGCAAAGGCTCCTGGCAAAACTCCCCCAAGATCCGACAACCACGCGGCGTTCGTAGGTGCACTCCAAGACAAACGCTGCCTTCGGACCCAACCTCAGATCGCACAAGGCGAAGCCTCAAGACCGAAAACCGAAGAAACGCTCGAGAACAGAAAATGCTCAAGAACAGAAAATGCTCGAAGAAAAGAAGAGAGGAGAAGCAGTGAGTGAATTCTGCATTCTTCCTCCCTTCTTTTATAGATCCGAAGAGGCTTCTGTCGCCTCTTCGCAGAGGAGTCGCGGCCACGCCACGCGAGGCGTCGCGTCGAGCGATGCTGGGAAAGGCGTTTCTCAAAAAAATAAAAGAATAAATAAAAGGAAAGAAAAAATAAAACCAAACCAAATTGGTTTAGGAATCAAACCAAATCGAAATCTGCAAAACCAAACCGGGCCGCCCGCAAGCGCGAGGCTCACGGGCTGGGGATTTGCACCCCCCCTGCGCGCGATAATCCCGTGCGTCGCGCCCGGTTTATGGATTTCCGGCCCAGACCCCCTAAAACCACCTGGTTTGGGCTCAGCCCGCGCATGCGTGTAGGTCCCCCCCTAAGCTATCTAAGCATGGTTGGAATGACTTCATATATAAAGCCTTCCAACTCCCTTGGCTTAGCAATGTGGGACTAAACTTCCTTCAATATATTTGAAATTCCAAAATTCAACAATCCCCCACAAATTTTAAATTATAATAAAACAGGTCCTGAGGCTTTGTCGTAATGAGCTTTCAGTGAAAATACCTTCCGGTTTGAATTTTCACCTAAGTAAACCAATCTTATTCACACAGGTTTGAAGTGAACTAAGTCTTGAACTTAAACCTTTAATATATGAAAATCAATTGGCAACAACTCATCACAGGCGACGGTTGAATCCTTCTGGGTTGGTGCATTACGACCATGCCACCGAATCTTGTTTCATAAGTGTTAAGGAGAGTTGCCCAGACCCCCCACACTGCGGTCTCACAGTTACACTTACATAGGTGAGTTCTCCAAGGATGTACTGCAAGCATCCTGTCATAAAGACCTTGAACTCATTAAGAGCCTTAAGCTCATCCTTACTAGCAGTCAAGCATCTATCCAGGGAAGAGACGTTGAGATTATATCTCAATCAATTTATGCTTACGGTTCACCCTTATAGCTTGTTTATACCACATTGAACCTACTTCTTGGGATCTCCAATCAAATAGGTTGGGTTGCCGCTATAGATGAAACCAGAATAGGCCTCAGTCCCATTCCCTTACTGGATCTCTTGATTTTCTCAGAATCAAGTCCTTTTGTGAGTGGATCAGCAATATTGTCTTTTGAACTTACAAAGTCCAATGACACCACTCCTAGAGACACTAGCTCACGAACAGACTTCAATCTTATTCGTACATGTCTCTTCTGTTTCTGGTTATACTTGGAGCTTCTAATCTGAGTTATTGTTGTTTGATTATCACAGTTCACTGAAATAGGATGTATTGGCTTCATAATCAAGGGAATCTCAGTAAGAAGACCCTTAAGCCAATCAGCTTCAGTTACTGTGGTATCCAAAGCACACAATTCTGCCTCAGCTGTAGAACGGGATATGATCGTCTGTTTAACAGACCTCCAAGCAACCGCACCGCCTCCAAGTGTAAAAACATAGCCAGTAACGCCTTTACACTCAGCAGTGTCAGCTATCCAGCTAGCATCACTATATCCCTCCAGGACTGCAGGGAACCTCCCATAGCACAAGCCCAAGAATATAGTACCCTTTAGGTATCTGAGTACTCTGTCTAATGCATCTCAATGTGTTCTGTTCGGACAGCTGGTAAACCTGCTCAATTTAGTTATAGCAAACGAAATATCAGGTCTAGAACAATTTGCCAAATACATTAGACTACCAATTATTTGGTAATATCTTAATTGAGACACTGCCACGCCATTCTTATTCTTGTGGAGAGTCTTTGAAGAATCATAGGGTGTGACTACAGATTTTATGTGGCTATAGTCATATTTCTCTAACACTTTCTCAACATAGTGTGCCTGAGAAATTGCTATTCCATCAGTTGAGCAAGTCAACTTCAGCCCTAAAATCACATCAGCACAACCCATATCCTTCATATCAAACTTACCACTTAAGAGAGCCTTGGTCTCGTTAATAATTGAAAGATTAGATCCAAACAGTAAAATATCATCTACATATAAACATAAAATGATACATTTATCACCTTTCATTTTAGTATATACGCATTTATCAGAGTCATTAATTTCAAAGCCAAATGATAGCATAACTCTATCAAATTTTTCGTGTCATTGCTTTGGAGCTTGCTTCAAACCATAAAGAGATTTTACTAACTTACAGACTTTATTCTCACTTCCAGAAAATACATATCCCTCTGGCTGATCCATATATATCTCTTCTTCAAGATCTCCATTAAGAAATGCCGTTTTAACATCCATTTGATGGACCTCAAGATGATATATGGATGTCAGTGCTATCAATACTCGGATTTTAGTAATTCTAGTGACAGGGGAATAAGTGTCAAAATAGTCAATCCCTTCCTTCTGTTTGAATCCCTTAGCAACCAGGCAGGCTTTGAACTTATCTACTGACCCATCAGGTTTTAACTTCCTCTTAAACACCCATTTACATCCAATGGTGGTACAACCAGGAGGCAAATCCACTAACTCCCAAGTGGCATTAGAGATAATAGAGTCCATTTCATTTTTAATAGCTTCTTTCCAGTGCTTAGCTTCAGGAGAAGCCATAGCATCTCTATATGTCACAGGGTCACCTTCTATATTATAGGTGATAAAGTCTTGGCCTAAATCCTTAGACACACGTTGCCTCTTGCTCTTTCTCAATTATGTACACTCACTAGATTTATCTAATCTAGAGTGACTTGAGGAAGGTACACCCACTAAGGATAATGAGACTTCTATGGAGGCAGAGTTATTTCTAGTAGGAGTACTAGAAATAGACTGAGGTGTTCTAGTCTTCATAGGAAATATATCCTCAAAAAATGTAGCATCACGAAGTTCTACAATAGTATTTGCATCTATTCCAGAAATTTCTGATTTAATAATCAGAAACCTATATGCAGAACTATTCTGAGCATAACCCAAGAAGACACCATCTACAGTCTTCGGACTAAGTTTTTTCCTTTTATGTTCAGGTACTAGCACTTTTGCAAGGCACCCCCATACTTTAAGGTATTTCAAACTTGTCCTTCGACCTTTCCAAAGTTCATATGGGCTTTTATCCCTTGACTTCATAGGTACTCTATTTAACACATGACAAGCAGTGTATAGAGCCTCTCCTCACAAGAAGTTGGGTAACCCAGAACTACCTAACATGGAATTAATCATATCTTCAAGGGTTCGGTTTTTGCGTTCTGCTACACCATTAGATTGAGGACTATATGGAGCAGTGACCTCATGAATTATACCTGAATCTTGACAGAATTTTTGAAACAGGTTTGAGGTGAACTCTCCACCCCTATCAGACCTTATCCTCTTAATGGTTTGGTTTGTTTGATTTTCAGCTTCAGATTTGAAGATCATAAATTTATCTAAAGCTTCATCTTTAGTTTTCAGCAAATAAACATAGCAATAACGAGAGTAATCATCAATGAAGGTAATGAAATACCTTTTATGGTCTCTCGTTATTAAACCGTTAAACTCACAACAGTCAGTATGAATTAATTCTAAAATATTAGAATTTCTATCAACTGATTTAAAGGGTTTACGGGGCTGTTTATATTGCACACAAACTTCACATTTTTTCTTATCATTTATGGCATGCTTAGGAATCATGTCAAGATTCATCATCCTTTTTATAGTTTGAAAATTAACATGTCCTAATCTATCATGCCACACATCATAAGACTCAATGTTATAAGAACAACCAATATCACTAATTTTATTAATAATCGTATTTTCAACATTGAGTTTAAATAAACCTTCATTAAGGTAACCCTTTCCAATAAAGGTTCCTAAATGTAACAATACAACTTTATTACATTTGAAGTTTAGCTCATAACCAGCACGAACTAATTTTGACCCGCTAATCAAATTCCGTCGGACCGCTGGAACATGATGCACCTCATGCAGTGACAGGACCTTCCCTGAGGTAAACCTCAAGTCAACTCGTCCAATCCCTAACACTCTGGCTGCAGAATGATTCCCCATGGTTACGGAAGTGCCTTCAATTACCTGATAAGTAAGGAAGGCAGAACGATCAACACAACAGTGCACATTAGCACCTGTATCAACTAACCACTCATTGGGTTGATAAATCAAATTTAGTTCGGGGTTAAAGGAAACAAACCCATTGCTGGTGCTGGTCACAACATTGACCTGTGCCTTGGTGTTGGGTACATTGCCTTGGTTCTTCTTCTTGTCCTTCCGCTCAGGACAGAATTTGACAAAATGTCCAACTTGTCCACAAGCCCAGCACGGCCTAGTCCCATGCTTCTTCTGAACCTTTGGTTTGGGTTTCATTTTGTTTTTCATTTTTTGGTTCTTGAACTTGTTCTTGTTAGAAGAAACTACCACATTTGCCTTTGGAGCAAAATCCATGGGCATCCCCTTATCATCATCCTTATGTTGCTTCCGATGTTCTTCCTCGATATTTAAGACAATCATTAAATCTTCAAGAGAGATTTTACCTCTCCTGTGTTTAAGTGTCATGTCAAAATCTTCCCAACTCTGAGGCAACTTTTCGATGATAAACAAGACTTAAAGTTTCTCGGGTATCGGCATTTCTCCATCGGCAAGACCGTGAATCAAAATTTGAAATTCATGGGTCTGCTCAATGACAGATCTACCTTCAACCATTTTAAAGTTTAAGAACTTCCCCACGGTGTACTTCTCTAAACCAGAGTCCTCAGAGTTATATTTTTTATCCAAAGATTTCCATAACTCTTTGGCTGAGGTTGTAGAGCAGTACACATCAAATAGTGCGTCCGAGAGGGCAGACAGGATTCTCCCATGGCAGAGATAATCCCTCTGTTTAAACCTCTCGGTGGCAGCACTACGGGCAGGTTCTTCTTCATCAGGTGAAGGAGGATCTGATTTTATAACGGAGAAAAGCCCCAGCGTAGTAAGCCAAAACTTCATCCGTTGTTGCCAACGTTTAAAGTTTTGCCCGGAAAACCTCTCGGGTTTGGCGCTAGTCTCATCAGACCCGGACGTTCTAATATTTATCATGTCTACTTAGGCGCACTCAATTCTCTAAGAATGTAATAAAAGTAACAATATGTAATATGCACCAAAGCAGTAGACAATAAAATATTTATATGCAGGAATCTAATAAGGAAAGAGCCGAGTTAGGGATAGTTATCCGGTTGAAGCGCCGGCGTGCCGACTGTCCTTAGAGAATTGATTGCCGCCCTACGGTGCAAAGGCTCCCGGCAAAACTCCCCCAAGATCCGACAACCACGCGGCGTTCGTAGGTGCACTCCAAGACGAACGCTGCCTCCGGACCCAACCTCAGATCGCACAAGGCGAAGCCTCAAGACCGAAAACCGAAGAAACACTCGAGAATAGAAAATGCTCAAGAACAGAAAATGCTCGAAGAAAAGAAGAGAGGAGAAGCAGTGAGTGAATTCTACATTCTTCCTCCCTTCTTTTATATATCCGAAGAGGCTTTTGTCGCCTCTTCGCAGAGGAGTCGCGGCCACGCCACGCGAGGCGTCGCGTCGAGCGACGCTGGGAAAGGCGTTTCTCAAAAAAATAAAAGAATAAATAAAAGGAAAGAAAAAATAAAACCAAACCAAATTGGTTTAGGAATCAAACCGAAATCTGCAAAATCAAACCGGGCCGCCCGCAAATGCGAGGCTCACGAGCTGGGGATTTGCACCCCCCCCCTGCGCGCGATAATCGCGTGCGTCGCGCCCGGTTTATGGATTTCCGGCCCAGACCCCCTGAAACCACCTGGTTTGGGCTCAGCCCGCGCATGGTGTAGGTCCCCCTAAGCTATCTAAGCATGGTTGGAATGACTTCATATATAAAGCCTTCCAACTCCCTTGGCTTAGCAATGTGGGACTAAACTTCCTTCAATATATTTGAAATTCCAAAATTCAACACGAGGTTCCTTAGCTTGTACAATAGCCCCATTGTTGTCACAATAGAGGTCTATTGGGTCTGCTATACTAGGAATCACACCAAGCTCTATAATGAACTTCCGGATCCAAACAACCTCTTTTGCTGCATCAGACACAATAATATACTCGACATCTATTGTAGAATTTGCGACTGTGTCCTGCTTCGAACTCTTCCAGCTCATAGCGCCACCATTCAAGCAAAATACATACCCTGACTGCGATCTGAAATCATCCCTGTTGGTTTGGAAACTGTAACCCTTTATAGCTTACTCCTCATTGCCTCCAAATATCAACAAATATTCTTTCATCATTCATAAGTACTTAAGAATATTCTTGACAACTGTCCAGTAACTTTCACCTGGATCTGACTGATATCTGCTCGTCATACTCAAAGTATACGAGACATCTGGACGAGTACAAAGCATGACATACATGTAATTTAAAACAAGTAGAATCATCTTTCATTATCAAATCAATTTGTTATCGACAAACATGCAGAATCATTCCTATAGAGAAAAAAACTCCTTAATTACTTAATTTTGTCATGGTAAGCAATTGATGATTCAAATCCGAACTACAATGTATTAGATATTTTCTTTCGAATGAAAAATATTAGAATTGAGTCAATGACTGTTAAACGAGAAGCCATTTGATTTCTAGATTTATGTGATAGATCAATAAGGGAGGGAAGGTCGTTGATCTCAAAATTAATTTGATAGGTACGAATTTGAATGCGTGGATTATTAAAAAAAATAGAGTTGAAAATTTTCAGTATACAATTAACGTACTTTAAATTATGATGAATTTATTGAGTTTTTTTAGCGTGGATTGGAGTGTAGAGTTGTCATGCTCCGAGAAATTGCTTATATGATAACGATCGAACTACTTATCCCTTGACTCGACGAACAATTTAAAAATATTAACACCGAGACTCTCTCAGCCACCTGTACCATAGCCGATGGGGCTGGAACCAACGACTGAAACGAAGAAAAGACGACGACATCAAGGAAAATCCGCGTACTGATACGACTTACGACAAACAAACAAAATATATATCTCCATGGCACACAAAAGTACAACCATATCGCCAAGCAAGGCATCACGACAAATCAAAATACAACAGCGGAAATGGAAAAGAAACAAATGAAAGGTATCAACATGTACCAACATCAAATACAAGTAAGCAACGAAATTGCCTCGACACACGTGAACTGGGACAGACTATTGGGTGCTCCAGTCGATCATCCTGAAAGGGAAAAAAATAGGACTAACGATATGAGTCCAAGAACTCAACGGATACAAACTAGTATACACAGAAAGCTAAGCTAGCAATAAGTCATAGGCTGATACAAACTGAAGTGCAATAATAGAGAATGCATATCTATATCACTGTAAGAACAATACATACCTGTGTCGATAATCTCGAGAATGTGTAGGTCAGTATAACCCTAATGGCCCTTCGCGGCTAAAATCGTGGCATACGGGAGTACACAAGATCCCCAAAGCTCGTACGACACAAGCTAATGTAGGATCGTAATGGCTCGTATCATATGAGCAATACAGGATGATCAGATCCTATGAACATATACCTCCTGAATATGCGTGTCAACCATATGCAGTAATCAAGTGCAGCAATCACAACCAAATGTAGTAATGTATAACATGCACATGATGCAACATGGGTCACTGATAACCATCATTTTATTGATTATTTTAGGCTCTAAAATCCATGTTTGATCTATATTTTATATGCTTAAGTTTGCAATTGTAGTAGGTTTCATGTATTCCCTTTATTTTGGCTTTTAATTCAAATCTTTGTATATTTGGGATATTTTTGGCACTAAATTTGAATATCATTTTGTAGGCTTCAAATGATCATGGACCTAGATCAAATTGGGTCAGACTTGAGTCAGCATTGGACCAGATCAAAGGGATCAAGCATCGGATTAATAGGAGCCATCCATTCCAGAGAACGGCTAGATCTGAGCCATCAGTCAACTTCTGGTCGATCCGAGTCCAAGATAGAATCAATCATGACCAGAGATCAAGATCTGAAAATTTCAGCCAAATCCGAAGTAATCTGACCGTTGGATCGAGCTCAAGATGTTCTAGACCATCCATTCAAGAAAAGGGAAGATCTGGAACAACCGCCACTGATCTGGTTAATCCGAGTTGGGAACAGGTAGATCAGGACCATTGATTGGGATCTGTGGAGTTTGGTTCAGATCTGAAGAGATCTGACCGTTGGATGAAGTCAGATTGATCTCAGCCGTCTGCTGCTTCTATCATAATTTGGCTGGACCAAGTGCTGTGCCGAACCAAGGGGTCTGAACCCAACTGCTCTGGCTTGACTGGACCGAACCACAGAACTGGGTTGAACTCAAGCTGAGCTGTGGGCTGAGCAAGGACTGAACCAAAGGGCTCTGGCTTGACTGGACTCAATCCGCGGAAGCTGGCTGGACTGAACCAAGCTGAACTCAAACCAAAGACTGGCTTGACTGAACCGTATTCTTGGCTTGGCTGACCGAACCCACGCGCAGCCAATTGGACACACACAAAAAGGGATCATCACCGCGCGACCTAAGCATCGACTCCACACGCAGGCTCGCGGCGATCCTTCTCCTCCTCCATCTTCATCGTCGCCGCAACTAGGGTTAGGGGTTCCAACCCTAGTCGGCCGGAGCTTCGATCAACCGAGTTTGAGGGGTTCCCGACTCGTTCATCCACCTTCACGGCCGGAGTTCATCATCGCCACGGTATCCACATCCACCTCTTCTCTTTCGGGGTTCGGAGAGAAGAGAGTAAGGGTTCTCTTTCGGGGTTCGGAGAGACGCCAGCCATCCACCGCCATTAGCCATCTCCATTGCACTTCATCGCCGCAGTTCTTCTTCTTCATCAGCAGTTTTTCTTTCTTCGACACGTTTCTTCACATCAGTTCTTCACAGAGTTCCTTCGCAGCAATTCATCTTCACAGCAATTCCAGTAGATTTCCAGCATCGCAGTTTTTCCTTTGGCACAGTTTTTCTTCACTTCAATTCCAGCAGCTTTTCAATTTCCAGCCAACAGATTTCATTCCGAGCCGCAGCTTCTTCTTCAGCAAATCCCTTCCGGCAGCCAGCAGCAATCCTCCACAGCAATTCAATTTCCTGCAGTCCATCCAATTTCCAGAAGTTCTTCCTTTAATTGTTGTTGTTGATTGATCTTAGTTGTGTTTGAATGGCTGTGATAGATAGTTTGTTGGATGTTCGTATTGGATAGAACTTTCCCGTAGCAATTGGAACGTTCTTGAATCAAATTCAATCATGCCTAACTTGTGTTTGATTAAATGCTTCTTAGATCTGTTAATTTCAATTGTGATGATTCTTAATTGTTTAATTTTTGCTTTGTGTTGCTCTTTCCATAGCTTTAAGTTTAGGCTGCGTTTGGTAGGGTGTAATCCACCCTGTAATGTAATCGAGATTACATTACAAGTTGGATTCCTTTGTTTGGAATCACTTTAAGATTGTAATGTAATGTAATCTCGATTACAAAAGAGGTTGATGATTTGTAATCTGGATTACAAACCAAAACCTCCGTAATCTGGATTACATTACAGCTTGTAAAGTCGTCGGTCGGGCGGTGACAGTCGTTGGTCGCCGCCGGCCGGCCGCCGGCGACCACCGCCGGCGACCACCGCCGGCCGGCCGCCGGCCGGCCGCCGACCGGCCGCCGACCGCCGGCGACCACCGCCGGCCGGCCTCGGGCGACCACCGCCGCCGGCCGCCGGCGACCACCGCCGACCGGCAAGCGGCGGTCGCGGGCCGGTTAATGTTCACCGGCCGCCCGATGACGGTCGTCAGTCATCAATCTTGATTACATTACAGGATGGATTGCCCCTCACCAAACAAAAGAAAACAACTTGTAATGGTTATCAAAGATTACATACAACTCATTACCAAACATAACAATGTAATCAAGATTACATTACATTACATTACAAACTGGATTACATTACAGACTGGATTACATTACCCCCTACCAAACGTAGCCTTAATGTCTTCATAACATGCAAATAGGTTAGGAAATTAAATTTCTTTCATGTTATAGGTTTTATTCCATGCCTAGGTTTCATTAATGCCTTATTTCTTGAATGCTTCTTTCACATTGCCTTTTCTTTTCTGCAATTGTAGTTAGGGTAATTTAGATTTCCTTACCTGTATTGTCCTTCCTTAATTAGAATTAGATTTCATATTTGCTCTGTTATTCATTTTGTAGTCCTAGCTCTTAAATCCAAAACCCCAATTTCATAGTAAAAATCCAAAAGTAATAAAATACGATTCTGAGATTTATCTTGCACCTACTACATTCGTTGGGAGACGACTCAAGTTACTCTATGCTACATTAGTGTAGAGGAGTTCGATAATTAAATTGTATTTGAAACCGTGACACGACAGAAGCAGTTATCAGTCACCCCTGCCGCCAGTCGTCCATTGTCACATCTATGCGAAACCGAGTGGGTAGGGCTCTGACTGTGTCCTCCCTCCACCCAGACGACCACTGTCGCGTAAAATGCGAAACCGAATAGGTAGGGTCTTGGACACTGAACATACTCCACCCTAGGAGAAAGTAACGCTCTCAACCCCTCGCTATCTCCGGATAAAGTAGGGGACCCATTGCAGCGCCGTGACCTATAATCCACTAACGCAGAGTAGAACTGAGACTACACGACAGGTAATCTAGCAAGTCTGATGGCTCGTCTCAACCTCCAGAGAGCCAAGAGTCACCTACGTATGCCCCTGTACTAGTAACATGTCCAACGACCCATCTCAACCTCCAGAGAGTTAGGGGCCGCCCACATATGCTGCGTGCAAAGATGATGCTTGTCACTAACTCATGCATCACCCACTATCTAATCATACTATCATCTACATGATATGCAATAGTCCAGGTAATAGTCATGCACCATATCCTAATCCTAGTGTGAGGTATAAGGTATGTTGTCCATAATCCAAAACACACAATAATATGGAACAGTAAAGTAGTAAAACTAGTCAGATATTCAGTACCAAATGAAATCGTACAGGAATGAAAATAATAGATATCCCTACTGCTATCTATATCTAAATATGCATAAGAGTTTGACTATATCTAATAAAGATGAGTCAAGGGTACCGCCTCAATAGGAAGAAGTCCGTGCACGTAGAGAACCCCATCCAATATATATCTGCAACCGATCAACGTCCTGCATCAAATACTCAACTTATCTAATTATATAATTAATAAATTTAGCTAAGTTATACACCAAGAATAATTGGGATCAACCCTGATTCAAGTTAGCCTTAACCCAAATCTTAAACCCAAGTGATCATCTCGGTTAAACCTAATCTATTAACCCAAAAGCTCCACGATCTACGATATACAAATCCAAATCATTAGCTCTAAATGAAGTTCACAGTTTGCTTCATTGCCCCAAAACCAATTCCAAAGCAGAGCATCCACTTAATTCCACAATACAAAGCTCAAAACAAACCTCCAATGAGCCTACGACAACATATGTAAGCACTAGGATGAATTTATAGCGTAGATCTATAAACATTCCAATCAACACCATAGTATCGCAGAGCAACTCCTCCAAAACAAAGAAGCAATCGAAAACCTCATCATTCAGGAACCAACAACCAATCAGAACAATTGCAAGGGCAACTCCGATCACAAGACAACACGGGACGAGATATGGAGCTTAACAGGACTTCACGACAACAGACCAAAACCCAAACACAGTAGATCATCCCAAGATCAAAAACACAAATCCAAAGCTCATGGAGACAAATCTGAACAGAAGAACTGAAACCACAATCCCAATTCAAAATTTGATCCAAATCCAATCAAAAATACTCCAAAACAGCACATGTACACACACTGATTGAAATTCCAACATCCAGCATCACAGAGTGAGATCCCTTACTTGCTGTGCTGGGTGGATCGAAATCCCTAGCTCTCGGAATCCCAACGATCTACGACAATCACGGAAAGAAAACTCACCAACAAATCCACCAGAATACACCACACAACAACCGAGATCCATTAAACCAAGGGAGAGGGAAGGTACATACGATGGTCACCGGCAAGATCCCACAACCAACAATGGTGTCATTACGAGGATCGTCGCACCCAGAGTACCCTGCCGCCGACGCAACTCCAGAATTGTAGTGGGAGATCAGCCCAGAGCTCCGTGTTGTTCTAAAGCATGAAATCACGAAATAATTTTGTAAATTTGTAAACACGTACAATGATATTCGCGAGTCCTTCGCTATTCCCGGTACTTGTCGTCGGAAAAATGATCACGAAATCGAAAAGTCCATCATCTTTTCACAAACCAAATTCCATTGCATTTGGATGTTCTTCTCGAGCCAAATTTCTCACTTGCACTTGAACGAATCAAGTATTTTTCACTCCCTCTTCTTGTCCTCTTTCGATGGCTTATATAGGAGAGCAAGGGGTCAAGAAGAGTGGGGAGAGAGAGGGAGCATGGCCCACTCCCTTGGCAACGTGTGCAACTGCACACGTTCTCATTTCTAACACTCCGATCGCCTAAGACTAGATCCCGTCGCTGATGAGGAGAAGGTGTCCCGGGGTCTCGCATGCGGCAGAGGAAGAAGGATGAAAGGGAGAAGATGAGATTGGGAAAAAGAAAGGGAAATCGGCGAGCACTGTAAGAAGAGGAAGAGGAGGGGATTAAATGGGTGCCCCTTTTGGACATTAGCCCCAAAATTCCCATTTATTCGAGTTCCACCCTTAATTTAACCCTTTTTACCATTTAACCCTCCATTTCTTCGTATTTTAACAAGAGATTTTTCTTTTAAAAAACATTAAAAAATATCTAATTGTTTAGAATAATTTATATAATTTTTGAACAGTAAAATTTGAATTATTAAACATAATTATAAGAGAATTTATCATATATTTTGATTATACACTTATGAATATCTAACAATTAAGAAATATGTTTGTCTTTAAAACATACATTGACATGTTTCTTTGTAACATTCGCTCATTGTCCTAACTCTAGTTGCCGTTGATTGACATTTGGCGACTGGATTACCCTTGAAACATTTTTGTTAATTCGGTAAGACATACATCTTATCGTACCTACGCTGGCGCATGGCCATTGAACGGAACGATGCGACACGTGTTTGACTCTACAGTTCTACGAGAGGTACAAGTGGGTGTGTGGTTTGCGAGTGTGGATACTTCGGCAAGCTACACCGGGTCATGTATGGCACGCCGGAACGGGCTGCGCGTTCGCGACGTGTCACGCGCGCGCCGCTTTGCGGACTACCGTCACGGACGATTGGCATCCAAATTAACCAACAGGTGTCTGACTTGTGGGCGAAGGCGACCGGCTATCGACGGCGACGCCAACGCCTCTTGCTGTCGGATTTCACTGGAGAGAGCAGTTGGAAGTATGTTTTGTTAGAGGATGGCCAGAGAACGGTTGGGGCGCATGAATGGGATCCTTTCTTTTCAAAACCCAAGAATGCTAATGGCGATTCTAGTTCTTCATCTGCTGAAGCAGCCCAGAACTCTTGGAGGAATGAACAAATGAGTGAGACTTGAGTTTGCTGTTTGTTATACCAATTCTAACAATCACCGTGTCATAAAGCTAGATTACTGGCCCAGTCTTCCATACTCATTGCTTACTTTTTGCCGGTTTCTTAAACCCTGTAAGGTTTTTAGTCAACGGGAAACACTGTAATGCCAACTTTCTCGCCACCTTTTTACACACTATATTTACTACTAAAGGGTAGCGTTCATTAGAAGAGTTATGATAATGTTGACATCTGCATGACATGAATGTTAATCAGAAATTCAACAGGCGCAATGGCCTCACAGTGGGCTGTTGTCAAATTTGGGCTTCCGGCCTAGTTTAGGTTAATGAATCAAAATTCTTGTGTAATTTTACCGGCAGCAAATGGATGCAATAAAGTGATAATGCCAAGTGTTTTTTTTTTTTTAAAGTTGGCTCTACGGGGAGATGAAAAAAAGATAACCAACCTCCTAGTTTGGAGAGTTCTTTATTGCGTTCGCTACTCGAATCCTAATCTATCCATACAAGTTTATCTCAGCTACGCACTGGGAGCTACAGGCAGCAACAAGCCACCAGAAGCCACATCGATTGCCTGAGTGACCACAATCATTAAGTGCCGAAATAAGCAGCGAGAGATTAAGGCACAGTTTGTGGGTCTACACGAATTCCATGTGAGCTGACCGAGAATCTAAATCGAGCCTCCACTAGCCCCACCCGGCAGTGTTTTCCTATGAGCTCATTGCTCTACTCTGTTCGATTCAATAAGTAGGAAATCAATAGATTAATGAAATCTAGAAAAGTAACTACAACTACCACCACTTTGGATAAATCGATAAGCTAAACCGCATGTCAATCATTGGTTGATAATGTATTATGAGTTGTTCAACCAAAGTTGTTAATTATGTCATAAGATATATAAACCTAGAATTGCCGCTTCAACTGGCTCATCCCTTGACGATCACTCGTGTGTATCTTCTTCCTCCTGTGGAATCTGTGATGGGTGATGGTTTGCTGTCAGTTGTCTTGCCAACCAAACTAAGTCATGTAGAGGTAGATCAACCTAATCCATGGCCTTTTTGATGCTGCTGGTGGTGGTGGTGGTGGCTGCGGCGGCTAAACCAAACACATCTCCCCACTCTTCCATACGAAGGGATGATCGATCACTTTACGTGAACGCAATGCTCACTTCACTCATGACTCAACAGATATCATAGAAATGTGATGCGTTGATCGATTAAGTAATCAGTAATGGCAGGAAAGAAGAAGAATTAAGTAATTGAATGCGTTGTTCGCATAAACAACAAATTTGTATTCCCAAATTGAGTGAATGAAAAAGAATGAATGTGGTAATTGAGAGGTAGCTTTGCTTCCATTATTTCATTAACGAAGAGGGTCTTCCTTTCTTCTCAGTAATGGCAGTTCACCACCAGAGATGAGGCAGAACCGGAGAAGATGAGCGGCCGGTTACCAGCCGATATGAACGCAGACGACGAAGGCGGACTCCGCGGCTCGCTGACGTCGGCCGGAGCTGGTAGATTGAGGTCAAAAGAGAGGAAACTGCTCTTCTCCTTCTTGGCGGCGTCGACGTGGGCATCTGCCGCGGTCAGCTGCCGGTGCCGCCGCATGTGACCTCCCAGCGCCTGCCCGGAGCTGAACTCCGACCCGCATATCGCGCACTCGTGCACCTTCGGCTTCGCGGAGAAGGAAGAATTCAGGCCTATTCGCAGCAAATTGTCGTCGCCGGCGGCGACGACCTGCGAATCCCTCTTATTCTCCTCAGCCGTCGCCGTGGTCGCTGCCAATTTCGGCTTCTTGTGGCTGGTGCGGTGCCCGCCCAGAGCCTGGAAGGAGGGAAAGCACTTGTTGCAGGTCTTGCACTCGTACACAAACCCGCCGGCGGCCTTTCCCGCGCCGGCGAGCCTCCCGCCGGTAAAATTAGCGTCCCTCCGCTCCGCCGGCTCGGAAAAAGCCCGGCCTTGAGCGAGAAGGATGAGACAATTGGCCATGTCCTCTTCTTCCTCTGTAACCGCACCGGATACGGTCTCCGCCGAGGAGGCAGAGGAGTAATCAGCGATCAACGGCAGCGGAGGCGACGGCTGCGTGCGCTGGCGCTTACTGCGCTGTCGCTTGACGACGGCGTGGACGAACTCAACGTCAGAGACGCTGGCGCTGCTATGGCCTTCTTCTGCCGCTAATTCCATGAGAACCGATCTGTGGCGGTGTAGAAATTACCGAGAGAGAAAGAAAAAGAGGGAAGTGAGTGGACAAGAAGCTGGTGTGAGCGCTAGCTAGACTAAGCATGCAAGAAAAAACAGGTTGTGGATGGAGAGCAAATTAACCCAGTACTCTATGTATATATTTATACATAATCGGCTCCGGACCGGATTGAGTTGGTTACCGCGGGACAGAGTTGTTATAATAGGATAAATTTATCTCCTTCGTGTTGGCTCTAAGACAGATTAACAAGAGTGTTAGAGCAAACGTATCACCTTTTTCTATAATATTTATAGAGTCAAATAGCTAGCCAGCGTTGCTAAATAAAAGAGAAGCTAAGGCACTTAACCATGACTTGCCTCTCTCGCATCAAATGACTTTGAGGTCTAAAAATAGAGGAAAATTAGGTGGCCGCAGGACACAAGAGAGGTGTGGAGTGAAGGAAGGTGTGGGACGGAAGAACAATAGCAAAGGACAGAGGGGACGGACTCCTCCACGACTCCCTCCCAACCATATTGCCTAATCCTGGACTTAATTTCTGTCCACTCCTTACAATTTGTTTTTTTTCAATCCATATCATGCATACCACTTTAAAACTGAACAGATCGGCAAATTAAATCTAGTTTAAAACGAATATAATCGATTATTCACGGAATCATCTTAACTCTCCGCCTTTGATCGATTTTACTATACCTGTTCACAGCTACTCGCAACTTGTTAATTAATAATTTGGCGTTAATGGAATAAATCTGAAGGAAACAACGAAAAATCTTTTGTTAACAACGAACTTTTAGTAAAAAATCTAGTGGAGTTA
The DNA here is from genome assembly GCA_024364735.1 of Boesenbergia rotunda. Taxonomy (NCBI): domain Eukaryota; kingdom Viridiplantae; phylum Streptophyta; class Magnoliopsida; order Zingiberales; family Zingiberaceae; genus Boesenbergia; species Boesenbergia rotunda. The sequence goes on along the minus strand of JAGFNQ010003373.1, from coordinate 498,093 downwards.
AATAAAAATGAAATTACGACGAAGCATAAATTAATATAGAAAAATTATATAAATAAAAGCATTTACTTTGAGATCCGTGATCAGTGGCTATTGGCATGATATGTGTGATATATAGAGAAAGGACTTTTTCATCACTATATGTGGCGTGAGGGTGATCTTAAGTTTTATCACCGGTGATCATGTTGATGCTGTTGGCGTTATTAAACAAGTGTCGATCGGGCCTTTTTTTTTTTCTCAAGGCATCCGATCGGGGTGTAAAAAAGTGACGTCGGTTTGATTAATTAACTCATTGTCATTCTTCGTCCTTCTCGATGATCCATTTCGAGTCAATGGGATAATAAATTGCATATAGTTGTACCATTTGCTATTTAAAATAAAATACGAAAATATATTCTGACGTGTTTTTTTTTAAAGTTCTAACAATTCATCGGGGTGACAAAAGACGATTTATTCGTCTTCGAAATCCTCATCAATTCATTCAGAGTCAACACGGAAGAGGTAAATCATGAGGATTACTAGTCCGGATATTGTGACTAGTGCGTGGGAAGATCAGACATACTGGTTTTGATATGTTTTGACCATCAGACCTCATGGTGACAATACTCACGTATTAATCATCAGTCTATCCCGTAAGGACTCTAATAAGTCATCATCAACTTACAGGAAGATAGATAAATTATAAATGATTATTAACTAAGTAATGATATGGGGATAGGAACCAATCTATTAACTCAGAATTAATCTTTAGATGTTTATATATTAGTCTTTCATCTCAAGTAGATTAAATGATGACATAGATAACGGTCGAATCTAGAGCGATCAATCTGATTAGATGAAAAATTTTCATTGATCGGCAGGATAAATCAAGAGTTGCTCATGCCGAATAGTTCAGAAATTTAATATTCCATGATTGCACATTCCATTTAGAGAATTTCTTTTATAAAATATATTATAATTAGGGATTGAACCGCTTACACTTGAATTAACGCCCATGCACCATAGCCCTCCGATGCGTTTTGCAGTTGTTGAATGCAGGAACTCTGTCGTTGCTCGTTGGGGGCTGGTTTAGTTCTGGTATCACTTCAGTGCCTCATAAATTATTAAGAGCATGAATAACATGATCATGGGAAAATGGATATCTTGATTCATAATCTCAAATAGGGTTTTGAAGGAGCTAAGTTGAGGTTTTTGTTATTCGAATTAATTTATATCTCATTTGAAAAGTTTTTAAATAATGAAATTGAATTGAATTACATCAAGAATTAAATTACAGCGGACATTGAATTCAATTCTTATGTTTGGAATGAGCCGGTAAATAAAGGAATTGAATTCAATTCCTTTGTTTGGAATGAGTCTAAAATTGAATGAATTTGATTATTTTTACTATTTTACTTTTCATTGATAGGTTAGAAATTAAACATTATATTTATGTAAAGTTATTTTAGTATTTTCATTTGTTGGAATTCAATTCACATACCAAATCACACCCATTTGATCGTCTAAGTTCAATTTCTTAGTTTTGTTAAATTTCAATTCCCATGAGAATTCAATTCTTTCACTTAAATTGTTTCTAAATTATAAAATTCAATTCAATTCCTTGAATTTGAACACATATATGTTATAATTTATTTATTTAATTTAACAAATTTTTTAAATTTATTTAATGGATTAATTTGATGTAAGGCTTATAACCTGAAACAACTATACTCAAGAGAACTTGAAGAAGAGAGTTATAATAACGCCAAGAATATTCCCCGTAATACCACTTTGACGATCAAGTCAAAATTGAGAGAGAGAAAATTAATTGAAAGCAAAGAGTCTTTAGATTAAAGAGACCTTGTTTTTTCCATGCAAGTGATATTTTTTATACTATTTCCCGTGACCTTTCACCCTCCACATTGATGGCCCGGGAGTCATTACAGTCGCTCTTTTTATAATCTAGTGATTATAGTTTTCGACATACTTATGATTGCACACCTCGTAGGCGAACGGGCTATGGGGTGACATGATGCTTTCGCCCACATCAACAATTAAAGTCTTGCTTAATCTCTTATAGTTTAAAAATACCTCTTGTTGGTTCGGAAATACAGAATAGTGTCCTTCAAAATTCTCAAGAATTGGCATACAAATTCTCCTCAAGAACCTTCTTTCATGGTCTTCAAGTCGGAATTGATTTATATCTATCAATTGACTGATCTTACTCATTAGCAGAGTCGGCCCTAGGGTGATCAAGGTGGGGTTGGCGCACAAGGCCCCACTGAAGGTGGGGCCTTTTGTAATTTTTTAATATTCTTTTAGCAAATGGTAGCAAAATGTAAATTAATTAAAAAGGCAGGGCCATGTTTTTTGTTTGTAATTTATATATATATATATATATATATATATATATATATATATATATATATTAAAGTAAATGCTAACAAAACAATGTCCATGTCCCAAAAAAAATAAATTAAAAAGGAGCTAAATATAAATTCTAAAATATTATAGATTTTTTTTTGTAAAAATATCCAAAAAAAAACATGCAAGTAGTAGTCGAGCATTTTCTTCCTCATTCACCGGCCTTTTCCTATTTTTATCTTCCTAAATCTTAAAATCCCTCAACACAAATTAAATTTATGTATTATGTTAATAAAATTATTTTTATGACATCGATTTTATTGTTTTTTATATAAATATAAAGGACTTTTTTTATAGGACTCTTCAAAATCTAGGGCTGACGTTACCGATCAGTCAATTGATATGTTTATTAATGCAGTCTGACCTGATTATTATTTTGGTGTTGACACCGATTTAAGTTTGGTTGAGTGAATTCGGATTAAGTCCTAGTCAGGGACTGGGCACGGAGTGAATGAAATCCCGGTGAGTGAAGGCGGGTCATGGTGAGTGAAGCCAGGTGACCGAAATCCCGATGAGTAAAGTCGGGTCCTGGTGAGTGAAGCCAGGTGATTGAAATCCCGGTGAGTGAAGTCGGGTCCTGATGAGTGAAGCCAGGTGACTAAAATCCCGATGAGTGAAGCCGGGTGACTGAAATCCCGGTGAGTGAAGCTGGATCCTAGTGAGTGAAGTCAGGTGATTGAAATCTCGATGAGTGAAGCCGGATCCCGGTGAGTGAAGCCGGGTGACCGAAACCCTGGTGAGTGAAGCTAGGTCCTAGCGAGTGAAGCTAGGTTGAATGAAGTCCCGGTGAGTGAAGCTAGGCACGGAGTCTTGGTCCGGGGGGCTGAGCACGAGTCAGAGAAGGCTAGGGAGCTTGTTCTCGGGACTTAGGGTTGATTTGGCCGGAGCTAGATCGGTCTGGAGACCGATCAGGGAGTTGACACAAACTCCTGGTTGTGGATCGGTCTGGTGACCGATCCAGCGAAGTCTGATCGTTCTGGTGAACGATTAGGGAGAGAACAAAAAGGTTTCTGTTTGGCTTCTGATCGTTCTGGTGAACGATCAGAGAAGGGACAGTAGGTTTATGTGAGAAACCCTGATCGGTCCCTCTGACCGATCAAATATCGATCATTCCTCATCCTGATCGATCAGGATAGCTCCTGATCGGTCAGGGAGTGACCTGATCGGTCACCAGACCGATCAGGGCACAACCTGATCGGTCACCTGACCGATCAGGCGTGTAGTTCCTGCGGGTTGTGGCAAGCAGACTGCTGGATCGGTCTGGTGACCGATCCCTGATCTGTGATCGGTCAGTGTGACCGATCAGGTTCAGTCCGCGATCCCTCTATTATCACTGTGGACCGATCAGGCTGGAGCCTGATCGTTCAAGGCATTTACTGATCGGTCTAGTGACCGATCAGGGTCATCACTGATTGGTCTGGTGACCGATCAGTGCCTGAACTTTAATTTGAAATCGCTGTCAGAACGCTCTGATCTCGCACTGAATCCTTCTGATACCTGTGATTTCCTTTTGATATGCTTTGCTAAGCGTCTGATGAGTTTGCAGGTGAGACAGGGATGATTCAAACGAAGGAGGAGGGTCAATTGGAGACTTTCTGTCCGATAGGTTTTGGCTGTTTTCTCTTCTCAGGTTTCAACGGCTTCTAGCGCAGTTGGCGACTGACCGGAGGCTCAGCTGGAGAGGTCTTCAGTGGATTGAGTGCTCAGTGGAGGTCAGTGGGTCAGGCTGTGGCTCAGTGGATGCTGACGAAGCTTGGCGACGAGGAGATGAAGCTTAAGAAGAAACTGGGAAGCAGAGGAGCAAAGAAGAATAGACAGAAAAACGAGTGAAGTTTGGCTGGGTTGTTTGAGCTCTCTGTAAAGCTTCTTGCTTGAGCGTTCCTGTTAGATCTTTGAGAGTTTCCTTCTTGTTGTCTCGTGCACTTAACTACTATCCTACTGAGGCGATTGTGGAGAGGTTTCTCCATCGAGAAGGAGGCTATTACTATCCGGGGTTCACTGGGGCTTGATCTGTCGACGATCAAGGGATCGCTCACCTTACGGGCACGCCAAGGAGTAGGGGCAAGTTATCCCCAAACCTTGTATATCCTCGAGTTAGAGTTTGTGATCTTCTGTTTATCTCTGTTTCTGCTATTGTTTCTGCTTGTTTGCTTCCGCTACTAACCTGACTGCAGAGAACTCAAAAAGAAGGAAAAGTTTGTGTCTGGCTACATTCACCCCCCCTCCTCTCTAGCCATCCAAGCACCAACAATGTTAAATCTGACCGTTGAAACTTGTGGAACAACTTTTTCTTGACCTATTTAAACACCATCGATCGATTGATGAAACTCATCAGTTAATTGATGTCATCAGTTGTCTATAACAACTGAATCAACTTGTTTCTATTCGATTTTGATCGTCATCAGTCAATTGATACAACTTATCAGTTGAGTCTAACAACCGAATCAACTTACCTCTATTCGGTTTTTAATTCTATCAGTCAACTAATCAAACCCTAACTGATACTTGAGTTTGTCAAACATAGCTCTCTCTACGAGCTCCGTTTTGTAACAAAAAAACTATTCGAGTCAAAAGTATGACCTTCGAAAATTTACTCTGTCGAGACTTCTCTGTTTTATGTCAACTCTAGGTTGAATTTTTGACCGTCTAGTGTTCGGTCAACTGTGACTCATTTGAACTTTCCGTCGAATGCCAAGTGTTCAACTCCCGACTGACCAGCTTTGGACTTGACCTAATTCTCAACTAGGTTTGCTTAATTCTCAACTAGGTCTTCCACCTCTTCCACCATCTAGCTATGACTTTTATTATTTGGTTCCTAATTAGGTCTTTCACTGTCTAATCCCGCTAAGAATTTCCTTTTACCTAGACTCACTAAAACTTTTGTTCTTTAGTTTCACCAGGACTTGCATTGTGTATTAATCAAATATCAAAATCCAACAAAGTCAACTTAAACTTGATCAATTTGGTTAACCTTGACCAAAAGTCAATTACACCAATAAAAATTTATTTAAAACAACTCAATAAACCTCATATCATTGTAGTGCACTTTGGACTAAGCTTGAGCCAAATTTATTTAAAACAACTCAATAACCTTGAGCCAAATTTAAATTCATAAATATGCTAGCTTTGCCAATGTTCCTCCATCGATCGAAGCTTAATTGGCATCGGATTAATTAAAAAAGATGTATCAGGTAACATGTTAACTTAGGACGATCGACCCGTCCCCACAAAAGCTTTCCACAGGGATCGGATTAATTAGGAGCTAGCGCAAGAGGTACTCCCGTCTAATTAATAGACGACGTCAACAATTAATGGTGTCAACTGTTGTCGACAACAATTGCGGTAGCACACTCAACCTCTGCGATGGACTCCCCACAACAGAATTAGTAGAAGCTAGTAGTGGCAATGTCGTAATTGGTCTCACCCTACATTCATTACAACTTTGCTTTCATAATCAAAGCTAATGGCCTGATCTCTCTATTACTACTAATTTGTATTGACACTACCAATAATTAATCAGTAAACACCTTAATTATCAGAGCAGTGCGTAATATAATTACTGCATCATTCATCATGCTTACTTCTCTCTTTAGATTGGCCGATTGGGGAGGAACTAAAGAGATTATATTGATCAACTAAAACCATTATAAGTGTCACACTATTGACTATGCATCAAAAAAAGAATGGGCGGTTTGATTGTAATGGAAATGATGGCGATCGAGTATTAATATATAAATTAACCTGCAGGTAGATGTGCATGTAACCAAATCTCACTAATTATTATGCACCAAGTCAATGGGAGGTGGAGGTGAGGAAAGCTAATTAAGTTAGGCAGATTGAGCGAGGATTTTTCTGTTTAAACAATCCGTTTGTGTGCAGCATGAAACTAGCTAGTTGAGGCCAAGTCGAAGCAAATAGTTAAATTTAAGGATCAGTTAGTTCAGTGATCTGTCTGCATTAATTTGGAAGCCACGATAGCAAATATACACAGTGGGTGGGGCCGTGGGGGTTGATGGATTCCCTTTTCTTCTCCTCTTCTTAAGTCTAACTTTAATTAATAATATTTGAACAAGAAGGAGAATGGTGTGTCTCCCTCTCCTCACCTAACACCTGTTTGGCAGAGGGTTGATTGATTAATTACTAGGTGCGGGATACTAATTAAATATAATTAACACTCAGGCTACACTCACTTGCTACAGAGTGCTTTGCTCGTGGTGGGAAAATAGTGTTGCATTCTAAAACTTATTGAAATACTAATTAGAATTAGTCTCAGCCATTTACTCTGTCATTTAGAATGAAGTCCTAAGTTGATTGAACTCAATGATTCTGAAACAAAGCTAGTGCCAAGGCAAGTATTTGATCTTTTTCCAAGGTGACTGGATTTCACTAATTAATTGCTTGGCAGTACTGTATTTTCAAAAACCATTTATCTATCATTATCAATAGTGCACAAAACAGTGATCGATGTGGCTGAGGGAATACAAAGTCATCTACACCACCATCCTTCTTTTGAGTTATTGATTAGTAGCTAGGTGTTCACAGCTCAGTCACCGCAATTCTTGCATGTTTTGCCTTTCATGCCCGCACATCACATGCCTTTCCTCATAAAGTCAGCTGTTGGATGCTAATTCTGAGAAGGAGCAAAGATATTAAGTAGCATATTCTAACATTTCATTTAATTCTCTTCCAAAAAAAAAAAGACATTACTTGTTTTAATAATATTTAAGAGAAGATATGTGTTGGAAGTGCCGGATCGATCCTATATTTCAAGCAGCGGGCTATGAGGGGTGCCCACAGCGGACACTCACGAATGGGCCGCAAGGTAAAAAATTCTCTATGTATATATTGCACATCTATTTGTGAATCATTCGTGAATATTTAATGTTAATTTTTTTAAAAAAAAATTACTTTCTCTAGCCTAAATCATAAACCTAACAAAATTAATACTAGATCAAACGGGATGCTCGCGGATATGTGTGCAATATGCAAACTCC
>JAGFNQ010003373.1:338199-485699 GCA_024364735.1 Boesenbergia rotunda | reverse complement strand
TCGTAAGTATTGTAAGCTAATTTCAAGTTTTTTATAGCTCAATCATCTAGCTTGTGTGGTTAATATTATGATTAAAACCTGAAACCCTTTAAATTTTCCTGGTCGTCCGCAAGGAATAAAAAGAGGACAAACAACGATCACGAGAGTCCAACAAGACTGGTCCGAGTGGCCGTCCTCTCTCTGTTTTCCATCACTGCACGCTGAATTTTTCTTGTAAGAATCTTGTCTCGTTTGAATTCTTGTTTGGACAGCGCATGGAGAACGTACACAATGGACACTGCGCACACAGACGCAGCATTATTACTACCGTGAGACTGCTTATCGATTTATCAGATATATCAGAATTAAATTTTAATTTTAATAAATTAATAAATGAATAAAAAATTAAATTGATAAAGTATTCGCTATGAACGTTTTTCAATTTATTTCTATCGTCGAAGAAAAATGTTCAGAACTTCATCGATCGTCCTCGCGATTAATCGTCATATGCAAAACACACAGTAAACAAAAAGAAAACTCACTCTCACCGTCGTCGTACATATAAAAAGAAAACTTCTCAGGAGCAACGCCCAGCACGGCGGGTGTCAATCAGACGCCATCGATTCCAGTCACCCAGACAGCCCCGATGCGGGGCCCAGCGATATCCTCGCCAGGCTGTAAAGAGATTCTGTGATCAGCAGACATGTGCACTGAGGTGTTTTCCATATGTTTTGGGGAAGCATGCATACGGATGAACGAGAGAGGTTAGTAATTAATAAATCGAGCCAAATTAATCCATATTTTTTTAATAATTTAAACACAATAAATTTATTTTTAAAAATGAATAAATCGAACTAATGTAAAATATATTAATTTATTAGTGATCGAATTAATAAAAAAATCAACCATAATCTATTGAATTCTTTCTGTATCTGCAAGTGACTATTATATATTCAATTGACAATCTTAATTAATTTTTAAATTTACTATATTCAATTCGTAGATAATACTACGTCACTCGATTACAGATTTGTGGTATAAAGTCTATTTTAATCAATTTTATTTTCCATTTATTTCAAAATAGTCTCTCCTCTTTTCGAACTATCAAAATAATCTTTCATATTTCAAAATATTTTCTAAATTCATCCTCCCATTATATTTCCATTAAAAACAAACAAAGATAAAATTGTATCACTTATTCATAAGTCTATTTTTATCATTCTTATTTGTCACTTATCCAAAATTAATCTTTCCTCTTTACAGGCTGTAAAAATAATCCTTCATATTTTAAAATATTTAACATGATGGGGTTGAGCATCCTAGGATTGACATGTGACACGGAGAAGCTATATGTCAGGGTCCACCAAACCCGATCGCCGAGGTCAGACTTCCGAGACCACCTCGGGAGGACAAACGCCCGAGGTCATCCTAGGAGAGGACACCCCGAGACCAACTCGGGAGAGCGGAGCCCAAAGATCAATACATCAGATAGCTCGACTTCAAGTAGTCGTTCCTCTTTCCAGATCAGGAAAACCGTCGGATAATTATTTCCGCTACATGCGACAATTAAGGTCTTAATGATCATAGCGGTCATTATCTAAAAGTTATCATGTAACCGACGATTAAGGAACGTGGAAATACGTGTGACCAATCCCTCAGGTATATAAAATGCTTCAGCATTCAGGTAAAGTGGGTATGCTTTCCGAACTTAAAACAATTCTACTTCCTCGTTGCCCTTCTAAGATAACTGTGATTCCTGACTTGAGCGTCGGAGTGGGCTCCGTCGGAAAACCTTCCGATGTGTTCCCATTAACGCTCATGTTGATCTCGCAGGGTGCGATCGTCTTCTCTTCGTCACCATCATCGTGGGCTGCACCTCTGTGACTCGTTGTCCACGTCGATTCCCTTCCGGAACAAGTTTGGCGTCATCTGTGGGAAACTAAATCAAGACACCAGAAGGAGCACCATGATAGCAGATCCAGAGGGATAACCCATCGTCTTGATGAAGGAGTTGGATCGCCTAGTCACCAATGCCATCAAAGGAGCGCTGAAGTAACACCAAATCGAGCACGCCGCCTCACGACGAGCGGCTTCAGGGCAAGGCGAGATTCCAAGAATATCTGCCTCGCACCCCCGCAACCGAAGATCAGTCTCGCTACCCGCGGGACCAGCAATGACAACTCCAGCGCCCCGGCGAGATTCCTTAGGAAACCTAGAGAGAGCACACTCCGTCACCTCCAGCGCTCTAAGGCAGGAGGAAGGACCGGGGATGATCGAGGGACCCAGGGTCCTCCTGAAAGTACCCTCCACCCCTTTCTCGCTTGATATCGTGGAATATCTCATGCCTAAGCAATTTTGTGGTCCAGGAATTGCCGATTACGATGGGAAGATAGATCTAGAGGGCCATGTTTGCAAGTTCGAGAATGTGGCCTTCCTCCACCAGTACACAAATAGTGTGAAGTGCGGGGTGTTTTTGAACACTTTGTCAAGGCCGCCCAGAGATGGTTCCATAGGCTGCCCCAAGATTCTATAAACTCCTTCCTAGAATTTAGAACTGCTTTCCTGCACCACTTCGCCAGCAGCCATCGATACCAGAAGACGACATTGAATTTGTTCGCCCTTAAGCTGAAAGCGAAAGTACCACTGAAGGACTATATCCAGCAGTTCAATCGGGTGACACAAGATGTGTCAACCGCTACATCGGAGATCCTCATCAGCGCCTTCATGTAAGGGCTCTCCAAGGGTGACTTCTTTCGATCACTGGTGAAGAAGCCGCCGACCAGTTTCGACGATTTACTGGGGCGCTCTGTCAAGCACGTCAATGTCGAAGAGGTGCAGCACGCTTGCCACAAGGACCCAACAGGAGCCCCTATGCAGATCTCGGCACGAGCCAAGAGAAGAGAACCACCCACGCCAGCCCGGGCGAAGGATCCTCGCCCCGGAAGAGACCACTAGGCTGGTGGAGACTGTCGACACACAGGAGCCTGAGCCACAGAAGAAGTACTGCCACATCCACGGCAGTACATCGCACTCCACAGACGAGTATTTCGCCTTGAAGAACAGGAGAGCTCAGGAAGCGGATGTCAGGCCCCGCAAACGGTGGAACAAAGCGGGGCCCCGACGGCGATCCCCTCGGCGAAGCCTTTCCCCTCGTCGGCGACAGTCAGGGGATGATAGGGTCGGGCGACGATCCAGGTCGCGTTCAAGATGAAGGAGTCGGGAGATAGTGCCCCGCCAGTCTACCTCCCCTGAGAGAGATCCCAAGAAGGGCCTCCGTCAGGCCATGTAGGAGTGATCTTCAGAGGACCTACCGGGGAAGATTCTCATCGGGTGAGGAAGGCACATACCCGTCGGCTGGAGAACTATGCCATAGGAACCAACAACAACAAGCACCAGGGCCCGATCATTTCGTTCGACCCCGATGATCTAGAGGACGTGGATGCTCTCCACAAAGATGCATTGGTAATCCTCGCACGAATAGCGAACTACGAGGTTAAGTGCGTCTTTGTAGATACAGGTAGTTCAGTGAATATCTCATATAAGGCGACTCTAGACCAGATGCAAATCGATAAAGGTGAACTACATCCGGTCTCCACCCGTCTCTTCGGCTTTACTGGATACCGAGTGCAGTTGATAGGGCAGATCTCCTATCCCTGTCGTTGGGAGACGACATGCTGGAGATGACGAGAAGGACTCCCTTTATGGTCGTGGATGCTCCATTGTCCTACAATGTCATCCTAAGGCATCCAGCGCTTAGCTTATTCCAGGCGGTGGTCTCAGTCTACCACCAGAAAATCAAGCTCCCGGTAGGAGAGCAGGTGGTCGAGGTCAAAGGGGACCAGCAAGCTTCCCGACGGTGCTACAATGGGGAGGTCAGGTCGGAAGCCCGCAAGAACCCAAGGACGCATGAGGTACTACAAATTGTCTTCGCCAACTGTCGCGAAGAAGAAGGGCCCAAAGAAGAATGCAGGGAGGTCGAAAGCGAAGTGGTTCAGATTCATCTTCAGCACGCGAGAGGAATCACAAGGATAGCGGTCGACCTCACCCAGTAGCTTAAAAGTCGTCTTATCAGTTGCCTGAAGGACCATCGAGATGTGCTCGCATGAGCTACTAAAGAAATCAAAGGAGTCCCCCTGCCTTGGCCACACACCACCTACACATAACCCCAGGAGCCCGACCAGTGAAGCAAAGGTGGAGACATTTCACCCCTAAGTAGGACAAGATTATCAGGGAAGAAGTCACCAAGTTGCTCAAGGTCGAACACATAAGAGAAGTTCAATTTCCGACCTGGTTGGCGAATGTTGTACTTGTTGAAGGATTGATTTAGGGCGTGCTAGAGGGGGGGGGGGGGGAGAATAGCACTTTTTCGGATCTTGGATCTCTACAAACTTGTTAGCGCAGCGGAAACAATAATATGCAAAGTAAATACGAAATAAAACAATGCTAACAACCTTATTTACTTGGTATCCATCCCGATCGGGTGACTAATCCAAGAATCCGTCGGTGGATCAATCCCCGGATAACCTCCGGCTAGATCTGTCGCTCCTTGTGGATGGAGAAACCTCGCCACAACACCTTGAACGCTCTCTGATCACAGTAGACTACTAACTTACTTTACCCAAGCAAGTTCCGTCAAGAAAGATAGTAGGACACGAGCCCCTTTAAATAGAGCTCGAATCTGAAATAGCCGCTACCAGACGACTGCCCCTGAGGCAGTCGACTGGTCCCACTCAGATTTGACCGTTACAATACAACGTTCAAATCTGCCAGGCTGGTTCAGTCACCACCAGTCGACTGCCCATGGGCCAGTCGACTGGTACACACCTAAGCCTAGGGTTTCACTCCCGAGTACAAGTCTCTCTCGCACTCAAACCCTCCAGCCTTAACGCCTGAGTATAAGCCCACATACTCAGACCCTTACCTACTCAGTTGACTCTTCACCAGCAGCCTTGACTGTTACCTTCACGCCCTCTACATCTTCGGCCCTTGTCCCTCGGATGTGCACGCAAGCTTCCAGCTTGCCTCCATGCCACCCTTCACATACGCCTTGAAGTCCGCGTCCCTCGGCTCATCATCCCTACTATCCAATGGTCCCTCAGATGCGCACGTAAGCCTCCAGCTTACCTCCATGCCATCCTTCACCTGAAGATGTCAACCAAGTCCATGCGTACCTGTACACCTGCACGCTCATGTACACATGTGAGAATAACACAAACCCTAATTTAACCATATTGCCCACTTATCAAAATATCATGATCCTCCAGATCATCTCAGGGCCGATTGCCTCAACAATCTCCCCCTTTTGATGTGTGACAATACGTTAAGTTAGGTAAACATATATCAATAACAACAGCAAAAAGGAATCGAAATTCAAGCACATCACACAAGAGGCTACCTCCCCCTCAAGCTATGTTTTCTCCCAAATTTCAATCCTTATTGCTAATCCCAAGTTGGAATTAAGGTCTCCCAACTTAACTCTAATGTCACCACCAAGCCTAAGTTAAGTTTCATCTCAAACCTAACTTAACATCCAAGTTCTCCCCCTTTGACACCATCAAAAGATTGCCCCAAGCAACCCAACCCTTGATGTCAAATGGAACTCAACCCTGTTTCTGAAAACCCCTTCAGAAATCACAAAAACTCATTCTGCCAACACTACCAGTCGACTGCCCCCAGGGCAGTCGACTGATACGACAGGTTTCAGAATTTCAGCCGAAATTCAGAAATGAATAAAAAATTCCAGAAAATATGAAAAAATGTGAAACTTTGCAAGCACGATTGTTAAGGTATCCCCTACCCGAGAAAAATTTGGTTCATGACAAACATCAATCGTGCTTGACTTTTGGTACAAACTCAAAAATTCCCAAATAAAACCAACTTTGTATCATCCTAGGGTTTTAATCATGGTATCCTATACTTATCATTCTCTAGCAACTCCATTTGTCATTCAAAATGATTCCCAAATTCCCTTCTTTCGAATGGACATTCTCATTGTGACACTAACTCCTCTTTTTGACTTGTGAGTCCAAATGATCATTCCTTTGATATAGGAAATCATTATTTGATTTACAACCAAATCATATTAGACACAATAAGACTATGCAAATTTCACATTATATCATGAATGCCTATATGTAATGATCCTAAAGGAGGCAAAACGTTTTAGTAATAGATTAAGACTTAAAAACAACACATTATCAAACTAAGACACAAGCTTAATATGATAACAAAAGGAAAGTGCATAATACATGGAGTCACAAAAGAAGTCAATAACCATCAAAATAGTATCATGGGCCAACAAGCTAGAAGTCAACCGAATAAGTACAATCATCAAAGTGAGGAGTGTTTGAGAGATATAATATAACAACTCATGATAATACTCTCAACACTGAAAAACTTCCAAGATCTGCGTCATCTGATCAGAAGAACATGTCCCCGTCACCGCCTGGGGGAGGAGGAGGAGGAGGAGGAGCCTGATAGGCAAGATGCCACTACTGCATCATCTCGTATATCTCATCTTGGCGGCTGGTCATCCGATCAACTTTTGCTTCAAGCCTCTGCTCCGTCTGCTGGCATCCGTGAATGTCCTCGCGAATGGCATGAACATTTGCCTGGAGTTGGGTAATCTCTGCTCGGGTGACCAGCTCGTCGGGCCCCTCATCTGCATCGGCGGCCTCTGGACGCTCCCTCCAAGCAAATGCCCCCAGTCTAAACTCAATCCATGCTAAGGATAATTGGCGGGTGCCAATTTGATCATACTCCTTGGGCAGGTGTTTCACCTGACCACTAGTGACACGAATGCCAAATCGTAGCTGGAAGAACTCAGTCAACATGTGGCAAAAGGGCATGTAAATTTTCCCATTGACACTCTGGGAAAAATGACAAATGGAGGTAAACACATGCAATGACACATCTATATCCAATCGTCTCTCAAGAGCATACATCATCACTAAGTGAGGCAGTCGAATCCTTGCTCTCCCCTTAGTGACAATGGGTAGAATACACTCTACAACAATCTTATATAGAACATGGCTAAATGGACGCATAGGCTTTGCATCAAAGGTGCGCTCAGATTCATGTCTATGTCTTCTAAAATAGTGCAGATGAATCTGATCAATGGTAATGTTTTCAAACTCAAGCGGCTCAATGACATTTGGAAAATAGGTGTTGACATTGTTTGACGCCCGACACTCTAAGAAACTGGCTAAAATCATGGGTGTGAAAGGAATGGTAACGCCGGCTACTCTTGATTCATAAACATTATTGTCTGAATCAATACAAGTTAAATTTGCATAGAACTCCTTGCATAGATCAGTGTTAATGTCGTGTTGGCAATAAACCAATTGTTCTATGCCAAAATGAGTCACCATCTCAATAATTTGTGGCGCTTTATCCTCAAAATAGGATTTGTTAAGATACTGACAAGGCAACACAACAAACTCATTCTCCTCGAACCTCTTCTTGCACTCCCGGCTCCTAAATATTGACTCCTCTGGAGCTTGGGAACCTGGTCGGGATGAACCCTCACCCCTAGACCTTTTAGACACCACCCTCTTGACTGCCTTTTTCATGTTTTTCGGTTTTGAGAGAATGACTTGAGAAAAGAGGTTTTCAACCAACCCTAGAAGTAGATCGGAGTTAGAGGAGGCCTTAGGGACTGATTTTAGGGCTTGAGGCGGACTTAGGACGCAAAGGGAGTTGAGAAGTAGAGAAAATCGCCGGGAAGAAGCAGCCAAAACCCTAGGTTAGGCTTTCCCGGCGCGCCCTTTCCTTTTATAAAACCCGCGAACCAGTTGACTGCCCCTGGGCCAGTCGACTGGGCCAGCGTGTAATTACATTCTATGGGTTTTGCAGTCGACTGGCCTCCAGCCAGTCGACTGGTGTCTGATGTTCTGAATTTCAGATTTTCAATTCAAACTTCAGAAATGCCTAACTAATTCCTCAAATTCCCAAAAATTCTAAAATCTTGTGGGGAGATTTGTGGATCCTATATTTACTTGGGAAAAATATAATTTTAGTCAAAGTCATCCCAAATCCCATGTTTGGTACAAACTCCGAGTTTCTTTAAAATGTATCATGAAACCCTTCCCAAAAGTTCTAATTTGTATCTTACCTTGATGCTTCTTCCCATACTCATTCATAATTCATTCATAGCATCAAGTTATATGGTATTTAGGCATTAAAATCGATTTGTCTCAATTACAAACCCAATTTCACCTTTTTCCCTATAATTTTCCCTTTAGTGTGTCAATTCTCTAGGATTAAGACTACCCTTAGCCTCTTCAATCTCTTGGCACACCCTATAGTCCTTTTCAATCCCCTAGGAGTAAACCACCTGAGATCCATTGACCATGGAACCCATTTTGGCTTCCAGAGCTCTCCCTTGAGCTCCTAGCCCTACTTATCTCCCTTGGTAATTCTTCTACAAAGGCAAGACCACACCGGTGCTTCTCCGGTGCTTCTTGACTTTCCACCATCACTCTCTTAACCCTATAGACCTTTTTCTTGGTCGATTTATTTTCTTTTCCTTTAAATGGCTTTTCTTTGCCATTTTTGACTTTCTCTCTACCATAGTTATAAGTGTTGGAACCCGGATGGCTAGAGAGGGGGGGGTGAATATAGCCAATCACTTAGGCCTTTGGCACAAATCGAATTTCTGCACTCAAACTTATCAGTAGCACAGCGGAAGAAATAATCACAGAGTAAGCAGAAAACAGGGAACGAAAGCAAAGTCGACACACTAGCAAGATCGCTAACAAGGAGGGTTTACAAGGTTCGGGGATAACTTGCCCCTACTCCTTGGCGTGCCCTTAAGGTGGGCGATCCCTTGATCGTCGGCAGATCAAGCCCCGGTTATCACCGGATAGAAAGCAACCTCCTTCTCGGTGGAGAAACCTCTCCACAGCGTTTCAATCACAGATTTAAGTTTAAGCACAAAGAAACAACAAGAAGGATCTTACTCAAACACTTAGCAAGGACAAGAACACAGCAAGCTTTCCTGAGCTCCACCCAGCGGCGATCTCATGCAAGAAACCCTTCCTCGTGTCTTCCTGCTGTCGGACTCCAAGCCTCTTGTTCTCTCCTTCAAGCGCTCAAGTAATGGATGATTGCTTCTCGATTGCAGTAGCTTGCTCAAGGTGATGAAAACTTCAGAACGCACAAGCTAGATGTGGAGAACACAAAGGCGCAGCAAGAACTTCGTTCGCAAAGACTAGAACACAACCTCTGCTTCTACGAACCCTTCTTCCACCCTTTTGTTTCTCCACTCAGCACCAGGTGACAGCATCTCCTGCAGCCTCCAGCTGCTTCCCTACCAACGCCAGCTACCACTAAGCCCTTCCTGGACTTCCTGAGCTCCCCTTAGCCAAGCTCCAGTCAGCAGCTCCAGTCTGCAGCTCCGGCCGTTGCAACTTGAGATGGAAAACGGACAAACCTGCTCCAAGGAAAGCCTCCATTGACTTCTCCTTGAGTGTTTGAATCGTCCCCTGTCACCTGCAGCTTAATCAGAGTGTTAGAGCAGCATATCACACAGTAAATCAAATATCAGATGTAAGCAGCAGAGAATCGGATACGGTCAGGCGCGATCAGAGCGTCTAACAGTGCAATTTGAATTAAGGTGATCGGTCACCGGACCGATCGGAGAACCTCCTGATCGGTCACCAGACCGATCAGGCTGGGTCCAGACCGATCAGGCTCCGTCCTGATCGGTCCCCAACGCTTAATTAGAAATCGCGATTTCTTTGGGACTCTCCTGGATCGATCACCAGACCGATCCCAGGTTGTGGATCGATCACCCGACCGATCCACCCTTTTATCGGGCGATTTCTGAGCTTCGCAGTCTAGACCTCCTGATCAATCACCGGACCGATCAGGAAACATCCTGATCGGTCACCAGACCGATCAGGCTCCGTCCTGATCGATTATAGAGAGGAACCTGCGATGCTGGATCGTTCTCCAGAACGATCTGCACAGTGATCCTGATCGGTCACCAGACCGATCAGGAGCAGTTCAGCAAGGGAACTCAACCTCACTGTTTGCTCCCTGATCGGTCACCAGACCGATCAGGAGTCAAGCAGTGGGTGAAACGCATACTCCCTGATCGATCACCAGACCGATCAGTCATAGCTGGATCGGTCACCAGACTGATCCACGAAGGAGCACCGTGCCAACTCCCTGATCGGTCACCAGACCGATCCAAGGGCTCCAACCACCTTAGCCCTTCAAGCTAAGGATTTTTCACCTAACCCTCCAAGTTGAGAATTTGCACCTAACTCTCCAAGTTAGGACTTTTCACCTAGCCCTCCAAGCTAGGACTTTTCACCTAGCCCTACAAGCTAGGACTTTTCACCCAACTCTTCCGGATTAGGACTTTTCCAAATCTAGCCCTCAAAGCTAGGACCTGACACTCCAAGTCAGGACTTTTTCACCTAATTCTCCAAGATGGGAATTTGCACCTAACCCTCCAAGTTAGGACTTTTCACCTAGCCCTCCAAGCTAGGACTTTTCACCCACCTCTTCTGAATTAGGACTTTTCACACACCTAGCCCTCCAAGCTAGGATTTTCAACACCTAATCCTCCAGGTTAGGATTTTCCAACACCTAGCCCTCCAAGCTAGGATTTTCCATGTCTGATCCCTGATCAAGACTTAAATCATAATCAATAATCATCCACCTAAACTAAAATCGGTGTCAATACCAAAACAACAATCAGGGCCAGACTGCATCAACAATAGGGCATCCTTGAATATGATACTTTATCAACATTGACCCTCCTAGAACGGTATCTTAAACCCGGCCTACCATTCTCATAATTTTGGCCCTTTGATATCATGTTCAATTCCTTGGACCCTTGAATTACTCTACCAAGGTTTCTTTCCAACTCATCAAGTTTTGCTCTTAAAACTTGGTTTTCCTTTTCTAACTTCATAACCTTAGGATCACTAGACCTAATTTGATCATTTCTAGCTCCACTTATTTGTCTAGACATTTTTCCCTTTCTCTTAGGGTTTATGTCTTGGTCCTTAGCCCTAGAATTTTTAGATTTTTCATGAGACATAAAATTCTTGGTGTTTTGGTATACAAAATTATTTCTACTTCTATCATGATATTTAAAACCAAAAACACGAATGGGCACACAACTATTATTAATTCTATCATTCAAACAAACATTTTGAGCATTCATTGAAAAGTTTGAAGCATGAGTAGGGTTAGCGGGTACCTTCCTTACCCTTGGCACTCCCCCTTGATGAGTACTCCTCTTTCTTTCTTCTTTCTCCCATTTCCTAAGATGCTCCATCTTCTTGAGCTCTTTACTTCTTGGACAATTTGTGTGTTAATGTCCAAGCACCCCGCATGTGAAGCACCGAATCCTCTTTCTTTTGTTTTGAACTTCCTCATTCCTACAACCCAAGTTAGATTTAAATTGAATGGATTTGGGCTTAGGAATTACCTCCTTTTTACCTTGTGGACACTTGTTCTTGTAGTGCCCCTTTTTATTACAACCAAAGCATATAATATGTTCTCTTGACTTAGCTTTGATGGAGGTGGAAGTCGTCTCTTGCCCTTGTGAGGATGAGGGTCTCTCCTCCCCCTTAACACTTGAAGTTGTCATTTTTTCTTCTTCTTCGAATGGAATCGATGCTTCTCCACTTACTTCTTCCACTTTTCTTGACAATTCAACTTCTTTAATACTTGAGTAGATTTCCTCAAACCCTTCCACTCTTTGAGTTGATGTAGGGCTCTTATAAATTTCTTCCAACTTATTCCACAATTCGCATGCATTTGAATATTTCCCTATATCACTCAGAACATGGTTAGGCAACATATTAATCAAGATATTTATTACCTTCTCATTGGCCCTAGCTTGTTCTTGTTGTTCACTTGTCCAATATCTAGGCCGAAGCCTTTTGTCATGCTTGTCCCCGGTCATGTGTTTGGAGCATCCACTATCAACGAACCACGTTGATAGGTGCTCCCCCTCAATCATAACCTACACAATTCGAAAAATAAAAGTTTTAGGTACCCAAACCTTGGGACCTAAAGCATCAACTAAACATGACTTAGGCACCCATGCCTTGACAACTTTCTTTTGAGTCTTGGGTGTCCTAGATTGTCTCATGTCAGTCCTAGACATGAGAGACACAAATGAGGGTTCTTTAGGGCAGTAACCAATACCGACCCTATTGTAGACTGCCCTTTGGGCATTTAGAATCATATCTAGGGTCTTAGAGCTAGTTGAGAACTTCCCAAGAATATTCTTGAGCTTCTCAACCTCACTCTTCAAAGATTGGTTTTCCTCTAGTAACAAGTTATCATGCAAGTCATTTACTTCCTCCACCTTGGAGGATTTCAAATTTTCGATTTCACGTTTCAATGATTTGATTTCATCTTCTAGCAATTCGACATGCAAATCATCAATGTTATCATCTCTAGAAGCCTTCAATTGATCAATTTCTAATTGCAATGCTTTAACTTTGTTTTTGGATTTCTTCAGCATATTAGTTAAACATGCAATTGCTCTATAACACTTTTCAAGCTCGGGAGAAGTTACCTCTTCATCATCCGAAGATGATGAAGCCGTGTTTGCAGAGCTTGACGATTCATCACTGCTCTCCTCACCAAGAGCCATGAGAGCCACTTGCCTTGTGCTCTCCTCCTCCTTTTCTTCATCGGATGAGCTAGAGGATGACTCATCCCAAGAGTCCTTCAAGGCTTTCTTCTTCTTCTTGGATTTTTCTTCTTTTCTTTTGGATTTCTCTTCCTTCTTCTTAAGCTTTGGACATTCATTCTTGAAATGCTCTTTCCTACCACACTCAAAGCAGGATGCATTATTCTTATCAAGTTTGGATTCACTAGTGGTACCTCTACTTTTGAAACGTCGATCCCTTCGCATCATCCTCCTCACAAAGTTTGCCATCTCAGATGAAGAGGAGCCACTGCCATCTTCCTCAGAATTGGACTCGGATTCGGAAGAGGATGAAGATGATGAAAGATCCTTCTCCTTCTTCTTCTTGTTGGTCCGGTCCCCTGCAACTAAGGCAATCCCCTTCTCCTTGGGGCCTTTGTTAGCCATCTCATGCAATTCCATCTCACAAAATAAATCATCTAATTTTATAATAGATAAATCCTTGGATACTTTGTAGGCATCCACCATAGATGACCACAAAGCATTCCTTGGAAATGCTTTCAAAACATACCTCACAAGGTCGCGGTTCTCGACCTTTTCATCAATCGAATGAAGCCCATTGAGGACTTCCTTGAAACGATTATGAAGCTCACTGACCGACTCATTCTCCTTCATGGAGAGATTTTGAAGTTGGTTGAGGAACAAATCCCTCTTTGCGATTCTAGAGTCCCGGGTGCCTTCGTGAAGCTTAATGAGTTTGTTCCACAGGTCCTTGGCACTTGTGAAAGGACCAACTTTGATGAGTTGATCTTTGTTCATGCCACATTGTAGAGTGACCATCACCTTCGCGTCCGCTTCACTCTTTCGTGTTTGTTCGGCAGTCCACCATGAAGACTCGAGTTCTTTGCCTTCGTCATCCTTAGAAGGAATGAATCCCTCCTTCACCGCGAACCAAGTATGGATATCCATCTTCAAATAGTATTCCATCTTTGATCTCCAATATTGGAAGTCAGCGCCATCAAAGAATGAAGGTCGGGTGGTGGAGAAGCCTTCTCTCAACGTCATCTTGTTGATAACTCTTGGATGTTAAGCCATAAACAGAGCCCCAAGCTCTGATACCACTTGTTGGTGACGAGATGGCTAGAGAGGGGGGGTGAATATAGCCAACACTTTCTCTTTGAGAACTTAGCAAGTTTTCTGCACTTAGCTTATCAGTAGCACAGCGGAAGAAGCAAAAGAAAAACAAAACAGTGCAGTAAACTAAAAACAAAGATGAAAGCTAATAACCACAGCTACCAAGATCGCTAACAAGAGGGTTTACAAAGTTCGGGGATAACTTGCCCCTACTCCTTGGCGTGCCCTTAAGGTGGGTGATCCCTTGATCGTCGGCAGATCAAGCCCCGGTGATCACCGGATATAAAGCAACCTCCTTCTCGGTGGTGAAACCTCTCTACAGCGTTTCAATCAGATAAATGTTTAAGCTCAATAAAACAACAAGAAAGATCTTACTCAAACACCCAGCAAAGAGAAGAACGCAGCAAGCTTCCCTGAGCTCCACCCAGTGGCGATCTCACGCAAGAACCCTTCTTCGTGTCTTCCCACTGTCGGACTCCAAGCCTCTCGTTCTCTCCTTCAAGTGCTCGAGTAATGGATGATTGCTTCTCGATAGCTTGCTCAGAATGATGGAAACTTCAAGAACACAGCAAGCTTGATGTGGAGAACTCAAGGCACAGGAACTCAAAAACACAAGCTGTAAGCTTTCGAATGCTTCTCTTTTTTTTTACCAAGCTGTCTCCCGTTCCTTTTTGTTTCTCCGCCAAGCATCAAGTGACCTCATCTCCAGCAGCCTCCAGCTGCCTCACTGCCAACGCCAGCTACACTGAACCCTTACTGAACTTCCTGAGCTCCCTCAGCCAAGCTTCAGTCAGCGGCTTCAGTCCTGTAGCTCCAGCCGTTGCAACCTGAGTGGAGAAATGGACAAACCTGCTCCAAGGAAAGCCCCCTTTGACTTCTCCTTGAGTGTTTGAATCCTCCCCTGTCACCTGCAGCTTAGTCAGAATATTAGAGCAGTATATCACACAGTAAATCAAGTATCAGAGGCAACCATCAGCGAATCGGATACGGTCAGACGCGATCAGAGCGTCTGACAGTGCAATTTGAATTAAAGTGATCGGTCACCCGACCGATC
Organism: Boesenbergia rotunda; assembly: GCA_024364735.1. NCBI lineage: Eukaryota > Viridiplantae > Streptophyta > Magnoliopsida > Zingiberales > Zingiberaceae > Boesenbergia > Boesenbergia rotunda. The sequence goes on along the minus strand of JAGFNQ010003373.1, from coordinate 470,907 downwards.
AGAGCGACTCTTGATCGGTCACCAGACCGATCAGGCTAGGTCCAGACCGATCAGGCTAGAGCCTGATCGGTCCCCAACGCTCAATCAGAAATCGCGATTTCTTTGTGACTTCTCCTGGATCAATCACCGGACCGATCCCAGGTTGTGGATAGATCACCCGAACGATCCACTGATAACCACCATTTTTGCTGATTATTTTAGGCTCTAAAATCCATGTTTGATCCACATTTTATATGCTTGAGTTTGCATTTGTATTAGGTTTCATGTATTCCCTTCATTTTGGCATTTAATTCAAATCAGTGTATATTTGGGATATTTTTGGCACTAAATTTGGATATTATTTTGTAGGCTTCAATTGATCATGGACCTAGATCAAATCGGGTCAGACTTGAGTCAGCATTGGATCCAGATCAAAGGGATCAAGCATCGGATTGATAGGAGCCGTCCATTCTTGAGAACGGCTAGATCTGAGCCATCGGTCAACTTCTGGTCGATCCGAGTCCAAGATAGAATCAATCATGACCAGAGACCAAGATCTGAAAATTTCAGCCAAATCGGAAGTGATCTGACCGTTGGATCAAGCTTAAGATGTTCTAGACCATCCGTTCAAGACAAGGGAAGATCTGGACCATCCGCCACTGATCTGGTTAATCCGAGCTGGGGACAGGTAGATCAGGACCATTGATTGGAATCTGTGAAGTTTGGGTCAGATCGGAAGAGATCTGACCGTTGGATGAAGCCGAATTGATCTCAGCCGTCCGTTGCTTCCATCATTATATGGTTTGGCTGAGCTGTTTGATTGAATCAATTCAAGCTGTTTGGCTGAACCAAGACTGAACCGGATCCCTGACTGAACCGGGCGGCTGACTGAACTGATTCTCTGCTGGGCTGAGTCTGAGCTAACCAGAGCTGGACCGAACTCATTTGCTGGGTTGAATCCATTGAAGCTGCTTGGCCGAGCCAGAGCTGGACCGAGCCACGCGCAGCCACAAACAAAAGGGGGCCAGCCATTGCAAGCTAGGGCAGACGGGAGACGGGAGACGAGAGGCGACAACACAGAGACGAGGCTCGGGGGGGTTCCCGACTTCTTCCTCTTCCTCTTCACCTTCTCCATCTCCTCCGGCCATTGCACGATCTAGGGCAAGGGGGTTCCGAACCCTAGCCGGCCGGAGTTCCATCATCGCCGTCTTCTTCACTGAGTTCCATCTCCACCTTTTCTCTGTCGGGGTTCGAAGAGAAGAGAGAAAGGAATTCTCTGTCGGGGTTCGAAGAGAGTTTCCTCCGTTTCATCACCGGCGACCAGAGGCTAGGGCTTTGGGGGTTCCGAGCTTTAGCCGAACGTAGCCGAACGCCATCCACCGCACGCCAACACAAGCTAGGGTTTTGGGGGTTCCGAATCCTAGCTGACATCTCGTCCATCTTCATCGCCTAGTTTGCCATCATCGCCGCCAGAGATCTTCATAGCAGTTTCCAGCAGATTTCTTCATCGGATTAGTTTCGGCAGAACTTCATTTCTGTGTTTTCTTCACAGCAGCAATTCGTTTCAGTAGATGTTCTTCTTTGTCTAGCTCCAGCAGATTCAGTAGCTTCAATTCCCAGCAGCAATTCTTCCTTCATAGCAGTTCCTTCCCAGCAACTTTACTTAGGCAGTTCTTCATCAGCTCCTCTCATAAATTACGATAGCAGATCATTAGGTTTACAGCAATGTCTTTACAGCTCCTCCATCCTTCATCAGGCAACGTTTGCTTCACAGCCGAGTTGGGTAGCTCTGTTCCACTTCCAGCAGCCTTCCTCAGCTTGGTTGATTGAATTTTGTTGATAATTGAATGCTAGTGATAATTGAAGATTGTCATGTGTTTTGATTAAGTGAATGTTTGTATTTGATGAACTTCTCCAATTCAATTGGTGCTTGCTTTTGTCATTTTATTCATGCTCATATAGTGTTTGGTTAAATGCCTGTTAGAACAATTTCTTTCAATTGTTATGTTTCCTAGTTGCTTAACTCTTGGTTTGTGTTGTTCTTCTTATTGCTTTAAGTTTTACGTTTTCGTTTACATGCAATTAAGCTAGGAGATTAAATTTCTTTCATGCTATAGGTTTCGTTTCATGTTTAGTTTCGTTAATGCTTCATTTCAAGTTGTCTTTTCTTTACTGCAATTGTAATCAGGATAAACTAGATTTCCGTACCTGCCTTGTCTTTCCTTAATTAGTCTAGATTTCATACTTGCTCTGCTATTCATTTCGTAGTCATAGCTCTCAAATCCAAAACTCAGTTTCATATTCAAAACCCAAAAGCAATAAGATACGACTCGGAGATTTATCTTGCACCAACTACATTCGTTGAGAGACGACCCGAGTTACTCTATGCTACATTAGTTTAGAGGAATTCGGTACTTAAATTGTATTTGAAACCGTAACACGACAAAAACGGTTGTCATCCACCCCTTTCTTGGGCGATTTCTGAGCTTCGTAGTTCAGACCTCCTGATCGGTCATCAGACCGATCAGGGAGCCTCCTGATCGGTCACCAGACCGATCAGATCATGACCAGACCGATCAGGCTAGAGTCTGATCGATCATAGTGAGGAACCTGCGATGCTGGATCGTTCTCCGGAATGATCTGCACAGTGACCCTGATCGGTCTTCAGATCGATCAGGTTCATATCAGCAAGAGAACTCAACCTCAACTGTTCGCTCCCTGATCGGTCACCCGACCGATCAGGAGCCAAGCAGTAGGTGAAACACACACTCCCTGATCGGTCACCGGATCGATCAGGAGCAGTACAGTAGGTTCCCAACCTCACTGTGTGCTCCCTGATCGGTCACCCGACCGATCAGTCATCGCTGGATCGGTCACCAGACGGATCCACGAAGGAGCAGCGTGCCAGAATCCCTGATCGATCACCAGACCGATCTAGGGACTCTAACTCAGCCCTCCAAGCTAAGTTTCCATCCACCTTAGCCCTCCAAGCTAAGGATTTTCCATCTGACTCTCCAAGTTGGGAATTTGCACCTAACCCTCTAAGTTAGGACTTTTCACCTAGCCCTCCAAGCTAGGACTTTTCACCCAGCCCTTCCGAGTTAGAACTTCATCCAACCTAGCCCTCCAAGCTAGGCACCTGACCCTCCAAGCTATGATTTTTTCACCTAATTCTCCAGGATGGGAATTTGCACCTAATCCTCCAAGTTAGGACTTTTCACCTAGCCCTCCAAGCTAGTACTTTTCACCCAACCATTCCGAATTAGGACTTTTCCAACACCTAACTCTCCAAGCTAGGACTTTTCAATACCTAACCCTCCAGGTTAGGATTTTCCAGCACCTAGCCCTTCAGACTAGGATTTTCAACACCTAACCCTCCAGGTTAGGATTTTCCAACACCTAGCCCTCTAGACTAGGATTTTCCATACCATGTCTGATCCCCGATCAGGACTTAATCATAATCAATAATCATCCACCTAAACTTAAATCGGTGTCAACACCAAAACAACAATCAGGGCCAGACTGCATCAACATTACCTACTCAGTTGACTCTTCACCAGCAGCCTTGATTGTTACCTTCACGCCCTCTTCAACTTCAGCCCTTGTCCCTCGGATGCGCGCGCAAGCCTCCAGCTTGCCTCCATGTCACCCTTCACATATGCCTTGAAGTCCGTGTCCCTCGGCTCATCATCCCTGCTATCCAATGGTCCCTCAGATGCGCACGTAAGCCTCCAGCTTACCTCCATGCCATCCTTCACCTGAAGATGTCAACCAAGTCCATGCGTACCTGTACACCTACATGCTCATGTACACATGTGAGAACAACACAAACTCTAACTTAACCATATTGCCCACTCATCAAAATATCATGATCCTCCAGATCAAGATTATCAGGGAAGAAGTCACCAAGTTGCTCAAGGTCGAACACATAAGAGAAGTTTAATTTCCGACCTGGTTGGCGAATGTTGTACTTGTCCCTAAGCCCGGGGGTAAATGATGGGTCTGTGTTGATTTTAGATATTTGAATAAACCTTCCCTAAAATTGCTACCCCTTGCCTCGGATTAATCGGCTGGTGGATTCTACCTTCGGCTGTGATTTTATTTCGATGTTAGACGCTTATCAGGGATATCACCAAATTCCTCTCGCTCGGGAAGACCAAGAAAGGGTTAGTTTCGTGACAGTAAATGGAACATACTGCTACAACGTCATGCCATTTGGGTTGCGCAACGTAGGGACAACCTGCCAACGGATGATGGATAAGGTCTTCTGGCACCAGATAGGGAGGAACATTGAAGTATATGTGGATGACATCCTGGTCAAGACAGACAAAGGGAAAGACATGATAACTGACCTAGAAGAGACGTTCGCGACCTTGAGAGCCAACAAGCTGAAGCTAAACCCCGCTAAATGTCTGTTCGGGGTGAAGAGTGATTGGTTCCTCGGGTACATGGTGACGGAAAGGGGGATTGAAGCTAATTCAGAAAAAGTGAAAGTCATCCTCGACATGCCGTCTCCTGGCAACTTCAAGGATGTACAGCGACTGAATGGCAGAATTACAGTCATGTTCAGGTTCATCTCCAAATCTGCTGACAGGACCCTGCCATTCTTCAAGATTCTGAGGAAGACAGTCAAGTTCGAATGGGACGACCAGTGCGAGAAAGCTTTCACAGATTTGAAAGCATACCTCATTGAACTTCCCATACTTTATAAGTTATTGGAGGGAGAAACATTGTTCGCCTACCTGTCTGCGGTTGAACAATAGTGGGATCTACGCTCATTCGGGAAGAAGACACTGTTCAGTACCCAGTCTACTTTTTCGGGCATCTCCTGAAGGATGCAAAGACGCGGTATACTACCATGGAGAAGTTGACCTATGCTCTAGTACTAATGGCCTGGAGGCTCAGGCTTTATTTCTTGCCACATCCCATCGTGGTACTCACCAACAGCCCGCTTAGGTGCGTCCTCACCAATCCGAAAGCTTTAGGTCAGATAATCAAGTGGAGTGCAGAATTGAGCGAGTATGGGATTGAGTACCTAACTAGCTGCATACCGCCAACGTATGCAACAAGTGTACAATCATCGAGTGATCACTCGGACTTTTCAAGTCGGGGATAAGGTATGGAAAAGAATCAAACCAGTCGGTGACGCTGGAAAGCTCGAGCCACAATAGAGTGGACCTTACATCATTGTCAAAAAGCTTGCAAGAGGTAGCTATTATTTACAAGATGTTGAAGGCAAAAGGTTGAAGAGACCATGGAATGCAAGCCACCTCCAGTCGTATCGCACCTGGTGAACCAGGTGAGTAACACATGTATTTGTAAGCCTATTTGTATTTCGTTGAAGTTTGAGTAATTAAAGAAACAAAAGAGGTGTCTCACCAAGACTAAATGGAAGAGTTCACGATCCTACCATCTTGTGGTGCCGAGGTGTTAGTAGGAGCCCTAGAGCCAATTATGTGATGATTGACTAGGGACTTTTTGTATCATATTCTATCATTAATAAAGGCATGTTTGGTTATTATACTTTATATTTGTGTCAAATAACTAAGTATAATAATGTCCTTGGGTAGTAGATTCTTATTTACATTATATCGATTGGTTGAATCGATAGTGAGATAATGTAGAGAACTCTATACTAAACCATTCCTAGTCAAACATTAATATTCAAGGACAATATTAATGCATGGAGACTAGCATGTAGGTCAATTGATGACTTGAGCTCACAAGTCATGGATATATGATATCAAGTTAATACATGAATATACATTAGAGAATGTGTATTGAATTGACCCGTTATAGGAAAGTTTCATAGATTGTCATATGAATGTCATAAACTTTCTCATGTGACTATTAATATGAATAGTCCTTAGACCTGAAGTCACTACGGTTCCCTACATAAGGAGTTATATACTTTGGTTGATACATGGGTATACATTAAAGAATGTATACTGAATTGACCCGTCATAGAAAAGTTTCATAGATTGTCATATGAGTATCATAAACTTTCTCATGTGACTATTAGTATGAATAGTCCTTAGACCTGAAGTCACTATGATTCCCTACATAAGGAGTTATGTACTTTGGTATCGTCAAACGTCACTCGTAACAGGGTGGACTATAAAGGCAATCACTGGGTATGTAATAAATTATGCAGAGGGATGTGAGTGATGTAGATGAGATCTATCCCTCCCATATGACGGGAGTGATATCTGTGGGCCCCTTGATCGAGTAGGACTACTAAAACGTATGACCATGCTCAAATAAGTTAATATGAGATATTGAGTTCATTTGTTTGAGTGAATCTACTCGGGGATCAAGAAACACAAAGATTGATCGAGGATGACACGGTCTATGCCTCATTAGTCAATCTAGATATCAATGATGGAAGGACAAGGTCATATATTGTCAAAGTCACGGAGGTTAAGTCGGATCTCGATTTTCTCGTTACTTGGGTAGCAATGATGCGCTGCTAGATGTCGCTCATTGCTTATGTGTCTAAAGTGATTTAGACATATTGCCAATGTTACGAGAACCTATTAAGTCACACACTAAGGGCACGATGCTTCGGAGATTAATTGATCTTAGGTTGACAAAGATTTGATCTGAATTGGATTAATTGAGTTAGACTCAAGTGAATCCAATTGGATTATGGGATTGAGATCTAATTTGAGTTTGACTAATTTAGATTAGACTCAACCACATTTGAATGAGATATTAAATTATTAAAATGTTTAATAAATTAATAATAGAGGAAGATGAAAAGTTTCTCTTCTTTGGATGAAGAGAAGTTGAAGAGCCACATGAGAAAATGTGTTCTAAGTGAGGTTTTATTAGCATTAATGGAGGGAAGCTAGAAGGACAAAAACTCTTCATATTCATGGGATGAGTATAAAAGAGTTTTTTTCTTGTCATTTGGATAATGAACTTGTCATTATTCCTTTCCCTTCCTTCTCTTGGCCAAAATCCCTCTTCTCCCTCTCCTTGCTTTGTGAATCTCCTCTTGTGACTAGCACCACAAAGGTGATTCTTCTCCGAAGCTTGAGAGATCATGTTTGTGTGGATACGCATAGAGGCACGAACACTTTAACGTGCAAGAGATCCGGCATACCTCAGACAAGCTGGATAAGAGAAGGGCACGCGCCAAAGGTATACCTATACGATAGGAATTTGTAAATTAACTTTGTATGAGTTTTCTTTCATATGGATTACTCGTGGGATCTCTTATTTCCGCTACGATTTTTGAATATTTTTGCCTAGAGATCCCTACACAAGGATGCCCAAGATGTGTAGACCTGGCCGAGGTGCCGAGGATGCTCGACCGGGAGCAGCTCAAGATCCCACCATCTTGTGGTGCCGCGGATGCCCAATATGTGTAGACTTGGCCGAGGCACCAAGGATGAGTTTTTGTCATGCGGTAGGGAGAGGATCCGCTTTCCTAGTTAGCACTATCGCCATCCTCGGAACCCGAGCTGGTGGTTCCCCATCATCTCTTGCTCCAGCGGAGGCAGAAGGACGATCGACTTCGTGAGCAGCGAGTAACTTGGGGGCAGGAGGCTCTTGGCTCTGAGTTCGCTCAAAGTCCTTGGATGGCTCGACTGCTGGGGTTGTTGAAGCTAGCAGGGGAGCGAGAGCCCTCTCATCGGCGAGCTCCCACTTGAGCAGCTTGCTCATCGCCCGAGCAAGCATGATGACTTGTGCAACATACAAACAGCAGAACATTAGTTAGAATAAATAAATATTTAATAAAATAATAAACTTACAGAGCTCATGGCTAAGGCTAGTGACTTTGGGGCTAATCCCAGCCCGATACAGGAGCTCCTCACATTGGACCAGATTAGGGTCATGGATCTCCATTACAACTAGGATGCTCCTGGGCCATTGGTACCCCTAATCTTGTTGGAAGTCGCCCAAATCAGGAGGAGAGGGTAAATTTTCTCGCCAACGAATTGGGCAGAAAGGACGTGCAGAAAGCTGGATAAAAAAGAAGCGTTCCTTCCACCCCTTATGAGAGGAAGGGAGACCGCCTATGAATTTATGGAAGAGGCGAGCATTAAAGCTAAAGACTCTCCTAAATGCCAGGATAGGGAGGAAGAAGTAATGAAAGGAACGGGGAGTCAATGGTATGCCGAACAGTTTGAACAAGATAAACTCCCCGCCTATCTGAGCGAAGACATTTGGAGCCATTTGGTGCAAGAGAATATCGAAATACTTAGAGATGACCATAAAAAAAAGGAGGAATAGGAAAACGAAGGTTGAACTTTACTTGTCCTAGGAATAAGGTGTAAAACCCTAAGGGGGTTCTACCAGAGACTGGTCAATCCTAGAAACCTTGACTTTTAAATTCGCCGGAATGCCATAGGTCTCACAAGCGACTCTTAGGGTATTAGATTTAACTTTTGATGAAGTGGCTTCGTACCACTCCGGATGATATGTCCCCTCCCCTTCAGGTTTCTCCTTCTTACCCTGACATTTCTTTCCCTTTCCTTCCTTGCCCATGATATTGAAGAAAAGAAGAAGATGGAGGCAAATAGAACTTACACGAGAAGGAGAAGCTCCAGCAAGAGAAACTTTAGCAGGCAAAGACAGGTGGCGCAAGTTCTGATAGTCGGCGGTGCAAGAACACGGAAGGCCGCTTCCGCCTTCTCTTTTTATAGGGACGGAGCAACTATCGTGCGAAGGAATAGATGCAAGACGCGTGGATGGTGAGAACTGCAAATCTCGAGGCGTTGTTGTTCATTATAGTCGTTGGTTGGTATGACTTGACTAAGCGTATTGGAGGGAAATAACGTAGAAAAGACCCTGCCACGTGGCAGTAATCTGTTCGCAGGAAAACTCTCTCGCCATTAATATATCCCATGCGCCCTTAATGGGTGATGGACAACCATCACTATAAGGTCTTGTAACTCGTAAAGACTCTTGGATTAACTCAAATAACAGTCTAGGGTCAAGGGATGAATGTTTCGATTTCAAAGACCCGACAAGTCGTTAAGAAAGAAGGAATGGTAATATAGGCCCCGCAGTCACTGCGCTTCCTCTCATCGTGCCACCAGCCTAATCAGTTAGCCTCACTTTCTTCGATTAGACTTGAAGGAGGGACTTGTATTTGGGATGAGTAATCAGTGAAGACACATGGCAGGGAAAGCTACATGGCAGGGCCCACCAAACTAGTGACCCAAGGTTAGACTGGGGGCTCGAGCTCCCGAGACTATCTCGGGAGAATGGAGAAAGGTCCCTGAGGTCAAACCGGGGGATCGAGCTCCCGAGACTATCTTGGGAGAATGGAGGAAGGTTCCCGATGTCAGTCCGAGAGATAAGACTTCGAGACTAACTCGGAGAGTGGAGCCCAAAGAGCGGCGTAGGGATAGGAGAGCAAAGCTTCAAGTACCCCCCCTCCCCCCGCCCTCTCTGTCTAGAACAGAAAATTTAGCAGGTAATTATTGCTTGTAACACATGGTAATGATGACCTTAATAGTCACGGTGGTCGTTACTGGTCATCATGGAGAAGAGAACAGCTGTCAAATAACTGATGACCAGGAAACGTGGAGGGGGAGGTGGAGATATGTGGGAGGAAGACATAAAGTATATAAGATGCTTCGGCACCCAGATAAAATGGGTAAGATTTTAGAACTCGAATACTTTAGTTCCTCGTTTTCCTCCTTAAAAGGAGTTATATTAAAAAAAATCATAATGGTAAGTATGTTCTTAACTTTTAGGTGCGTAAAATATTTATTTTTTTTCTCATGTATCGATTAAATATGAGACAAAGATTACAATATAATTAACTAAAAATGATATATAGTAAAAAAATTTAATAAAAAATTTAATAAAAATGATATGATATAACAATTACAACGATTTCTGACAGATTTATCGTACTTCTAAGGTATAATTCAGTTTAGAATAACGACCGAAAGTCGACGTCGATATCTAAACGACAATCAAATATATACATAAAAATATCATATCATTCTCGTTAAACTTAGTTAAAAATTTCCGATACACATTGCTACTAATAAAACTCTTTCAGAAAAATCAATATTTTGCCGTCTACCGGCTACACCGGTCATCTGGTCACAACCTTCGCGCTATTTAAGCTGCTAGAGCTTCCGGCTCCTTAACTCGCAGAAAGCTCGATTTTTGAGTGAGAAATACAGAATGCCGATCTCCAGAATCGCGATCGGAACACCGGTGGAGGCGACTCATCCGTCCGCCCTGAAGGCGGCTCTCGCCGAGTTCATATCCACCCTCATTTTCGTCTTCGCCGGCCAAGGCTCCGGCATAGCCTTCAGTACGTACTTGGAAACACATTGACTAATTTGAAGACACATTGATTGATTCCCCCTGTTTAACTATTTGTTTCAGACAAGTTGACGAGCGATGGGGCAACAACGCCGGCGGGGCTGGTGGCGGCGTCTATCGCGCACGGATTTGCGCTATTCGTGGCGGTGGCTGTGGGGGCAAACATCTCCGGCGGGCACGTGAACCCGGCGGTGACTTTCGGGGTGTTCGTGGGCGGCAACATCACTCTGTTTCGGGGGATTCTGTACTGGATCGCGCAGCTTCTGGGGTCGACGGCGGCCTCCCTGCTGCTGCTCTTCACCACCGGGCTTCCCACCGGCACCTTCGGGCTGTCGTCGGGCGTGGGCGTGTGGGAGGCGTTGGTGCTGGAGATCGTGATGACGTTCGGGCTGGTGTACACGGTGTACGCGACGGCGGTGGACCCCAAGAAGGGCACCCTGGGCACCATCGCGCCCATCGCCATCGGCTTCATCGTGGGGGCCAACATCCTGGTGGGCGGCGCCTTCGACGGTGCGTCCATGAACCCGGCCATCGCCTTCGGCCCGGCGCTCGTCAGCTGGGACTGGACCTACCACTGGATCTACTGGGTGGGTCCGCTTGTGGGCGGCGGCATCGCCGGGATCGTCTACGAGACCTTCTTCATCAGCCGCACGCACGAGCAGCTCGCCTCCGACTACTGATCCACAATAAATTCGAGAGGGCGGCTGCTTGCTCCGTCCATCTCGAATGGCCGCCGTCGTCTAGTTGTCTACTTCTTAATTCCTAAATAATATAATATTATTAATAATTTATGCTATTTTCCTTGCTCGATTTCACGGTGTCGATGAATGATCTTTCAGTCGAGAATGTACGTTTGTCGCGTGAAGTTCTTCTTTTCAATGATGTAGCTAGTTCTTTCTTTTCAATGATTTTGGCCTGCTGCAGTGCTGCGAAGTGCGAACCTTTGTTATTATTTTTTTTTAAACTCATGAATAATAATCAGACCCAAAAGAATTTTTTAATTCTGAGAGGAAGAGTCTAATTATGACACTAACAAAAATATCCTTGGAAAAAGAAAAGCACAGTAGAAATTAATTGTGCCCCGCTGAATTTGAGAAGTATTAATTATTGGAGCACATAAGCATTAGGACGGGGAATTTCAAGATGGAATTACCATGTGGGACCAGCTTAATTAATTAACTATACGACAAGATTTAATAATTACCGACACATGTAAAATACGGGTAAAATGGACATTAATGATGGTAAAAGATGAATTGCACCGGAGTTCCCGCCAATCCGTCAAAGTGGACATTAATGAGTGGTGGTGGATGGTCATCTGTTTAATGACGGAGATGGGGGCATTTGTTGGGTCGTTTCAGTTCGTGTACGGCGAATTGCATGCGTGGTTTTAGAATGGCGGTCGGCGGTATGGTTTTGATGGCGCCGGTGACATTTATGGACCCGTGTTCACGGCCGAGACCTAGACCCGAAACCACCCAAAAAAAAAAAACAGTTATTCAAAATCGAACCAATCAATTTTAGAAATTATCAAATAACAAATCCTAATTTTGAATTAATGAATCACGTATTCAATTTTATTTTTATCCCTATAACTATTTCCAGTCGATTACTTCCAATCGAGTAATCAACTACTACAATATAATAGTGGACTATTATGGTAGCAAACGATTATTTTTTTAAAAAAATAATCAATTCATATTTAAAATATTATAACTGTGAGTATATTAAGTAAAATTAATATTTGAAGACATTTATAAAATAAAAAAAAAATAGATGGACACATAAAAACTAATTTTAGGTTATTCTAAACTCTCTAGATTTATTAATTAATTTTGACTGAATGAACTTAGAGGGTTTCGACTAAAATCGATTAATGGACCCAGAGAGTTCGGAATGATGTGAAAATATGTCATATGAGTTAGTTTAGTTCTTATGATTATATTTGTATCTTTAAATATCAATTTGAACGAATATATTAAGAATAATAATTTTTTTAATACGAATATACCCGAAAATTTAATTCGTGACTTCTCTCAATATAGCGACTCAAATTGATGTGAAAATATATCATATGAGTTAGTTTAGTTCTTATGATTATATTCGTATTTTTAAATATAAATTTGAACGAATATATTGAGAATAGTGATTTTTTGAATACGAATATATCCGAAAATTTAATTCCTGACTTATAGTGAGTCAAATTGATGTTTGCAGATATTTATATAATCAAAAGAATTAAATAAACACATAGGAATAATTTCTTATTATTTTGAGATCTCTATTTTTGTTGAAATCAATTGATAGATCTGAGATCTCAAAATAACTTGAAATTAGTTTGTACGTGTTCGATAAAAATATAATGGGATATATGATTTGATAATTTTAAAACTAAGATATCTGATTTAGTAATTTGAGAAATTTATTTTCATGATTTCATAAAAATATTTGTCGTAGTTAATTAAGAATAGTAATAGAGATAAAAATAAAATTGAATAACGTGATTTGATGATTTTAAAATAAAGATATCTGATTTAGTAATTTGAGAAATTTATTTTCGTGGTTTCATAAAAAGTTTAAAAAATATATCTTACTTGAACCGAGAAAAAATTCCCAAAATAAATAGTATTTTCTTATTATATGTTTTTTTTTCATATTAATTTTTCCATGTTTAAATTTTTATCAACTCCTTTGAAAATTCATTTCACTCCATTTACATTATTAAATTCAGATTTGATATAAATATATTAAAGAGACTTATATTAATTTTTATTTAAAATGATTCATAATTCTGGTTAATTAATAAATTTAGACAAAATCTATTATGTATTCGTACCCTTTCATATCATTTAAAAATTTAATATTTTTTAAATTCTGAATCTTAGAAATTCATGGATGATGTTGGTTAGTCGGAACGGGTTCTCAGAAAGTAAAGTTGTGGCCGAAGCATGGGGCCTACCTCTCTGGTGGGCCCTAATTTTTTATATTTTTTTAGTAAATATTGTTATTAGTAATGCTTAATAAAATAATTCAGATGTTATATAATTTTAAAAAATTAAAATGGACATAATTATAAATTTTAAAATGGGATAATGATGTAATGATTAGACCCTTAAATGAATAATTAAAGGATTTAAAATTTGAGTATTAACTGTGACATACAGTAAGAAATTTGTCCTTTAAATGAGAAGGAGACTTAAAAATACTGGTCATCTAGAGTAGTTTTCATGAACGCTTCTTGATTTATCGTTATGATCAAAAATTTTATAAATTGAGTCGGTCACTTTCAAGATTAGTCGATTCGAAAAGTTATAATTGATGCCAATAAAAAATTTTAAAAGGCCTAATTATAATTGTAAAATATTATGGTTTTTTTAAATATGTTTTAAAAAAACATGCACAGGGTCCCAATCTTTTTGTCATATGAATCGAGTTTTATTTTTCATCCTTTAAAATCTAGGATCGTGATTAGTGAATATCATTTTTCTGATGGTAAAAAAGATGATTCACTTGCTCTAATATCTCGTTAATTCGTCTCAGAATCAACAGAAAAAGATAAATTATGAAGATTACTAACTCGGACATTGTGACTAATACGTGAAAAAGATGAACATACTTACTTTACCAGTGAATATCACCATCCTATATCTAATATGAATGAGAAATGTTATCAAACCTTATAAGTTCAAAAACTCTCTAAAATCTAAGACCAATCCTGTGGTTTGTGATAAATTGAATCAAACCTTGTAAATTCAAAAACTCAATGCTCTCAATTTGGTGGTTGAATTTAGATTCTCTAAAAGAAATTTATCAGACATAATTGATTGTTGAATCTAAAAATCTCTAGAAAAGGGTATGATTATAATGGACAAATACTACATATTTTTAAAATTTAAATACGTAAAATGAATATTATAATCTTGCACACGCGATTCAATAAAATACCGAAAAAAAGTGACGACTCGATTTTCCGTTTCTTTTCTGTCCTGAGACATGACTTTGGTTTAAAAAAAAACCTGGAATGTTATACTAGTCTGGATAAATTGTAAAACCTGGAATTCAAACATGAACCTGTCAAATCATTAATTGACTGAGCGAATGAAAAATAAATTATCCAGAAATTGAGATCACGAAGCAATTCTCCGCGAGCATGCATCCAAATACACTTGATAATGCAATCAGCCACAGTGATACATGCAAACTGATCGAATAATCATCGGATACATGGATCCACAATTATCTTTTAGTTCGCATCTCTTCTTTCTGAATCTCCAATCAATGCTGCACATCCGCAAGGCAAATCTACACTGACACACTCATTTACAAACTCAGTTCATTGTAGTAAGGGATACGTCTGCGTCTCATGACATTCATCATTAAAGAAAAAATAAACTAAACTATGAACAACAGCCTCCTTGGTGGTTTGCTCGTTGGTCCTGTTTCTGTTTTAGGATATTTCTTTTTGCTGGAGCAGATCCCTCTTCGAGCAGTTCAGGAACTTCCAAGATCTAGAAAAGTAAAAGAACTTCACTAAACTATTGAGCCGCTTTAAGATTTTTGTTCCACTTGTCATTTTGAAATTGAGAACAATAAATGGAACAAAATGCATGATCCTCTGTTTCAACAAATAAAGATTTTTTTTAAAAAAACAAACAAATGAATTTAGCAATTGATTTTATTACACCTCTGACAGTAGTTTTGGCGTTTGATAGCATCTATTCAGTGGACGATTGTAAGATACAAAAGTGAATCTTTAAGTTTTGATGGAACAAAAGAAATATGATAAATCTTGAGCACTATCATCAGAGGTAGAGAACTATTATTTCAGTATGTAAGTGAACTCTGTAAAACACCACCAAACTATTAATTCTATGCCTAAATGCTTGTTGCAGTGCATTCAGAAATCGTACAATGTCAGTTTGTTTTGTTGTTCCCTATAGATGACTAAATTCTTTAGCTAGAGGAGGATGTAAAATATTAAAATTTTATCGTATTTAATTGCTCATTGTAATTCATTTTAAATTTTACAGAACGAATTAAGTTGAATAGAACCAAATTATTATTGTTGGATCTAGAGGGTCAAATTAAGTTTTGGGAGAATTCATTGGGTAGCTATAAACTGGCTTTGGCAAGGAACTATAACGAATGCATTAGAGCTAAACAAAGTCCATACTTGGGCTATTTTAGTAGTGTTGATCAAATCAATGAGGAATTAATTTTTGAGAGACTATATAAACTTTTTTCTTTCTTCAGCTCCTCCACTCCCTAACTTATACCCACGTTGCCTCCACCTTCTCTTCTTTCCCTCGTGACTACAATGCCGCCCCAGTCCTATAACTACCAAGCATTGCCCGGCCTCTGCCACCTCCGCTTCTTCACTCCCATGATTGCGGCTCATACCCTACTCTAGCACCATGGTGCATCGTCAACCCTTGAATGCATTCTAATGCTGCCACTTGACCATTCTTGCAGATGGGGGCATGGCCTGGTGCTTACATATTAGTGCTCAAGTGTCAAGCACCCATCTTCAATGTAGCATCTCATTATCTACTTGTGACCTCCTTGTGATCTCATGCTAAGTTTGCAGAACACTTATCTAGGGTCTGGGGAGTTTCAAGGTGCAGGCTTGGCGAGCAAATTGAGATGTTTCACCCTTGTTAACCGGCATGGAACAAAATCTTAAACCACAAATCCTTTTTCTAGAATTTAAAAATGATCTTCATGTCCTTGTTTCTTTCAATATTATTAATTTCATTCAATAAATTTTTGAATGAGTGTCATTGATTGAATCTTTGGAACACTAGGGTACTATTTGTAGAAGTCCAAAAAATTGAACCCTTAGAGGTAAAAATTGATTGGAAGGAAAGACATTTTGGGTAAATTTCTTAGAATTGATCATAGTATATGAGTCTTTTTTGTGTATCCTTTGATATAAAGTTCTTAGTAAAAAACTTATACAATCTCTATGCATCATTTCAGAATCTAAACAGTAAAGAAATGTTGAGTGCTTGATTTTCATGGGAACAATACCTTCAATGCCAGTTCTTCAAAGCATCTTTCTACGTTGGATCTTGTTTTTGCACTGCACTCTAGAAACAAACATTTATACTCATTTGCAAAGGCCATCCCCTCTTCACTTGTCACCATTCGTTCAGACTCCTACTTGAATTTATGAAATACCAATAAATGAGTGCCATAGAAATATAGAATAAAATGTATGCATCTCAGCTGCAAAGTAAAAGAGCTTCAAGAAATATAAAGCCTCATGATGTGATGGACTGTCAGAAATCTATTAAAGAGAGAAAAAAGACAGATTAATGTCTTGAGAACTGATGTAATGCCACTTAAACAAACTTTGCTAACTAATCAAGAGAAAAAAGGAAAAGAATGCCATAACGATCTTGAAATATTGAGAGACATCAGCATCATGATTAGTCATGTCTTTTGCAACCGTCTTGTTGAAGAAGAATAAAGATACTGCAGGTATTGATGTCATCACATATATATCCCCAAATACATAAAATGGCATTCCAAAATTGCTGTTTCTGATTATTATAATAGATATTTGACTCAAGCACTTAAAAAGAACTTTGACAACCAAATGATTAAGACGGTGAAGATATCAACAAAAAAAGTCATATGCTACATAATAACGAGGCAAGGGAAGTCCTGAGTAGTAGAAATAACCTTGTCAGCTTTATTTCCAACAAGCACTTTGACACAGTTGTGGTTTGTTGCATACAATTCTATTTCTTTGATCCACACATCAGCAATATTAGTAAAAGTTTCTCGCTTCGTCACATCATAAACTACCAGGAGAAATTAGTTATCAATTTCATGGAATCAATAGCATGGAGAAAAAAAAATATAGAAAACACCATAATATAATATGAAAACATTCATATAGTTTTTAAGTTGTCCAAATAATATACTTACGGGGAAGAGAGAAAGTACAGAAAACTTAATAATTTTGACATATTGCAGATACTGAAAGAATATAAAACATTCCATAAAAATTTGATAGAGAAGAAGCATGATGCCCAACCTTAGAATATGTTAAGTTTCAGGAAAATGTTGATAGGATGCAAACTACCCATAAGAATGGCAAATTGCAGAGAAGTTAGCCTTGATAAGTTAATAAGTATGCAATACATGACAAAAAAGATCCAAGTCAAATACTTTAAAATAATGTAACAATTTAGGAGGATTATTTGAAACTATCTGATAGGAAAACCAATCAAGTACTATTGGGATTGAAGTTTATATGATGTTTCCAACTAACCTTTCATTTGCTATGTATCCACTGTTATCAATTTTATATTTATGAGATGTCTTGTTGTAAACCTTGTTGCAATTTTAATTAAAGATTTCTTGTATATGATAATCATCTCTGCATGTTGAGATAATGTGTGAGGACATAATGCAAGTATTCTCTAGCATCCCTTTTTTAGCGATTCTTCTAGCATGATTTTGTTGGTGCAATCAACCTCTAGGGTTTTTATATTTGTTTGACAATATGTTTAATGGAGCTTGGTCAAGGTTGACCTAGTCGGGTAAGTAGTCTACCGAGTGACTAGCAAGTCCAAGCAAGTCAAGGTGACCTGATGCTTGGCAAGAGTAAAATCCTAGGGGAAGATAACCTTAGGTCTTGGAGGAGTGAACTCCAAACAAAGTCCTAGTGAGTGAAACTAGGCCCTAGTGAGTGAAGCTAGGTGATAAAAGTCCAGGTGAGTGAAGCTAGACCCTAGTAAGTGAAGCAAGGTGGTGAAAGTCCTAGTGAGTGAAGGGTGTTGAAAGTCATAGTGAATGAAGCCAGACAATGGTCCTAATGAGTGAAGCTAGGCCCTAGAGGGAGGTAACCCTAGGTAATAAGAAGTCTTGGAGGACTGAACTCTAAGCAAGTTTGTTCGGAAGATTTTTGGTCATCCACGTGCGGTCAACCGACTAGAGGATTTTGGTAAACCTAAGTAAAGGTTTACTAACACTATTTTGCATTACTATTATTATTGTTGTTGTGTTAATCTAATATTGCAGAAAAAGTCTTTGTGGATCAGGTAATCAGACACTGAACAAAGAAGTCCAAACAGGTTTGGAGGACCCGATGTTCGACGGGTAAGTAAGGTAAGCTTCTGGTGGGAGTGCAGTGAGGTCGTGTCCCTCGGGGACAAACCTTAGGCGCCATTCCAACTAAAGAAACCAGCGGAGGTTTCTAAATTGAGATCTAGACAGTCCTATCTTACTCATACATTATTATTACTATGCTAACTCTGTTTTTCAGGGTTATTTTATACTATTTGTATATGCTAACTCTTTGGTACAGATGAGTCAAACCGAGTTGACCAAAGGTTCGATCGACTGATAGATTGGATATTTATCCAGCCAGCCACTGACGGAAACTCAGTGGTATCCGTCGACTGAAAGATTGGATAGACTTGGTAAGTGCAAGAGGCGAAGATGGAAATCAAGTTCCGTTGACTGATCATCAGGATCAGTCGATTGATCAAATAAATGCAGTGTCAGCAGATCGAATCAGCGAAAATCGAGAAGGGAGTGGGTTTAGTCAACTGATTGAAAGATCAGTCGACGGTTCAGTGGAGTTTTCATTGAACGATGTCTATATAAGAGCACCTCGAGATCATAGCTGAATAACACTTCTCGCCATTGCTACATTCTGTTCCAACGTCCTTTGATCATGCAAGACTAGCTACTACGATGTCGGAAAAGCTCACTGACATCTACGCTCAAGCTCACTCTTTCTTTGTCGATATAATCTTTTATTATACTTGTTTTGCATTTAAAAGAAGATAGTAGGTTGTTACTACTCTTCTTTCATTGTGTACGATTTGCTTTCTTCGAAAAGTTTTCGGAGAAAGGGATTTTAGTGGATTGCCCAACGAAGCGATTAAGAATCGCGGGCCTTGGAGTAGGAGTCGACGAAGACTCCAAACCAAATAAAAAATAACTTGTCTTTAATTTGTGTATTTACTTATTCCGCTGTCACTTTAATTTGTGAGTTTCAAAAGAAAAGAAAAATTTTAAATAAATGAGATTCATATTTCAATCCAACAGATTTGTCATGATTATGTTTGATGTTGTGGTGGGTGTGCAATTTTTCTAGCTGGAGTGGTTTAAAAGCCTATGAAATGCTAATTGTTGTAAAAAAAAAAAAAGAGAGGGTTTTCATGTGCAAATTTTCTAATTGGTGGATAGTCCAATATTGAGAGATGATTCTATGGACGGTAGAGAAGGTTCTTCTTTAAGGATGCTAACATTGAAACACAAATTATTTTTTCTTCCTATGAGTGTTTGCCCTAATTGACAGCAAAAGACAAATTGACCTTGTGGTGGAAGTGATTTTGCATTTTAGAAGCACTAGATTTGGAAATACAAGTATGTGATTTAAGATGGTGGATTCTAACATGCTATGTTCGAGTGATTTTCAACCCCATGAATTGGTGCCAGAGATATTTTCAACCTTTACCTTCAGACCTTGTGGTGCAGGAACCAAATGTTGTGACAAAACAATAGTAGAGAGTTGAACCAGAAACAAAATGATTATCTACAGACTTGAAGTATCAATATTATACATCCATGATGCTAGGCTAAAGTGGCGATCTTTAGGTTGTTCACGTGCAGTATAACACCGAAAGCCCATAAAGAAAAAAAAATGATTAACCAGATTGGGTAACCTCGAACCTGGGGCGACCGACCCGGGCCCCACAAAATTTTTCCACCGGACGCCAGGGTAAATTGGGAAATGCTCATGGTGGGCGGTCTAGAAGCCCAACATCCCATGGTTGCGCGCCCTATTTGGAGGAAAAATTAATGCAAAATTCGTCATAGCTGGGAATCAAACTGTGAGCGCTTGGGAGACAACTAGTCGCCCTTCTACTGCACCATAGCCCCGCTGCACAGAAAGCCCATACAAGTTGCAACACCTACGCTCTAACCATCAGTCCATCCCGTAGGGACAATAGAAAGCCCATAAAGGAACTAGCAGCATGTTGCCAAAATGAAGAAACGGGCATATGCATCGGAATATCACTGGCATTATCATGGAATCAGGTGCAAGCCTAATACAAAGCAATGTCACCTTTGTACTCTCATTGCATTTGTTAAATGAAACGTTCAGATGAGCCCAATACAAGAATTCTAGAGTGAGGATTTGTAAAATAGTTTCTTCAAAGTTTTCATTAAAATAAAGATGCAAATGTCTCATGGATCTAAGAAGCAATAAGAAATAAGGAAAAAACATCTTATGTGGACTAGTGAAATAACAAGACAATATATGAAACAAAGAATAATTTCAATGTAGAAATAACTGATTTTTTTTTTACCAACTCACCTAGTATTATTCCTTGAGACCCTCTATAATATGAGGTAGTTAACGTTCTAAATCTTTCCTGTCCAGCTGCAAAATAATGTGGATTCTTAGTAGTGTAATTTCATAGACTGCATAACTGTATGAAAACGCTGCTAAATTTGCTATTTTGCATTAAATTCAGTAAAAAATGCATGTATACCACATTCTTATAGAAACATTAGGTTATTAGTGGCTGCCAGAGCGTATGACTTGGCTTTAGAGTCTATGATGAGGTTGCTCCTGTGCAACTTGGGAAACCAAGATTTACTGTTCTCGTAGGGGAGGGGTTCTAGGTCTTTTAGCTTCTTGTTTACCTGCCATCTTTTACAATTTTGATGGCTGTTATATAAACAATCAACGTGACTACTTAATAGCAAAGGAGTAACACTTCAGATCAAATGTTCCATGGAATGAGTCTCAAGTGTCAAATCCCCTACACCATAGAATCAAAAATAATTTGAACCTAATTGGATCCAAACTGAGCTGCCATAATATTGAGAATTGAGAATCAGTGAAGCAATCGGGTTCATCTGAAACAAGATATTTCAATTTCCATAAAGTAAATAGTTCATACATATCCATCCAAGGATGCATCATGCTTATTTTTTAAACATTCCCTTGGCATATCGATACTAACTAAAATAGTATAAACAAAGATCATCATACATCGAAAATAAAGAATGTAATTGTTTTTTTTGGTCTCTGGACAATGATTATCTTGCCCATCATTGCTTTTATCAAAAGTTCTTAAGTAAATATAATCAAAAAGGGGAATTGCCACTGCACTTAGAGGAACTTCTATAACTGTGCAAGTTTAGGCTTGATACTTAGTCTTTAGTTTAGGTGACAGTTGACAACAATTGCCAGCTGGTTGGGGCCAGCTATGCCTTGAGTCAACAACTAGTCTGAGTTACATGTGGCTTTTAAGGTTCTAGTTTTCCACAGTCTATATCTTTTTGTTTATAGTAGACAATACTTTCTCAAGGTCCTCAATGATGATATGATACAATGATAGAAGAATCACTGGAGTAACAACTGATGCCAGTGCTTAAGCTGATCCTCCCTACTTACATAAGGGGAAGATAAAGAATATTATACTTTAGTTAATTAAGACAAAAGTATGAGTAGGAGAACCAATAATAATTTCTACCATCCAATTGTGCTCCTACTTACCAGTGTCCCAAATTGTGAGCTTTAACTTTTTATCAGCAATTGTAAGATGTTTTATCTTAAAATCCACTCCTAAAATCAATATAAAAGTTAGTTCAAGTAAATAAACAAAACAGAGTGAATAACTATAGATGTAAAGGCATCAAATAAGAAAGTCCAGAATGAGAAACAAATTAGAATTGTTGTCGTATCCTAAACTCTATTGTATTTATAGAACAGATGAAGTGCTATTAGTTAAAAAGAATCCAACCCATATTTATCCACCGTCGCTTCTATTTTATCACAATTAAATAAGAACAATTTGATAAAATAAATTAGCTATTTTGGTCAATTTCATCGTGAAAATTTCCCCAAAAAAGGACATATAAAAGTCAATTAAATTTGACCTAAAAATAGATGAGAAACTAAGAACTTTTTTTTTTTGCCATCAGATATTTTTTCCTTTTAAAAAAATTTAAGAAGTATTGAATATGAAAGGATTCTGTTTGTATATCATTTAATATCCAGCTATCCATTTCCTCAAAAATTGTAAAGGAGAAGCATCACTTTCACTCACCAAAACCATGTGAGAGGGATGGCCACAATGTAGACTTGTCATGTACGATTCTAAATTTGTCTCTTTGTTTGTTAATGTCTGATTGTTTGAATAAAAGCTTGTTACATTGACTCTTATTTGGAATTTTAATTTCTAATGACAAAGAAGGCTCATGTAGGAAGAAAAGACGCAAAGGGGGGCTGTATGATTTCTGGATGGTTTTAGTCCGCCATCAGCCCGCATTGTAACATGCATTTGTCATGCTGTCGTCCAAGAGGCAACACCACATAATAGCCTTAACAGCTTGTTTTATATTTTCTCTACTTATTTAAATGAAATATGTGCTGTCTATTCCAATGTTGTTATTACTAATAATGGTGCGCAAACAAAATGGTAAATTCTGTGTGTGGTAGAATTTTTACAAAGAAGCTTCCTATACTTTGCTTGTACTAAGATTAACACTTGCCTTGCACTCCTTGCTCCACCATTGAGTTATTACTCTTATTTACTAAGAAAATATTGATTCCTAACAAAAGAACATCCGTTCGAGGCTAATTGGAAACAAAGAGAAGCCAATTATGGTCAAAAGGGTAAAAACAGAACGTTTGCAATTTTTGAGGAGCGAATTCACACATCTTATTTTCTGTATTTTATTTTTAAAGAAAAACAAGAAAAGAAATCTCTGTCTTTTGTGACTCTCAATTACAGTTGAACTTTATCTGTCATAAGCGACATCATTTGGTCCCTCAAGTCACTAAGACTGCGGTAGACCAAACAATCTCGTCAACTTAAAGAAACAACTATCGTAAGTGATAAAAAAGGAACCAAAAACAGAAATAACATAAAATCCAATTGACAAAGGATCGTGATGAAATCTCAACAAAGAGCACGAGAATTGAATCAGATTCAAGCGCAAAAAGCAGAAAAACTTAAACTTGATATCTTCAAAACAATCCGAGAGAATTTTTTTCTAACAAATCTGAACTCAACTGATCGATCAGGATTCAAGAATACCAAATCGAGGCGGAGCACTCACCGACGGTCGGGGAGAGGTCCTGATCTACGAGGTGGTTGGAGATGAAGGACACGAGAAGGCTGCTCTTGCCGACGCCGGTATCACCGATCAGGAGTACCTTGAAGGAGTAATGACAGCTATTGCCAGGCCCAGACGAGGAACTCGTCATCGCCCCCAAAGCAACGCCGCAAGGAGATGGTTCAACACCTGAACACGACACACACTCAAACAAACCTCGATCTCTTCTGGCGACGGCGACAAAAATAAGAGATTTGGATTGAAGAAAACAAAAGTAATACAAAGACGCAACTATAGAAGAAGAAGAGGCTGGGAGGAAGAATAAAAAGAAAGTAAAAAAAAAAGGAAGAAGGGGAAGGTAAAGGAGGCGATTCTATAAAGTTCTTTTTCGCTGGGCGTGTTTAAACTCTGCTCGTTACGTTCGAGGGCATCTCCTCTCCTCGCTTTCTCAAACGTCCCCTTCCTTCACAATCACCGCTCTTGTCTTGACTGCCGCATGCTTCCCTCTGCCGTTACGGGGACTGATCACGCCAAGTACCAAGTCCAATAACAGAAGAACCAGCTGGCACCGTGGGATTCAAACCTCGGCCCCACCGATTGACTAACGTGGAAATAATAATAATAATAATAATAATATAAAATAATGTAAAATTGAAATGAGATGCGGAATCAATAAAGAATGTCATCATCTGTGGACTGCTTATGAACTTGTCAGTTTATATTTCTGTTAAACTCTCTCATTGTCGCGGAAACAATAGTGAGCAGTGAGCTGATGATTATTTAGTTGGATCAGAGAGGTAGGGTAGATTCTCTGTTTTACTTTGTCCTCTGTTCCGTCTGTCTCATTTGTCGACGACGGTCGACAAATCGTCCGATTGTCAATCGAATACCATCGGCGGCTTTCGCCGCCACCGCAAACAAAACTATACCCTGGGGGTACGATGAATTCCTCGAGATCACCGCAATTACGATCTTGCCGAATTCACCGTCGAATTCGGCGAGATTGCAATTGTGACGATTTCAACTAGTTCACTGTTCTTTTAGGATATCATTTGATTCGGAACGACGATAAAAAAAATCATCGATGATGTCCGATTGACGATCCGATGACTCGTCGGCCGTCAAATATGAGACAGACAAGACAGAGATCCTCTAGGACAGAGGATCCCGTCTACAGATAGGGACCAGTCTGCGGATGTTTATCCCTGTTTTGTTAAGAATAATGATTGGGAGAGTGAAAATGAGAGAGTGAAAATCATAGTAAATGATGTTGCACCTTACATGCACGATCTCCAACGGATTCACCGTGCCTCCTAGGATATAGTTTGATTCGGGGCAGCGGTCGAAGGCCGTCGATGGTGTCCAAGCGATAATCAGACGTGTACATGTAAAATGTCATGTCATGCCATATTATTCACTATAATTTTCACTCTCCTTATCATTGTTATTTTGTTAATTATGATCAGTGTGTGTGTCCAGCCTGCATTATTTGGCCTGTGGATCAGTGGGTTCGTCTAGCTTTCCTCGTCGGCGAGACAACTCCGATGTGGACGGCAAGCGGAGGCTTAGTCAATGGGATGTCGGGGGATGGCGATGCTGGAGTGTGCACCCGGCCTTGGAAAGATTGCAATTTTACTTGCCAGTGTTATAAAAAACAAATATCAACTCTATATTATCAAGTTAACCAGAAAATAACGTAAGACTGTGATTAAAAGGGTGTTTGATTGAGTTTACAGGCTCTACGAAATAGTTTAGAAATTATTTGGGAGCTTATAAACTCTTCGAATATATTTGATAAATTTTTTTACAAATAACTTATAAACGGTCAAACAACTTATAAACTATTTTTCTTTTTTAAAAAATCAAAGACACCTCACTTTTTTTAAAAAAAATCTTATTTTAACAATTTCCTTTTCAAAAATATCCTTATAGATTTTTATTATTCTATATTTTATCCTTCGTATATTTTTCCAAACCTAACAACTCTTATGCCAATATTTTTTTTCCCAATGTATTCTGTCATCTTCTCTTCCCAACACACAAAGTCTCTGATACTCTTTTCCATTTCTTCCCTTGGCGCATAAATTTTTCGATTTGGTTTGTCAAAGATATTATTGATCAATTTTTAATTATAATTTTTATTTGAAATATTAATGATATCATTAAATTTTTAAAATTTTCTATATATATATAGAGAGAGAGAGTAATTCTCTCCTACGGATCGCCTCGTGCGGATCGCGTGCACAACCACGGGCCAGAGACCACACACACTGTGCCTTCTTGTATATGCACGCCTAACTCGAGACGTCTCTCATTGCATAAGAGGTGCCTCAATTTTGATTTCTTTTTTTAATTATTGATCGAAGGCGCCTCCAAATTTATTTTTAGAGTATATTTTATATATTTAGATTTTAAGATTTAGGAGTTGAGTTATAGTGGATTTAAATCAATAATTTTTTTTTTTAGGATTCATGCTTCTCTCTTGAATTATAATGTTCAAGATAAAAAAATTACACACACTATGCCTTCTTGTACAGGGCTATGCACGCCTAACTCGAGGCGTCTCTCATTGCATAAGCGGTGCCTCAATTTTGATTTCTTTTTTTAATTATTGACCGAAGGCGCCTCCAAATTTATTTTTAGAGTATATTTTATATATTTAGAGTTTAAGATTTTAAGATTTAGGAGTTAGTTATAGTGGGTTTAAATTAATAAAAATTTTCTTTAGGATTCATGCTTCCCTCTTGAATTATAATGTTCAATATAAAAAAATTTTAGATACTCACGAGATATATTATATGTATTTAGGATTTCAGATTTTTAGGATTTAGTGATTGAGTTATAGTGGATTTAAATTAATAAGATTTTTTTCTCTAAGGTTTAGATTTCTCTCTTGGATTATAATGTTTAAGATAAAAAATTTTAAATGCTCAAAAGATATATAATATATATTAGGATTTTAATATTTATGAAAAGAATTATTTAAAAAAAATAAAAATAAAACAGGAAGGAATCAGACCCTTCCATCCCGTTTTAAAAAATATATATTGACTCAAGGCGCCTTTGATTCCATCGGAGGTGCCTTAAAGTCGAGGCGTGTACAGTTATGGATGCAAAAAAGTCCGTAGAATATATATATATATATATATATATATATATATATATATATATATATTATATATATATATATATAACCTTAATAGTAGTATGGGAAAATTATCCTAAATTCCCTATTAGCAAACTCAACTTTCTTCTGAGTCCTTGTGTAAGAAAAAATTTATTTTCACTACATGCACATAAACTTTTATTTGCTTCAACTCCCTAATGCACACCAATTTACCTAATTATCCTTATTTTTTTAGATATAAAAAGTCCAAAATGAAATATAATTTCACCTAAATTTAATATCATTTAACTAAAATTTAGTTTATTTTTTTATTAAATTAAGCATGACTCTTTTTTCGCCTAACCAATTGATTGGGAGCTAAATCAATTGATAAGTCAGGGAAAAAAAAGTCGTGCTCAATTTGATAGAAAATATACTAGATTCTAATTTACATGTACTGAATTTAGAAAAAATTATATCCTTTTTAGATTTTTTGTACTTATAAAAAATGACAATTTTTTCTCTCACGACAAACCAAGTTGATTGATTACCGATCGATTCTCAATCAATCGAGTTGTCCAATCGATTGCCCATTGCTAGGTAATCGATTAGACAACTCCGGTCGATTGAGAATCCTTATTTTTAACAAGTACCCTTATTTTTTACAACTTCGGAGAAACTTCGGTCAATAATCGATCAGCTAAGTTTGTCATAAGTAAACAGTACCCTTATTTTTTACAAGTACAAAAAGTTTAAAAATACATATAATTTTTCCTAAATTTAGCACCATTTAAAAAGAATCTACTATATTTTTTTTATTAAATTGAGCATAACTCTTTTTTCGCCTGACCAATTGATTGAGAGCCAAAATAATATAATCAATAATTGATTCAGCCTAAGCTAATCGATTAGTATGACTCTTAATCGATTAGTCAGGCGAAAAAAGAGTCGTATTCAATCTAATAGAAAATATATTAAATTCTAATTAAATAATACTAAATTTAAGAGAAATTATATTTCATTTTAAATTTTTGTACCTAAAAAATATAAGGGTAATTAGGTAAATCAGTGTGTATTAGGGAGTTGAAACAAATAAAAATCTGCATGCAGGGAGTGTAAACAAATTTTTTCTGGCATAGGAACTAATAGTAAAATTTGGGATGGAATTAGGGATTTTAAGGTAATTTACAATAGTATTATATCCTTTTTAATAATTTTATTAATAAAAAATCTTATAATATCAAACATATCAACATCTTTAAATTGTTTAAAATAACTTCATCCAAACACTTTACCAATTTATTTTTAAAGTGAGGCCTAACCTCCTAAAACAACTTATAAATTATACAAACTTATAAGCTATTTTTAATAAATTTAGCCAATCACTCTCTAAATGTTGATATTTATTAGTGAATGCTGTTAAATAAAACGATTCCAACGTACATACCAACATGAAGGCGTTCCAAAAGGAAAGTTCGACACAATTGTTTCATTGACAGAGCTAGGTCGCATGCATCAGTCTCAAAGCTCAACGACAGTTATTGTCCATCACTGCTGCCTCTCGAAGATTAAGCAGACTAGTACAGGTATATAAGCTCCTTGAAGGCATCACTCTTTGGAGCATCATATTTAACATCCGACTGTGACACCAATATTCAAATTCCAGCATAAGTCTTCGAGTAATGAAAAACGTACGGTATAAAGGATGCACTCATAATAAACATAAAACACTCAGAGAACAGATGCACAATGTGATATGGTAAAGCCACTTGTTAGAGTAAGAATTATCTAATAATTGCTGTAAATTGCAACATATTAGCTTGCTACTGTGACTGAAACAGTAATGACAAGTCAAGTTAATTATCCATTAAGAACATTTTCCCATAATACAGCAAGTATCACAAAACAGGTGTGGTTGACCAAGTTAGAGGGGCCAAGGTCTAACAATACTTGGTTTCTCCTACCATTTTAAACAGGTGAAGTTTGGAACTTAAAGATATTGGCTTTAATACCATCTTAGATCTTGATTGGATTACCATTATCCCAAAACCTTAAATTTTCATTGACTTAATTCATATATTTAGGACTCCGCAAGCTAGATCATTATCCAACATCTCAAGAGATGATTTTGCCAATAATAGATTCTTACATGAATTATCCCACAAGCTTTATAGTTGAAATGCTCCCTTGAAAGTTAATTACCTGACGGATAGCAATAACAGCAGTCACAAGTTTTTCACCAAGAAATTCAATCAAAACCTTGTCTTGAGAGAGTGCCTCTACAGCTTCAGATAATTCTTTTGGCATCCTTACAAGTTCTGAATCATGGTCCGAAGGATTTGTTTCTGTACCACAAACATCCACAGAGGCTTAAACAGTGAATAACCCTACTATTTTTGGAACAAAGAACTGCAATATGAATACAATGTTTTCCGCTAATAGATGCATGAAATAGATATTAAAAGAGTCAAAGATAGAACTTGAATAAACATCAAACAGAATCAGAAGACAAGTTTGATCATACCAACAGGTTCAGGCAATTTAAGCTTTCTCCGAAGGCCATCAATTCCTGCAGCAACTATAGCAGCAAGGGCCAGGTATGGGTTTGCACACCCATCAAATGACTTAATTTCGAAGTTGCTTACAAGGTCAGCAGATACTCCAGGTGGGCATGCAGTCCTTATTGCAGCTTCCCTATTCTCTTTTCCCCAACAGTGGTAAGCTCCACTGCAAGTATTTGGATGAATCCGATCATAGCTACATTAATAAGAGATAGAATTAAAAATATCACGATGAAAGCAACTGAAAGGACATTTCTGATGAGAAATATTGGACACAAGCAAGAGATTTATTAATAGCTTTATGCATTTAGATGAATTTAATAGATTTATGCATTCAGATGAATTCCACCTCTTCTTAATATTATTTTTTATGAGAGAAAACCAAGCACTAAACTGCAGTCACTAACTTTGCCTTACTAACTATTATGGAGCAGCAGAACAAAATGAGGCATCCTCCTTTTCTCTATGATCTACCTTCATTTTTCATATTTGCACCTAGCATTAGAATGCGCTTAGACAATTGCCAGATAAGTTACTATAACTTGTTTAACTCAGAGAAGTTGGCACTTCTTAAGTGCTATAGAAACATTTAAAAGATTGCCATCAATATTTTTTACTTGCTACACCTCTAAATTTAGTTTACACTAATAATGATATAAATCTTGGGACAGAAATGGTGCTAGGAAGCTGGAACATGAATGGTACAAAAAACATACTGAAGAGAGGCTCTGAATCCTAGTTTGTATAGAATACCTATTCGAAATATAACCTATCTGATAAGGTCCCAGAATCTTCTTTTGAACCGAAAGCTAAGCAATGTCTAGTATAATTTTTCTTGAACTTAGCCCAGCTAGTAGATGGGTTAGCAGTCAGAAATTAATTACCTGCCTATCGAAATATTTTATGAGAGAAACCAAGATGTAAAGCTACAAACAATTCACACTTTGTTGTGTTGTGAGTTGGACAATAACCAGACAATTCCCCACTTGAGAGCACATGCATTTGATGACAGAGTACAAGAAAAACTTCTACAGATGAAGCAACATATTCAATAGAAAAGGAATTTGCTTGAAACCCAAAGTGCTTAAAACCTGTATCACAATGTCATGTTGCTGATCTACCTGTTAGGAAGTGGAGCAGTAAATGCAAAAATTGAAGGAAGATGATAATAAACTCCTGCCATGAACTGTTCTCCAAGTTCTGACATTCCATGCTGAGTTTTTGATAAATTAGATCCCATAAACACATTTCTCCCACTCTCCCACAAACTTAAATGTACATGAGAGCCAGAGCCAAAGTCATCTAGGCGGTACCTATACAAGGAAATAATACAAGGTTCAGCAAATATCTCTCATATGCCAAAAGTATTTTAATGAAAACATTCAAATATAATTTTTACAACAAATGAAAAAAAAAGTTTGAATCCATAATCTGCTTAAGACAATGAAATGATAGTAGGTTTCTGCTAGGATTGTAGTTAATAATGAGTCAATTGATAATATACATACTAAGCTTAAGTGCTTATAACAGAATATATCCAAAACTGATATTGTCACATTTCCAACTTCTATAATTGGAAAGCATACAATTCCAACTAAACTATACAAGAAAACTTTAATTTTGTAACAACTCATTAACTTGCTTCCTAGGAAGGTCCAGCTCATTAACTTTCACACTCATACATTCATTTTAATATTTCTAAACTTAAGGGGTTTTAACAAAATGTACCCAAATTTTGTATAGTCCAATTCCAACTTTTTTAAATTGGAGAAATTACACATAAATATAACTAACCTATGCAAGAAAACTTTTAATTTTGTGACAATATAGTGACTCACTAGTTGGACAAGTCGTCCACCTCATTGACTTTCAAACTCATCCATCCATAGGGACTGCCACATGGCTACAGTGATGCCGTGTTTAACTATTTAAGAACAAAAAATAGACCTGTTGTTTCTCATGACTTGCTAAGTAAAAGTGGGAATCACACTTTTAGGCTTTGTGGTTTAAGATAGCCGAGTGGCATCCATGCAGATGACCAATTTGATAAACAGTGAGATGGAAGTGGCACACCTGGGATAATTTTGTTGCATGTTTAGAGCTTGTCCTAAGTTGAGCATATATTTAAAAATCTTCAAAAGAAATGAATTCTGGACAGTAACTTCAAGTTAGAGATTAAGCTCAAGGTTTCTATTTTTGGATTTTCTATAAGGAAAAAACAAGAGCAAAGCGAGATGAATTGAACGCTGAATTGTCTATATCTTTCGTCCTTGGCAAGGATCATGTAACAATAGAGAAAGATAAATATTCTTAGACAACTTTAAACAAAATATATAGTAAAGTCTATATATGGTAAATGAATATTTTTTATTTTTGTGATATACAATTGGATACAGTCGATTAACTTTTGTGAGGTGATAAAAAGCTTGCCCGACCTTACTTTCTCAATCATATTTGATGACCAACACAAAATGCTGCAACTCATTAACCTACTCTTTAACAACATATCAATCTCTCTTTGAAAACAATTTCTTCAAGACTATTTGTATTTCATCTGTTTGTTTGTTAACTTACTTTGGAAGAAAGGTTGCCAACAATCCATGTTTTCTTGCAATAGATCTAATAACTTCACGTGCATAAATTAAGTTATCAGCCGCAAGATTGGCATCTTTATGCCCCAGTGATATCTCAAATTGGCCTTGTCCAGCTTCTGCATGAAGCTATCACAACAGAAAGGCTAAGAATACTTTTGCTCAATAAAGAAGCAAGAATTATAAACTAAATCAAGAAATTAAAACAAACAAAAAAAGCCAAAAATAATGATTTTATTTCAAATAAGATACATATCTGACCAACAGATTAGGTGGAACTTAATTACTTTTACCAAGTTTCATGTGAATCCATGAATTGGACATCAGTATCTGTTGGACTCATGCAGGAGCTAGGACTCAACAATCTTTTAAAGAATACAAAGACTGATTCAAAGTAACAGAGGAGACAACAGGACATGTCCAAACTATCCGAGTATATTAATTGGATCTTAATCATCCATTGAACTACTCTATGTAAACATAAAATGTAACATTATTAGTCTATGTCAACTTGAGTATCAAATCTACCCGTTAGATGGGCAGTGAACTTGCTAGACTCATACACAAGGAATATCCATGCAAGAGTTTTGAGCAACAAACATCTTTTTATATGAATAAATTATTGTAATGGCATGGTTGTATTGAACCTAAGAAGATTATAAATTGAATGGTATTCACCACAGTAGCAAGTTTTAGTTGACACTAAACAACAAGTGCATTGACAGACAGGCCTGAATGTCTTGAGTACAATGCAAACACTACCATACAATTAATTTTGCTAAGACAATTTTTAGTTATAAATTCCACAAGCAATAAACTTAAATCTGGTGTAAGATACACACTATTAATCAATTCAACAAGATGTTGATACATAGACTGTTGGTATGGGTTAAGATACTTGAACTTCTTATCTTAGCAAAACTCTAATTGTTAAATGAATTCACAGGTGAATATGTACACAGCACACATCAACAAGAATATCTTTTCTTGATTAAAAAAAGAGAGAGAGGGAGAAGATCTTCATGAGCTCAAATAATACCTGTTCAACTGCAATGCCCAAGGCTTCAAGAGCAGAATTGACTTCTTGCAAAAATGGAGATGCAGCATCAAATGCTGAAGTAGAACAGTACCTTGTCTTGTCAAAAGGAACCCACCTTTCTTTGCCATCACTGTAATCTCTTTACTTTAAATTTCAGCAAGTATAAGCATCCATACCTTTTCAAAGAGTTCAACAAGCATACCTTGTTACATTTTTTAGAAGATAAAATTCATTTTCAAATCCCGCATTCATTGTCTACAGGAAAATAGATACATCAGTCAGTGTAAAAATTAGATGCTCCGTGGACTTTTAAGTTTATGGCTTACCAAGTTAAACTCATCCATTAATATTCTTGTCAATCTTTGCAATGCATTTCTTGGACAATATTCCCAAGCTTCAATAGCATTTATTTTCATGTCACCGAGTACCATTTCTTCTTGGTTTGCCCTAAGTAGATATTTATCAAATCTAAGAGTAAATGATAGCTGATAAATTGTCATTCAAAGGACAAGGAGCTAGTTAAATAATAGAAGAGGTGGCAATGGATTGTGCCAGTGGCAAGCATGGCCTAGGGCCGCCATGCAAATTGCAGTGATATATCGGTGTACCAAGTTATTCTGCACTATTTGCTTCAATGACTTGCTTAATAGCTACTTTATAAAAGCAACGGAAACCAAAATGTATACCTGCTTAAAGTTCAATGTTGCCATAATTTTAAGAAACAGACAGGTAAAGGTTCCATACCAAGGAATCCTATGCTTTGTTGACAGATCAGGTATAAGTCTTATCTCACCAACAGCTGTTAAGTTGGTCCCATCAGCTGGACCATCACGAAATGAGCTCATTCCCATTGATGCCATAGTCAAACCAACTCCTGTGTTCTTGACGACTTCATAAAATCTACTGACTGGTATAACCTGAATATACAATATTTTCAGCAAATCATGGAAACAAAATTCATGTGCTATATCTGTTTGCAGAGAGAAAAGGATTTAAACAAACTATTTGCATCCCAAGTCATTCAAGAATAAGGGTTCTTTGCTCTTTTAATGTACGAATATTGTAGGTTACAACATGCGGAGCAAGAAACATGTCGTCAGCTACAAATAAATGTGAAATAATTTAGATAAGGTTTTTCAATGATCATCCTCCTATATATTGTGGCCAACTTTCTTATTTGCTAGGATATTTTACCAATAGCTAATGAGGAATATTTTCTCCTTAAAATCAACTATTTCTTTTTCATCCTCTTTCCTTTTGCAGGGCCAATGGGGATTGCCCATCTAATATCCTTTTGAACATTATAAGTTAAAGTGTTAAGAAAGAAAGATGAAATCTTTTCTTAATTTCTTCCTGCATCAACATTTAAAAACTAGAACATACAAGATAACCATGATCATCATTATACAACTAGAACATATGAGGTAAACATACCAAAAACAAACCCCCCACAGATGATGGTTACAAGAATATTCATTACCCTACATCAGTTTGTAACAACATCTATTAGCAAAAGTATCTAACAACAATCATTATCATTTTTCTCTATAA
This sequence comes from Boesenbergia rotunda, assembly GCA_024364735.1. NCBI lineage: Eukaryota > Viridiplantae > Streptophyta > Magnoliopsida > Zingiberales > Zingiberaceae > Boesenbergia > Boesenbergia rotunda. Next base: position 436,680 of record JAGFNQ010003373.1, on the reverse strand, counting down.
GGATTGTCTTTAAGAAAAAATTAAGGTCAAATCTAAATATATAACAAGTATAAGGCAACATAAATAACCTGAAGGACTGTAAAATGGCATGAAAATGAGGGGAAGTTTTAATTTGGATCTTACAAATTAAACTAGCATATGGAAAATTGTTCATCATCGTTATATAATATGCAAAAAAAGTTTTCTCATAAGGATTTAACATGAAGTTTGAGAAAAGAAACTTTATGTGCAAGTATCCTTTAGTTCCAAATTTCTCGGCTTTCCATTACACTACACAATCAACCAAGTGACAGTTAACACTTTATTGACAAGTAATTATTTATAATTGAAAAACACTTACACGGCATCTGTGTTGACCTGATGCATCTACCCAAATAATACGAACAAATGCAACACCATCTTCATATGGTGGAATCTTAGAAATCACGTTTAGAGAAACAACACCTTGGCTTTCAATAGAGCCCACAACACCATTAAATTTGTATAGCTGCAAAGAATTCCTTCTAAAGATATCCTCTATCGCTTCTAATGACTCATAAACGGTAAGATCGCCATCACCACATGCTCTTGCCAGAACATTAAAAACTACTTCGCGTGCCCGCTTTGAACCTAAAGTTCAAAAATAGACAAGAGCTTCAAATCAAAAAAGAACATGTAGAATATCAATGTTTGACTAATGCAATGAGAAGCAATAAGGATAACCAGAAGCATGTCTGTTTAGATCATATGATGCCCACTCCACAAGTTGATTAGTTATAATCATATGAAAATATGATTGCCCTAAAAAATCCAGTGCATATGTTCAACTCTTAGTTTTCTACTGTTCAATCATACTCCATCAAGGGTATGCAGCCCCTGATTATAACTTATATTGAGCATTCTAATACATGAAGAAGAGGCATTTGATAATAGTGATGTAGTTAAGATTGCATTGGCACTGCTTGTTAAAAACTAAAATCTTCTATAGGTCAAGGCCAATAAAGAAGATAATCTAGTTTTCCATCTCAAGTCGCCTATACCTAAAATCTGAAAGTAACTTACATAAGCAACCAAGGAAACTCAAGCGCACAAGAAAAAAGATCAAGAGCATTAACATGGATTGCCCTAGACCTATGTTCATGAAAGCATCCACATCTCTATATGACATGTGAGCAAAAGTTGAGAGAGAGAAAAAAAAAAAAGATAAGCCCAAGCTTTAAAATCTCATTCCAAGCAAGTGTTTCGATGGTAGACTGAAATGAGGCAATTTCAAAACCTTGTCGGAATGCCAACACATAATGCTTGTGTTGCAAGTTGAAGGAGGAAAAAGACAAAGAATAAAAAAATAAAAAAAAAAATAAATAGAGAAGGCAAGGCTTCAAGTATCATTCTATGCTGGAGTTTTATCCCAGCATATATGGTACAATTATGGCATTGTGTTGTACTTACAATCGACAAAATTTAGCATACACTGAAGCATGCTAAAACTCTCTCTCTTATTTTATTAACTTGAAAATATAAGAATATAATAATTAAATTATTAATTGAATTAAATTTTATCGTACAATGTGACACTAATACACCACACAATTAAATATGGTACAGGATGTTGAAATAAACTTAGATGAGTTTTACTCATTTGACCACATTTCACTCTGATTTTCTAAATGTGCTTTTGTATTGTTTGCTTTTGAACAACATTTTATTCAATATCATGTAGAAATAATGCAGAAACTAAGTCGTTCTCACACAACCAAATCTCAACATGGTGCCACGTGTCGTGATATTAGTCCCTATGTTTTACTCTCATTTTTCCCCTTGTTTAATCACCAATCACAGAATTGTTCTTGTAGATTTCATTGTCTTTGATGCGCTATCTTGAATTTGGTCCATTATTCAAGCTTAGTTTACAACATACTTTACATGATCTATGGACATAGTGTTGGGTATGGCTTGGCGGGTTTCCTAAGCGGATACCTGGTCGATCCGGGAGACCTCTCTATGCCTACGGATTAAAAAATTTAATCTGAATAGAGTGTCATTTACCATCGACCATCTCGTGCCGTATCGAACGATTCAAATTGCAACTTAGCCAATTACCAAAATTGGTCTTGCAACTTGCTCAACCGTTCGACCGCGGAAAAGGCGACGAGTTGATCGCCGACTTTTGTGTTTATGGTCGGGGTCCAGTTAAATAATTATTGACTATGATTCGCAATCAAAACAATTAAATAACAAATATGAAAATGACGAGGCAATTGAATAAGGTACAAATAAGAATGAAAGGAGCCAAGGAAGAATATACCTTCCGTTACCTTACGATCTTCTACCGTATGACCCTCTCCTCTTGGACGTCGTGTGGGCGACGATCTACCAAGAACCGTGGTCACCAAGTCAATCCTTTCTCCGTGCGCCAACCAATCCCTAACCAAGGGATGTCGCCGGCCGCTCCAAGAAAAAAAATAATCCAAACACAAACCCTACTTCTCCTCCCCTCCGCCGTCGGTACCTGAGTCCCCAGCAACTTGTCTGAGCAACTTTGCTCCAAGTTGCCGTGAGCAACTTAGGCTGGAAAAAAAATTCTCCACAAGTTGCCGTGAGCAACCTTTCTAGGAGAATTAGCAACTTCGCTTGGAGAATAAATTATCCACAAGAAGTTGCCGTGACCTTTTCTCCAATATGCCTGAATTGCTTGACTACCACCGAAGACCTTCTACTCACAAGATTTGGCTGCATCAAGTTGCCGTGCGCAACTTGAACTCCCCAAGGCTTAAGGGGCGCTGATCCATGGCTGGAGAAGAACTGCAGCCTTGCTGCAGCAAGTTGCCGTGCGCAACTTGAACTCTCCACCATCAGCGGTGCTTGATCAAAGGCTGAAGAAAATCTGCAGCCATGCAGAAGAGAAGAACAGCCGCTGATCGCTAATTTGCTTGGAAAAAATTGCAGCCTTCAGGAGACGTGAGCAGCCCTCTCTCCTTTCCAGTCAGCCGAAGTTGCCGAGTGACTTATCCTCTCCCATTGGCCAAATTAATTGCATGCGTTGAACAAGAGCAAATTAATTGGAAAAGAACAATCTTAATTGCATGCGTTGCAATTAGCAAACTTAATTGCATGCGTTGCAATTAACAAACTTAATTGCATGCATTGCAATTAATTAGAGAAAAGCAAACTTAATTGCATGTGTTGCAATTAATTAGAGAAGAGCACTTTTCTCTTCCGTTCGGCGCCGTAGAGTGAAACGAGAGAGAGAGGGAGAGGGAGAGAGAGAGGTGAGGCTAGGGTTTCTTGTGATCTATCGGATTAATAATCAACTTGGTTCTATACCACCATAAGATGTTTATAGGGCTAGGACCATGAGGAAGAGTTGGATCTTGGCCTGCTAATGGACCCGGTCCATTAATGAGGATCCATTCCACTAAAGGGCCCTCATTGACTTACCTCACCAACCCCCATATTTACATATGGGCTCCACTTATTACAAGTCGTCCATCCCCCCGTGTTTAAGATCTCGAATGCCCGCTAATTAATTAAATTACTGACAATTTAAATTAATTAACCTCTGAGTCCTTGACTAGTACCACTCAACCTTATTATCGTGCCGGATCAAATCCACCTGCAGGGTTTAGCACGATGAACCTTTTGAGCTCATCAAGGGGGCATCATCATCCCGACTCACCAGGACACGGATTCCGTCAATAATCAACGGCACACCATATAATTAATATTATTTCCCAACTTACCAGGCCTATCGATCTAACAGAATAGATCTCACCCATTGGTAAATCAAAGAACTAATAATTAATTATATGTGCCCGTTATTATATCGGGATTTAGGAATCGTACTCCATAATAAATCTGAGGTTTTATCCAATTATTAAGTCAATACAAATTGGATGACCTCTGGTTTTGGTCCTGCTCAATGTACTCAAAGCACACTAGTGTAATTCTATGGTCAAGACCAACCACACCTAATTACACTACAACCATCCCGATGGATTGTCCAATTCCATCTCGATTGTGGGCCTCTGTTTTATACTAAGCAAGGAACTGATAACATGATCTTCCGTGTGACACCACACACCATGTTATCTACAACGCAAAGTAATTGGACTTCGTGCATGTACTAATGTAAACAAGCACCTAGTATAGTTGTGATTCTCTTTTCAAAATAAAGATGTTCATATATATAAAAGAAGCATGTCTTTCAGTATACACATCTATCACATAGAACAAATTTCAACACAAAAAGAGATAATAACTATCCAACCAGAAATAAAGCACAAAGATACTTTTTTTGGTTCAATGTTACAAAATATACAGAAAAAATTAAAAGTATCTGATGGTGTAAAAAATAAAGGGTGATTCATTCTAACATTTCTAAGTGGAAACTAAAGTCGCTATGCATTCTAACATTTCTTGATTTTATTGACAAAGTAACCATAGAAACTGAATGGAAATTGCAATATTAAAACTAGGAGTAGATGAATTGTGATTGGCATTGATTTATATTATAAAATTTAGAGCATACCTAAAAAGAAAGTCTCCGGGAAGGCATACCCATCAGAACTGAACATCACCTACATGTATATTTCATGTCATTCATAGGACATAGTACTCAACAATCATCAATCAATAACAAGAAATCAAAAGAAGGAAATTCAACAACTAACCTTGGTCCCACTAAAAAGTATGTACAACCACAACAATGAAATTGTCATTACATGAGTTATGTTGGATAGAATGTGCAACGTATTTAGCAGTGAAAGAGTTATCAGGAGTGCAACAATTTAGTATTACAATTATGTCAAGACCCTTCCCCGAGATCCCACTTTAATGGGAGCTTCGTGCACCAAGTTGCCATTTTTTTTTTATTATGTCAAGGGAGCATCAGCTTTAAATTTCCTTTTTAACAATATGGAAGAACTCACCTATCATCATTTGTGTGATGATCTAGATAAATAAAGTAGTTTAAGTTGTGGCAAGGAACTCTAAAAATTAAAGGTTTTAACCTAAGCAACACTAATATTTGATATGTAAATAAGTAAAAAAGAAAGGGAATAGTTAAACTAGATGGACATCTGCAAGTAAGTGCTTTAGATATCATTGATCTAGTTCTCACAGATGGACTGATGGTTAATGCGTGAGTGTTGTCACATTGAGGTTGGGAGTCAAAACCTAGCATAGCCAGTGGCCCGCCCTCCTCACGCACTAGCCACAACATCCGGTAGTAGCTCTCGTGATTTACCTCTTCTATGTTGGCCCTGGGACGGGTTGGCGGGGCGCTGGGGGCGAGCGAATCGCCTTTTTGCCACCTTTAGATATCATTGATCTATCATTCAAGGAGGATATTGATGAAGATAAAATTAGTAGAATGGAGACTGAGTAATTAAAAAAAGATATGTTTGATCTTCTGTAGTAGTATTAGTTTTGCCTTGTTTAGGCTAAAATTAATGTTTTATATGATTAGAAAACCTTATTACCGATACCATACAACTAGTTATACTCTATGTGTCAATTTGCAGCTCTAGTACTTCACTATTCAACTACTCCTTTAGATTCATTTGGAAGAGTATTAAGTCTAGATTACACTAAGTAATGTTGATGCCAGAACGAAGATTACGCTAAGTATACATATTGTAAATTTCAAGTGTACAAGGTAGGGACGATGTGTTTGATTGAATCCATTTCAAAAGCTTTCCCAAAACTTCTTCAAAAATCTTTGCTCATCCCTTTGGACCTTTTTTAGTACAATAGACCCTTCCCCAGCGATGTGGGATTTCATGCACTGGGCTACCCTTTTTGTCCCTTTGGACCTTTTCAAATTGTGATAAAAATTAGTTCTCATGCATATGTTATTAACTTACCTACGATTGGAGCATTGGTTCAATTTCAACGATGAAAACTTACTTCCATACCAAGGAACATTCAAGTCTTCCTACTCAGTTATTGATTTGCCTACTCCCCCAATGTCTTCTTGTACTCCCATCCATAACTCAACTCTTGAGATCAAGTGTGTTGTGGCAAGTGATAAGCCATCACAGAAGCATCAAGAGGTATCTAGTTCACTGAAGTAATGAGGATTTCACGATATAAATAACACTTGAATTACTGTGGATGATCTCCGACACCTTCCTCCTGAGCTACCTACAAAAATGAAGCAACAACCACCTAATCCATCTATAGAAGCACACCCATTTTGCACTTATGAACGGTGCTACAAATCCAGATTTAGAAAGTCTCATCTCCCTACTCGATGGAATCAAGTTCTTGGCGGGGAAGAATGATGTGAAAAAATATAGAATATTCAAATTTTGAATTCCAATTTGAGTTATTTGGCAATAATTTGAGATAATAGGTAATTAGTTATTTTGGTTAGTTATCTTTTATTTTACATAGTCAAACAATGGCGCACTTGTATTTCCTGAGATTTTTGTTTCCTAGGTTTCATTAGGATTGATTGTACAAAAGACATAATCTCCATGTAATTTTCAGCTTTCAATCAATAAGATTTTTTCACTTTCATTTTTTCAGTTCATACTAACTTAGTCTCCATTCTAAATAGAAAAGACAAACATGGTAAAATATAGGATGGAGATACTATTTTACAATGTAATCCAAAGCTAACAATCCATCAAAAGTTAACCAAATGAGAAACTCCCATTAACTATTAGTCATAAAGATACCAAGTTAATTTAATATCAATATACTACTAGTTGAAACTACATGATTAAACTCGATGGATTTAAGCCTTGGTCAAGTGATCCTATTCTGTCATATATGGTGCCCAATGGAGTACATGTCTACATGATGTTAGGTAGCTAGGGAAAATACTTACACAGAAGCAATTATTTAACCATTTTTTAAAAGCGTGAAAATTGTAACCACTAACAAGAAGACTTGCCTTCTTTATAGGTGCTAGTTCTAAAAGTTCTTTCATGGAGGCAATCATCCTTTGCACACTTAGTTTTGGCACCGCCAATCCAAAGTCAAGATAGATCTATATTGCGACAGAATTAGTAACAGGAAATAGGAATAACCCAACATTAAGATCTCCTTTACATAGATTCATAGTAAGACCTGGGAATAAACTGAAGCAAGATATGAAGCTTCTTTGGAAAATGGATACGATGCATGCAAAAGAACAATTTTCGATTTTGAAAATCTCTTGTCCTCAAGAACCTTTCGCAAGTGCAAGGGGTTGCTTAGTCGTAAATCCAAATCCTTGTCTCCAAAGCTGAAATTTGAAAATAGAATTTTTTTTGTAAAAATTGTGCATCAAAGTGTAGGAATTTGCTTGGTAATCATTAAAAGATATTTAGTACAACATACAAATAAAACCTCTCAAATACACGAGCAGACAATTGACTCATAATTGATGGGTGCAGAATGTACTTAAAACCTACCTGAGAGAGACTATGCACAATATCCAATAGAAGATAGACAATAAATTGGTGAATTGTTTTTAAGATGCGCTAACCTTACTGAGTATTAGGGGTAAGAATTATAGGTCAATTTGAAAAGGACATTTAAGAGTTAATGAGAAATTATACTATAGCAAGATTTTGCTTTTTACCCTGTGTGAATTTGCATAGGTAAGTCATACGACAGAGCAACTTCCAAGCTACATGTAAATAAAAAATCTATGAAGCTCTTATTCTTGATACGGACAGGTCTGCCAGCTGAAAGCAATAGAGAATAGTAGAATCATTAACCAAAAGTTCATGGTGCCATCTCACAGACATGAATCCAAGTATACCAACCATTTAAGTCTTCCAAAAGACCCTTCTCGGCATCAGATTTGCTAACCTCTGTATCTATTTCTAGACCACTTCTGTAAGCAACAATGCTTTTCAAGGCTACAATTCTTTCGGCAACTGTACAAGACAATCTCAGGAAAACAAAAAAAAACAAATGAAGCATAGAGTAACAAATATGAAGCAGACAAACACATGGACAATGAAAGAACAAGATATCAAGTTCAGAAAAAGATATAATTTCATCCTTGCTAGAAATTCTTCAATGAACAATTCAATTGTCCACTCTGATGTCCTGTGAGCATCCTGCAAAAATAAAGATTGTGAAATTCCAAATCTAATAAAATCATGCCCAGAAAAGGAAAATACAAAAACAACATAGTGAGCCAATGACGTAAAAAAAACACAATATACAATCTTGATGGTTAGGAAATATTTCTTGTGTGTGCCATTTGCATCTTTGCATTCTATTAATATGATTGTAACTTGTGGATTGCAAAACCTAAAATACAGTAAATGATCTGAAGTCTGCTCTTTTTTTCAGCAGTTGAATCACATACAAGTTCGTCGAAAAAAGGAAAAGGATGGATTGTATTTTACTATCCTACTGAGAAACTGTAGGTGCCAAGTTGGACTGTTTCTTGGAATTTAACTCAATTTCAGTGGTTATATAAATTTCATACAAAAACCAAAATGTTGTAGTGAACTGGAAACATTTGTGAATACTCATTTCTTATCAAGTTGAAAAATATAGCTATTCTGACTAAAAAGACTTCATGTGCATCAAATATTTCTTACTCTAAGTGATTAAACTCTTAAGTGTCATAAATGTCATTCTCTAACATGACGACATAGGTTTTCACAAAAATGGCCACAAGAATGTCACAGGATTCATTAAAGAAACAGAACAAAAAAAACTCACATCATTAAGAATTGTTTCAGCTAAATGCTCAATTCTCAAAATTCTGCCAACTGCGGGAACAAAAGACTTGTGCCACTCCCAGTCATTCATATTATCAAACTGAATTCCATCATCAAGAAATATTGCAGATAGATTAGCAGCTCCAAAACATTTTGCACTGATGGAAAGTAACCCCAAAGATTCTCTGTGATGTTCCAAACTATTCAGTGAAGCTTCACAGCCATATAGCGCAGCTAGATCCCTCAAACTCCTCTGCATAAAATTGAACTGATAACACATACTGCTGATGTAGGTAAAAAATCAAGTCATCAGGGAAAAGAAAATTGGATAGTTCAAACATTTGGCATAGATATACTCAGTGAATTCACATTATCATGTACCATCTTTGACGCATTTCACATTAAGAGTGTAAAAAAAAGCAATTATAAGTATGTAATAAAAGTAGTACTGATGTGGCTTCTTCACACACACACAATGTCATCATTGGTTTGGCTTGATTCAAAAATATTTTGTTGCAATTTTCGTTCTCTTTGCAATTAGGAAATGTAAAATGAAAAAAAAAATTAGCATGTTTTTATATGAAATTTAAATATTTCATGTCATTGTCTATGTTAAACGGATAGAAATTCTTAATTTAGAGCAAGTTAAAATTGTTTAATTTCATCTAAACAAACTAAATTATTATCTGCTAGCTACTTTAATTCAAAGGAATAATCAAAGAACAGCTTTGTATCCATCAGCTAGATACATTTATTTCTTCAAGTCACTAATACAGCTCGTGTTCAATAGAACGTAGATTACTCGAACACACTCATTCAAGTCCATTCGTCCACAAATGAGAAAGTGCCGTCTGTATCAAGAAGTTATTTTAGAAACGTTAATAAATATAGCACATGGAAAAAAAATCAGCACAATAATTGTATGAATGATATTTGCAATTTTAAAAGGTCGTGCTACACAATGAACCAAACAAAGATATTTGCAATTGCATGAATGATAATTGAATCGAACAGTCAGACGCTTATGGAGTGGACTAGTGGAGTGGAAGCACAAAAGATGAATTTAAGAAAGAAAATGATACCTTGAAGGAGAGAGTATGAGGAGCAAAGGGTAAAGCGTCGCCCTCGGCCTCGGAGAAACAGCGCAGGAAAGGGAACGAGGAATGGACGTCGACCAGGTTGTGGGCGTGGGCGTCGACCGCCGACACCGCCTCCACGGCCGCCTTCAGTTCCCTATATTTATCCTCCATCGCCATCGCCGTCGCCTGATTCTCTCTCGATCTCTCTCTCCCTCCCTTCCTCTATCCTATAGTCCTCTTTCGTCTTCCCCGGGATGTCCAACGTCACTACGACTCCAAGTCTTCCACCACGTACGTAGATGTTTGACTATTTACTACAAATGAGTGATGCATATTTGACCAGAAAAGAGAAAAATAAAATATATTTAACCAAAATAGTGCGAAATATAATCACATTTTATCAAATTGGCCATCCGGAATTTCATAATATCTAAAATTTAAATTTCTCAAAGGCACAACGTGATTATATTTATTAAAACATAGCTCAAAATATATAAGCATAGGCTTCATAGCCCTCCATTTAAACCCTTCTCTCGAAATAATCTTTGATTCATGGCTTGCTAAAATTACTGGACTTCTATGGTTTCTAGTTTCTACCTTCAGTCTCAGTTTATCTCGTTCAGAAGAATAGTCCTGCAATAATATAATATTATATAATATATAAAGTTATTATTAGATTTAGATTCAATGTATTCCTAAAACTCTTTTTTTTTATCATGTTAAAAAAATTTTAAATTTAAATTTTGTATGTTCATATAGACTCCAGTGTTTAAAATTTTTAGTATAGTGACATTTAATCTCGATTTGAATTGATTATGATATTCTTGTGGATCATTAAATTGCCAATTAAATAAAGCGCTTTCGGTCACAATGTGATCACTTGTGAGTAGAGCCCCGAGTCTAGGACAATTTGTCGTTGGGGACGAATTCTGAATGGATTGATAGTTAGAGGGTAAATATTATCATTTAAATTTAAGATTAAAACTTAGCAAATCTAATATGTTCGTCCTCCTCACGTATTAATAATATCTGGGTTAATAGCCTTTATAATTTATCTCCTCCGTACAAACTCTAAGATTGATTGACGGAGTATTAAAGTGAACGAATCGTCTTTTTACCATCGAATCCATGGCAATTAAATAAGAGATGACATATCATGTGCAATCTCAAATTAAGTTTTGTAATTAATATTTCAAATTTATTTGATATGCTAAATAAGTTTAAGTCAAATTAAATTTAAAATAATTATTTAAGTTTAATTAATTAAATTTCTTTCTTTTTTCAATAACTTGTTTAAATTTGTTTTGAGATTAAGTCCCTTAGATATGGTAGAGCCTTTAATTGAAGTGTTTGATTTTTAAAAATTTGTATATTTTAAAAATATTTGATTATTATTGAGTTTCTAAATTTATTTATTTATTTAGTAAAAATTTTATTGATAAATATTATTTATCAATATTATTTATAAATATATTCATAAATATTATTCGTCCATTTAATTCCATGAATTATTAATAGATCTGGTATAATATACAATCATGCATTATAAAAGTTATATAGCCTCGGGTTACGATGTAGTGAAAAGATGATTAATTATCATCCTAAATATTTATAGTTCGATTCTTAATTACGTTATATATTTTTTTTAAATGGAGCATGGACTCTAAAATGTTAGACTTCTGGATCTCTCACCGTGAGTACTTCTTAATTTATCCTAATGGTCATTAAAAAATTTTTGTAAGACTAGATGGATCGTTTGAGATTGAAAAAAAAAACTCATTAATTATTTTTTTTACTTATAAAAATTCTGGTCAAGCCGAACATGATTCCAAGACTGTTACAATTGATAAATACATAGGACACCAGATTATAATAATTAGGGGTCAAAATTCGATAAGGAATTTTTGAATCCTCGCCTATATCCTTCCTAACAATCGCGAGGGAATCATTAATACAGCTGTATCATTAAATTTATTTATCAATATTCGTATTATTTATGATCTTAGGCGCGAGATGAAGGGTGGTGTACCCAAGAGCATTTTTGGAACATGGACTGACACAGGTTGGGACCAGACGATTACAACGTCAACGTCTAGGTATGCGGCGGCGAGAGGAGTTTTTATTTATAGACTGGGTCCTTTATCCTAGAGGGTCCTTATCTGTCCTTATCTTATTGTCTTATATTTATCGACAACGATCGATGAATTATCCGATTACTTATTAGATATCATCGATGATTTTTAATCATCGTCCCGAATCAAATGACATCTTAAAAGAATGATGAACCGATCGAAATTGCTACAATTGCAATCACATCGAATTCGACGATGAATCCGACGAGATCATAATTACGGCGATTCCGATGAATTCACTATATCCCCAGGATATAATTTTATTCAGGACGGTGATCGAAAGTTACCGATGATGTTCGATCAGTAATTAGATGATTCATCGAGCGTCGTTAACAAGTGAGACAGATGAAACAGAGGATAAAATGAGATAGAGGATATGTCCTTTATTTAGGGGAACTCGGGGAAACCGATGTTGAAGCACCTGATGACACGGGGAGAAATGAATGTCGCCCACGTGGCACTCTATCATATACCTAACCACACCACCGATGCATGTCATTCCAACCTATTATTATTAATTTTGAAATGGATTATTCAAGCCTTTTGTGGGTTCCACTTGTAATCGGCTAGGGTATAGAATATCTTATACAATTATAGTGATTTAAACTTTATTAATCAAAATCTTATAGTTTGCTTTCGAAAATTCATGTAGGCTTTTCATTTTAAAATTCATGTGGGTTCCAATTTATTAACATTAATAAATCAATATTTCTCATAGCCATTTCCGAAAATAAAAAATAAAAAAATGCAGATTGAATTATAAAAGCTTGATGTTGGTTATTGTAGGAAGAAATATCAATTTTTCATAATAAATATTTTATTTGGTATGTTTAGGCAGTTTAATAGAAACAGCTAACATTGACTTTCTTATTCACAAGGATCATCCCATATCGTCGATCTGTCCTGTCCATGCAGCGCATCTTGTGCAGTCTACTTATCTTGCAATGTCAAAATATAAATAAATAAAAGTAACGAAAAACCCCTAATGAAATTTTACTTGATATTTATCTTCCAGTGTTTTAAAAAACAAATATCAACTCTACAAAAATTAACCGTGGAAACAACGAAAAGCTGCAATTAATGTTGATATTTATTAACGAATGTTGTTAAATAAACTGATTCCAACGTACATACCAACATGAAGGTGTTCCAAAAGGTAAGTTTGAGATAATTGTTTCATCGCATGCAGCAGTCTCAAAGCTCAACGACAGTTATTGTACATCACTGCTGCCTCTCGAAGATTAAGCAGACTAGTACTGGTATATCAGCTCCTTGAAGGCATCACTATTTTGAGCATAATATTTAACCTCCGCCTGTGACACCATTCAAATTCCAGCATGAGCCTTCAAGTAATGAAACGGTATACGGGCACCAGAAAAGAAAGGATGCACTCTAAATAACATAAAACACTCATACAGAACAGATGCACAATGTGGCATGGTTTGTTAGAGTAAGAATTATCTAATAATCGCTGTAAATTGGAACATATATATATATTAACTTGCCGCTGTCACTGAAGCAGCAATGAAAATTAAGTTAGGTATCCATTAAGAACATGTTTTCCATAATACGGCAAGTATCACAAAACAGGTGTGGTAAACTTAGTTAGAGGGTCAAGGTCTAACAATACTTGGTTTTTCCTACCATTCTAAACAGGTGAAGTTTGGAACTCTAAGATATTGGCTTTAATGTCATCTTAGATTTTGATTGGGCTACCATTATCCCAAAACCTTAAATTGTCATTGACTCAATTCATATATTTAGGACTCCACGAGCTAGATCATTATCTAACACCTCAAGAGATTATTTTGGCAATAATAGATTCTTATATGAATAATCCCACAAGCTTTATAGTTGAAATGCTCCCTTAAGTTAATTACCTGACGGATAGCAATAACAGCAGTCACAAGGTTTTCACCAAGAAATTCAATCAAAACCTTGTCTTGAGAGAGTGCTTCTACAGCTTCAGATAATTTTTTTGGCAGCCTTCCAAGTTCTGAATCATGATCGGAAGGATTTGTTTCTGTACCACAAAAACAGTGAATAACCCTCCTATTTTGGAACAAAGAACTGCAATATGAATACAATATTTTCCTCTAATAGATACAAGAAATAGATATTAAAAGAGTCTAAGATAGAACTTGAATAAACACAAAACAGAATCAGAAGACAAATTTGATCATACCAACAGGTTCAGGCAATTTAAGCTTTCTCCGAAGGCCATCAATTCCTGCAGCAATTATAGCAGCAAGGGCCAAGTACGGGTTTGCACACCCATCAAATGACTTAATTTCAAAGTTGCTAACAAGGTCGGCAGATACTCCAGGTGGGCATGCAGTCCTTATTGGAGCTTCCCTATTCTCTTTTCCCCAACAGTGGTAAGCTCCACTCCAAGTATTTGGTTGAATCCGATCATAACTACATTAATAAGGGATAAGATTTAAAAATCATGATGAAAGCAACTGAAAGACATTTCTGATGAGAAATATTGGACACAAACAAGAGATTTATTAATAGTTTTATGCATTAAGATGAATTCCACCTCTTCTTAATATTATTTTTATATGAGACAAAACCAAGCACTTTAACTGCGGCCATTAACTCTGCTCTACTAACTATTATGGAGCAGCAGTACAAAATGAGGCATCCTCCTTTTCCCTATGATTCCTCCTTTTCTCTATGATCTACCTTAATTTTTCATATTTGCATCGAGCAATAGAATGTGCTTAGACAATTGTCATGTAAGTTACTATAAATTTTTTAACTCAGAAGTTGGCACCTATTAAGTATTATAGAAACATTTAAAAGATTGCCATCTTTCACTTGGTGCACCTCTAAATTAAGTTTACAGTAATAACAATATAAATCTTGGAACGGAAATGGTGCTAGGAAGCAGGAACATGAACGGTACAAAAAGCATACATAAGAGAGGATCTGAATCCCAGTTCGTATAGAATACCCAATAGAAATATAACCTACTGGAAAAGGTCCCAGAATTTTATGTCAAAAAGCTAGGCAATATCGAGTATTATAATTTTTCTTGGACTTAGCCTAGCTAGCAGATGAGTTAGCAGTCAGAAATTAATCAACTCGACCATTGGAGTATTTTATGAGAGAAACCAAGATGTAAAGCTACAAACAATTCACACTTTCTTGTGTTGTTAGTGGACAATAACCACACAATTCCTCACTTGAGAGCACATGCGAATGATGACAGCGTACAAGAAAAACTTCTACAGACGAAGCAACATATTAAATAGAAAAGGAATCTGCTTGAAACCCAAAGTGCTTAAAACCTGTATCACAATGTAATGCTGCTGATCTACCTGTTAGGAAGTGGAGCAGTAAATGCAAAAATTGAAGGAAGATGATGATAAACTCCTGCCATGAACTGTTCTCCAAGTTCTGACATTCCATGCCGAGTTTTTGATATATTAGATCCCATAAACACATTTCTCCCACTCTCCCACAAACTTAAATGTACATGAGAGCCAGAGCCAAAGTCATCTAAGCGGTACCTATACAAAGAAATAACAAAAGGTTCAGCAAATATCTCTCATGTGCCATAAATATTACCTTTCCATGAAAACTTTCAAATATAATTTTTACAACAAATGAAAAAAAATAGGTTGCATTTGCAAAAATACTAAAGCGTAGATGTTAATACTCTATACACTAAAGCATTCTGCGAAATTCACAAACTGCGATAATCTTCATCCAACAATAATATGCAAGAGTTATCTCCCTCAAGAAAGCAAAAATACCAAAATAATTTCTATTTTTGAAATATATAATTGGATGCAGTCGATTAACTTTTCTGAGGTCATGAAAATCTTGCACAATTCATTAACCTACTCATTAACAAAATACCAATCTCTCTTTGAAAACAATTTCTTCAAGACTATTTGTATTTCATCTGTTTGTTTGTAAACTTACTTGGGAAGAAAGGTTGCTAGCAATCCATGTTTTCTTGCAATAGATCTAATAACTTCACGTACATAAATTAAGTTATCAGCCGCAAGATTAGCATCTTTATGCCCCAGTGATATCTCAAATTGACCTTGTCCAGCTTCTGCATGAAGCTATCACAACAGGAGGATTAAGAATAGTTTTGCTCAATAAAGAAACAAGAATGGTAAACTAAATCAGGAAATTAAAACAAACAAAAAAACCAAAAATAATGATTTTATTTCAAATAAGATACATATCTGATCAACAGATTAGGTGGAACTTAATTACTTTTACCAAGTTTCATGTGAATCCATGAATTGGACATCAGTTGGACTCATGCAGGAGCTATGACTCAACAATCTTTTAAAGAATACAAAGACTGATTCAAAGTAACAGAGGAGACAACTGGACATGTCCAAACTATCCGAGTATATTAATTGGATCTTAACCATCCATTGAACTACTCTATGTAAACATAAAATGTAACATTATTAGTCTGTCAACTTGAGTATCAAATCTACCCGTTGGATGGGCAATGAACTTGCTAGACTCATACACAAGTAATATCCATGCAAGAGTTTTGAGCAACAAACATCTTTTTATGTGAATAAATTATTGTAATGGCATGGTTGTATTGAACCTAAGAAGATTATAAATTAAATGGTATTTGCCACAGTAGCAAGTTATAGTTGACACTGAACAAAAAGTGCATTAACAGGCAGGCCTGAATGTCTTGAGTACAATGCAAACACTACCATACAATTATTTTGCATAGACGAAATTTTTAGTTATAAATTCCACAAGCAATAAACTTAAATCTGGTGTAAGATATACACTATTAATCAATTCAATGAGATGTTATTACATAGACTGTTGGTACAGATTAAGACACTTTGCACTTCTTATCTTAACAAAACTCTAATGGTTAAATGAATTCACAGGTGAATATGTACACTGCACACATCAACAAGAATATCTTTTCTTGATAACAAAAAGAGAGGGAGAAGATCTTCATGAGCACAAATAATACCTGTTCAACTGCAATGCCCAAGGGCTTCAAGAGCAGAATTGACTTCTTGCAAAATTGGAGATGCAGCATCAAATGCTGAAGTAGAACAGTACCTTGTCTTGTCAAAAGGAACCCACCTTTCTTTGCTATCACTGTAATCGCTTTATTTAAATTTCAGCAAGTATAAGCATCCATAGCTTTTCAAAGAGTTCAACAAGCATACCTCGTTAAATTTTTTAGAAGATAAAATTCATTTTCAAATCCTGCATTCATTGTCTAAGGAAAAAAGATACATCAGTCAGTGTAAAAATTAGATGCTCTGTGGACTTTTAAGTTTACAACTTACGAAGTTAAACTCATCCATCAATATTCTTGTCAATCTTCGCAATGCATTTCTTGGACAATATTCCCAAGCTTCAGTAGCATTTATTTTCATGTCACCGAGTACCATTTCTTCTTGGTTTGCCCTAAGTAGATATTTATCAAATTTAAGAGTAAATGATAGTTGATAAACTGCCATTCAAAGGACAAGGAGCTAGTTAAATGATAGAAGACGTAGCAATGGATTGTGCTAGTGGCAAGCATGGCCTAGGCCCGCCTTGCAAATTGAAGTGACACATTGGTGTACCAAGTTATTCTGCACTATTTGCTTCAGTGACTTACTTAATAGCTAGTTTATAAAAGCAACGGAAACCAAAACATATACCTGCTTAAAGTTCAATGTTGCCATAATTTTAAGAAAATGACAGGTATAGGTTCCCTACCAAGGAATCCTATGCTTTGTTGACAGATCAGGTATAAGTCTTATCTCACCAACAGCTGTTAAGTTGGTCCCGTCAGCTGGACCATCACAAAATGAGCACATACCCATTGATGCCATAGTCAAGCCAACTCCTGTGCTCTTGACGACATCATAAAATCTATTGGCTGGAATAACCTGAATATACAATATTTTTAGCACATCACGGAAAGTTTGCAGAGAAAAAAAGAATTTAAACAAACTATTTGCATCCCAAGATATTCAAGATTGAGAGCTCCTTGCTCTTTTAATGTACAAATATGTAGAACATGTGCAGCAAGAAACATGTCAGCTACAAAATAAACAAGGAATAATTTAGATAAGGTTTTTCAATGATCAACCTCCTAGATATTGTGACCAACTTTCCTATTTGCTAGGATATTTTACCTATAGCTAATGAGGGACCTTAAAATCAACTATTTCTTTTTCATCTTCTTTCCTTTTGTAGGGCCAATGGGGATTGTCCATCTAATATTTCTTTTGAACACTCTAAATTAAAGTGTTAAGAGAGAAAGATGACAATCTTTTCTTAATTTCTTCCTGAAACATAACCAGAGGACAGTGGCATAAGGTAACCATAATCATCATCATAAAACTAGAGCATATGAGGTAAACATACAAAAAAAAATTACCACAGATGATGGGTACAAGAAGATTCATTACCCTACACCAGTTTGTAACAACATCTATTAGCAAAAGTATCTAACATCAAGCATTATCATCCTTCTCTATAAGGATCGTCTTTAAGAAAAATTATGGTCAAATCTAAATATATGACAAGTATAAAGCAACATAAATAACCTGAAGGACTGTTAAATGACATCAAAATGGAGGAATGTTTTAATTTGTATCTTACAAATTAAACTAGTATATGGAAAATTGTTCAACATCGCTATATAATATGCAAAATAAATTTCTCATAAGGATTTAACATAAAGTTTGAGAGAAAAAAATCTTTATCTGCAAGTATCCTTTAGTTCCAAAATTCTTGGCTTTTCATTTCACTATACAATCAACCAAATGACAGTTAACACTTTATTGACAAGTAATTATTTATAATTGAAAAACACTTACGCGGCATCTGTGTTGACCTGATGCATCTACCCAAATAATACGAACAAATGCAACACCATCTTCATATGGTGGAATCTTAGAAATCACGTTCAGAGAAACAACACCTTGGCTTTCAATAGAGCCACAACACCATTAAATTTGTATAGCTGCAAAGAATTCCTTCTAAAGATATCCTCTATCGCTTCTAATGACTCAGAAACAGTAAGATCACCATCATCACATGCTCTTGCCAGAACATTAAAAATTACTTTGCGTGCCTGCTTTGAACCTAACAAGTTAAAAAAATAGACAAGAGCTTCAAAACAAAAACAGAACATTGTAGAATATCAATGTTTAACTAACGCAATGAGAAGCAATAAGGATAACCATAAGCAAGTCTGTTTAGATCATATGGTGCCCACTCAACAAATTAATTAGCTATAATCATAAGAAAAATCCAGTACATAAGTTCAACTCCTAGTCTTTCACTGCTCAATCTTACTCCATCAAGGGTATGCAGCCCCTGATTATAGATTTTATTGAGCATTTTAATGCATGAAGAATAGACATTTGATAATAGTGCTGGAGTTAAGATTGCATTAGCACTGCTTGTTAAAAACTAAAATCTTCTATAGAATCAAGCCCAATAAAGAAAATAATCTAGTCTTTCATCTCAAGTCGCCTATAAATCAGCAATCATGTACCTAAAATCTGAAAGTAACTTACATGACAACCAAGGAAACTCAAGCACAAGAAAATGATCAAGAGCTAATAACAGGGATCGCCCTAGGCCTATGTTCATGAAGAGCGTCCACATTTCTATATGACATGTGAGCAAAAGTTGAGAGAAAAAAATTAGACAGGCCCAAACTTTAAAATCTCATTCCAAGTAAGAGTTTAAATGGTACGAGACAATTCAAAACCTTGTCAGAATGCCAACACATAATGCTTGTGTTGTAGGTTGAAGGAGGAAAAAGATAAAGAAAATAAAATAAAATAAAAATGAGTAGGCAAGGTTTCAAGTATCATTCTATGCTGGAGCTTTATCCCCGGCATAAATGGTGCAATTATGGCACTATGTTGTGCTTATATTCGACAAAGTTTAGTATACATTGAAGCATGCTAATACTCTCTCTTATTTTATTAACTTGCAAAAATAAGAATATAATAGTCAACTTTTTAATTGAATTAAATTTTATCTTACAATGTGACACTGATACACCACACAATTAAATATGGTAAACGATGTCGAGATAAATTTAGATGAGTTTTACCCATTTAACCACATTTCACTGTAATTTTCTAAACATGCTTTTGTATTAGCTTTTGAATGGCATTTTATTCAAGATCATGCAGAAACTAAGTTGTTACATAACCAAATCTCAACATGGTGCCACAGGTCACGATATTTGTCCCAATGTTTCACTCTCATTTTGGCCCTTGTTTAATCACCAACCATAAGTTTGTTCTTGTCGAATTGATTGTCTTTGATGCACTGTCTTGAAATTTGGTGGATGATTCAACTTAGTTTAGCTCTATAAAAATATGGGACGTTACAACATACTTTACATGAGCTTTGGAAGTAGTAGAGCAAATCTCAACACAAAAAGAAATAATAACTATCGCAATAGAAATAAAGTACAAAGATACTTTTTTTGGTTCAATGCTATAAAATATACAGAAAAAAAAACAAAAGTTTCTGATGGTGTAAAAAATGAAGGGTGATTCATTCTAACATTTCGTAGGGAAAACTAAAATCACTATATGTTCCAACATTTATTGATTTTATTGACAAAGTAACTGTAGAACAGAATGGAAATTAAAATATTAAAACTAGGGGTAGATGAATTGCGACTGACATTGATTTATATTATAATATTTAAAGCATACCTAAAAAATAAGTCTCCGGGAAGGCATACCCATCAGAACTGAACATCACCTACAGGTAGATTTCATGTCATTCATAGGACATAGTACTCAACAATCATCAATCTATAACAAGAAATCAAAGGAAGGAAATTCAACAATTAACCTCAGTCCCACTGAACAGTATGTACAAAAACAAGTAAACAACAATGAAATGTCATTACATGAGTTATGTTGGATAGAATGTGCAATGTATTTAGCAGTGATAGAATTATCAGGAGTGCAATAATTTAGTTTTAGGATTATGTCAAGAGAGCATCAGCTTTAAATTTTCCTTTTAACAATACCAGATGAACTAACCTGTCATAATCTATGTGATGATCTAGATTAAAAAAAAGGAGCTTAAGTTGTGGCAAGAAACTTTAAAAATTAAAGGTTTTATAAGCTAAGCACCACTAATTAGACCCGACCACGGGCCGGGTCCAGCCCGGACCCGGCCCGGAACCGGCCCGGGTCAACGGGCCGGTTGGCCCGTTGACCCGGTTCGCCGGGCCGAACCGGAACCGGCCCGGCAAGATGCCGGGCCGGTTCCGGTTTCGGGCGCCAGAACCCGTGAACCGGCGGTTAACCGCCGGTTCACGTGAATCCAACGGCACTGAACCGGCGGTTAACCGCCGGTTCAGTGCCGTTTGAGTTTTTTTTTTTTTTTTTGTTTTTTTTTTTGGACGGATGAGATCATTTGACCGTTTTTTGATCAATGGCTAGGATTTAGTGACCGTTATGATCCGAACTCTATAAATAGGGAGCTCATTTCATCATTTTCACTCACAAAACTTCTCTTCTCTCAATCTCTCATTCTCAACTCTCTAACTCTCAACTTCTCTTCACGTTCTTCATCGACGTCGACGATAATGGAAGGAGGTCACGGAGGCGGACGCGGAGCTTCATCATCTCGATCTCGGAGGGGAAAAGAAATTGCATACGAGGATCCCAACCTTCAAATTCAATCCACCGATGATGAGACCGAGGCTCAGCCCCAATGCCCTCCGATCCCCGAAACGCAAGGAAGTACCGATGCGATTACTTCTAAGGTTCGGGATAATGCTACTTTAAAATCGTCTATTTTTACTAAACATTTTGAGAAAGTCACACTTCCGTCGGGAGAAATGCGTGCAAAATGCAAGCATTGTAATGCTTCCTACAAATTCCAAGCCGGCGGCGGCTATGGGTCGTTGAAACGACATGTAGAAACGAAGCACCCGACGGAATATGGGCTTGACCGCTCTCAAACACAATTATCTAGATTTTCTAGCGGTAGTAGTACTGATTCTGGTTTATTTTTATATTCAGATAATAAATTAAGAGAATCATTAGCTAAATTTGTTTCCGTAGAACATCTTTCTTTTAGTTTTGGAGCTAAATGCACATTTGAAGATTTGTGTAAAGAATCTCTTAATCCTGCTGCTAAACGTGTACCTAGGACTACACTAACTCGTACAATTAAAAGATTAGTAAAACAAGGAAAAAAAAATTTAATTGAAGAATTTAGTAAATTAAATAATAAAGTTTCTTTATGTTCCGATATTTGGAGTGATCATTGGCAAACTCATTCTTATATGGGTATAACATGCCATTGGATTGATAACTCTTGGATCCTTCAAAAGAGATTATTAGCTTATAGAGTTTTTGATGAATCACACACTGCTCATAACATTGCACAATTATTACACATAGTTTTAGAAGAATATGGATTGACTCATCAAATCTTTTCAATATCATTAGACAATGCTAGTTCTAATACCGCTTCAATAGATGAATTAAAATTTATTTGTCAACCTGTCATTGGTGGTTTATTTTTTCATATTCGTTGTGTATGCCATATTTTAAACTTATGTGTTCAAGATGGATTAAAACTTTTACAAAATTATATTCAACCAATTAGAACCGCAATTTCATATTTATGGTCTCATCCATCTATGATGAAACAATGGGGTAGATTTTGTAAAGCTAATGGAATGCGACCAAAAAAATTTCCACGTGATGTTCCAACACGTTGGAATTCAACATATCAATTATTACAAGATTCTTTTCAATATAAAGATTTATTATGTTTATTTTTTGCACAAAATAGTAATACCAATATATATTTATTTTCACAACAATGGAATATTTGTAGTAGTATTTGTGAAATTTTAAAAGTTTTTAACGATGCAACTGAACAACTTTCTGGTGTTTATTATCCTACTGCTCATTTAATTTTAGTAAATTTTTGTAGTATAGTATTAATATTAAATGAACATGTAAATGATGAAGCTTTAACTTTATGTATAATAGCTATGAAAACTAAATGGGAAAAATATTTTTATTTAATTCCTGAAATTTATTTAATTGCATTTGCTTTAGATCCTAGATTTAAATTAGAAGTTTTACAAGAAATGCTAACTTTATATTATGACGCATTAATTCCTATTAAGGATTCTTCCTCTCCGGATCCAGCTAATATTGTATATAATATTAGAAATTATTTATATTATCTTTATAATCAATATTATGTTAAATATGGAACACAAACTAATATTTCTGAAACACAACAACCTACTACTACTAATTTAAAACTTACAAAAGCCCAACTTTTATTAAAAGAACGGACGAAACGTCCACGAGGATCCTCAAGTTCCACACAGGAACTTGAGAATTATTTTACGACTTCTTTTGATTTTAATGAAGCAGATAGCGAAGACTTCGACATCTTGAAGTGGTGGTCAGAGAAGGCTCAAAGCTTTCCCGTTCTCTCCGTGATCGTAAAAGAAATTTTAGCTTCTCCAGTGTCGACTGTTGCTGTGGAGCAGACGTTCAGTGCCGGCGGCAACATATTAGATGAACGACGATCAACCATGTCTCCCGACTCATTGGAAGCTCAAGCATTACTTGATGATTGGACCAGAGCCGAAAAGCGAATCCAAGGAATGCAACTTTCAGAAGACGAAGCCGAAGAATTTGATACCGAAGGAACAAATACAACGGGAACGGGAGGAAATACAAGTGAGTGAGAAATGTAAAAATGTAAAAGGGTAAAAATGTAAAAGAACTACGTGGGCTTTGATTCCCCTATACCCTAAGGGGATACGTAGGCAACTTATATAAGTGCAAGCCCTTTTTTAATAAAATTTATTTTTTTTTATTTTAATTTTTAATTTTTTTAATATAATAATCTTGAACCGTGCCGAACCGTGGCGAACCGTGAACCGGCGGTTCCGAACCGTGAACCGTAACCGTCTTGGGCGGTTAAGGTTAAGGGTCGACCTCCCATGAACCGTCGAACCGGCGGTTCCGAACCGTCGAACCGTCGGTTCCGAACCGTGGTCGGGTCTACCACTAATATTTGATATGTAAATAAGTAAAATGAAAAGGAATAGTTAAATTGAATAGACATCTGCAAGTAAGTGCCTTAGATAGCATTGATCTATCATTCAAAAAGGATATTGATGAAGATAAAATTAGTAGAATGGAGACAGAGTGATTAGAAAACATTTATAAGAATACCATACAACTAGTTATACTTTATATGTCAATTTGCAGCTCTAGTACTTGACTATTCAACTACTCCCTTTGATTTGGAAGAGTATTAGGTCTAGATTACACTAAGTAATGTTGATGTCAAAAGGAAGATTACACTAAGTATACATATTGTAATTTTCAACTGTACAAGGTAAGGACAATGTGTTAGATTGCATCCATTTCAAAAGCTTTCCAAAAACTTCTTCAAAAATCATCCCTTGGACCTTTTCAAATTGTGATAAATATTAGTTCTAAATTGTAATGCATATATTATTAACTTACCTACGATTTGAACATTGGTTCAATTTCAATGATGAAAACTTACTTCCATACCAAGGAACATTCAAGTCTTCCTACTCAGTTATTGGTTTGCCTAAAAGTCTCGCTCCCCCAACATCTTCTTGTTCAACCATCCATTACTCAACTCTTCGAATCAAGTGTGTTGTGGAAACTTGGCTAGCGATAAACCCTCAAAGAAGCATCAAGAGGTATCTAGTTCATTGAATTAATGAGGATTTCATGATATCAATAACACTTGGATTATTCTGTATGATCTTTTGCCACCTTCCTCTTAAGCTACCTACAAAAATGAAGCAACAACTGATGGACCTTGGATAGCTAGGGGGTAGGGAGGGGTAGGGGGGGATAGCCAGATACAAAAACTATTCGCCTTCTATAACTTTCTGCGATTGGGTTAGCAACGGAAACAAACACAGAAAGAAAGAGCAGAATAGAAATGCAGAAACTAAACACAAACCAGAGACGCTAACTCAAGGATGTATAAGGTTCGGGAATAACTTGCCCCTACTCCTTGGCGTGCCCGTGAGGTGGGCGATCCCTTGATCGTCGGCAGATCAAGCCCCGGAAATCCGGATATAAAAGCCTCCTTCTCAGTGGAGTAACCTCTCCACAGATCTCACAGATGAATGAGCTTGAGTACAAGAGATCATGAGAAGAAAACTCACACAATAGATGTGGCAGTAAACGCTCAAGCGAGAACACTACAGAGAGTACAACAACCCAGCGAAAACCACAGCAAAACCCTTTGCTTGTTTCCTGTCTATCCTTCTTGTGCTCCTCTGCTTCCCAGCTTCTTCTTAAGCTTCTGCTCACCGTCGCCAAACTCCATCAGCACCCACTGAACCACAGCCTGACCCACTAACTCCACTGAGCGCTCAGTCCACTGAAGACCTCTTCAGCTGAGCCTCCGGTCAGTCGCTAGCCGCGCCAGAAGCCGTTGAAACCTGGAAATAGAAAACAGACAAACCTGCCACGGTGAAAGTCGCCATTGACTCTTCTCCTTGGTTTGTATTGTCCCTGCAACGTCTGCGCACTCAACAGAAGCTTAGCACAACATATCAAAAGGAAATCAGCAGGTATCAGAAGGATTCAGTGCGTTATCAGAAGTCTGACAACGTTTTCAAATTAAAGTTCAGACACTGATCGGTCACCAGACCGATCAGTGTAGACTCTGATCGATCAGGCTCCTGCCTGATCGGTCCACGGTGAGGAACAGGGATCGCGGACTGAACCTGTGATCGGTCACACTGAACGATCAAGGATCGAGGATCGGTCACCAGACCGATCCACCAGTTTGCTGGAGTTTCCTCCAGCTCCCAGCAGCCAAAGCACCTGATCAGTCACCTGACCGATCAGGTTGTGCCCTGATCGGTCACAGTGACCGATCAGGTCACCTCTGGACCGATCAGGACCCATCCTGATCGGTCCAGGAGGACCTTGATCGGTCCAAGTGACCGATTAGGGTTCTCCAGCCTCTTTCTGATCCTTTCTTCTGATCGTTCACCAGAACGATCATAAACCACACAGAAACATTCTGTTCTCTTTCTGATCGTTCACCAGAAAGATCAGACTCCCTGGATCGGTCGCCAGACCGATCTGTTCACCAGGGAACTCGTGCCAACTCCTGATCGGACTCCAGACCGATCAGGTCGCTTGGCTGACTCGTGCTCAGTCACCTAGCTTCACTCGCTAGGACCCGGCTTCACTCACCGGGATTTCCGTCACCTAGCTTCACTCGCTAGGACCCGACTTCACTCACCGGGATTTCTTCCACCTAGCTTCACTCGCTAGGACCCGACTTCACTCACCGGGATTTCAGTCACCCGGCTTCACTCACCGGAGTTTCAGTCACCCGGCTTCACTCACCGGGACCCGACTTCACTCACCGGGGTTCCATCACCCGGCTTCACTCACCAGGATTTCCGTCACCCGGCTTCACTCACCGGGATTTCCATCACCCGACTTCACTCACCGGGGTTTCCATCACCCGGCTTCACTCACCGAGACCCGGCTTCACTCACCGGGGTTTCAACCCCCAGCTTCACTCACCAGGATTCGTGCCCAGTCCCCGACTAGGACTTAAGCCGAACTCATCTTACTCACCTAAACTTAAATCGGTGTCAACACCAAAACAACAATAAGGTCAGACTGCATCAACAATCTCCCCCATTTTGTTGTTTGACAGCCCGATTCTATGTTTAGGTATTAGTAATCAATTGAAGTCAAATTTCCATTATCGCAAGGGGATCAAAGTCCTCCCCCTACAATAATTAAATTTGTAACAAACCCAATAAAACCTAAACTTAATCAACCATTCTCTCCCTCTTTGTCAAACACCGAAAAGGGTATGATTATTAAGTTTTAACATAACTCCCCCTTAAACGAGGGTCTCTCCCAAAACCCAAAATAAAGATGAAGGATAATTTTTGAAATGCATATGAGAGGCATATACCATAAATGTATCATGGCAACAATGTATATGCATCATATGTCAAGTAAGGAATAAAAAAAACACTATCAATTGATAGTCATAAATCAGAGCTCATCAGTCTTTGAGCCGATCAGAGAGAGCCCTGATCGGTCTGTGGACCGATCTGGGAGAGCTCTGATCAGTCACATTGACCGTTCAGGATGAGGACTGATCGGTCTATGGACCGATCAGATTTCAGATGAATTCTGAAACTTTGATATCAGACTACATTGACAATTTGATATTTCAGAAAAAATTTCTAAAACATGATTTGAACCCCAAAACGGCTTTGTCTAAGCCATAAACCTAATTTGATTGGAGTAATCTTGATAAATCATAATCCCAAATGTATACAAATACAAATGAGAGTATTTTCCAGTGACACCAATAAATAGAGTAAATGGGAAAATTTTCCATGTATTTATATTGTGTATGTAATTTATGATTTCCATTTACTTAACTTCAATAATCTAAATTCGAGATGAAAAAGAACCATTCCTCATAGGTAGTAAATGGTTATCCATTAAGTTGAGGAAATGGTAAGCACATCCCTAACTAGGAATGACCATGTGTTTGGAGCACCAATTATCAACAACCCATGTTGATAAATGCTCCCCCTCAAACAATGTTATACAATTCGAAATATAGATGTTTTAGGTACCCAAACTTTGGGACCTAATGAATCTACAATGCATGATTTAGGCACCTATGCCTTGATCACTTTCTTTTGAACCCTAGAAACCTTAGATGATCTAACATGGGTTCTTGACATCAATGAAACAAAGGTTGGTTCTTTAGGTCGGTAACCTATACCGGCCTTGTTGTAAACCGCTCTTTGAGAATTAAGGATCATATCTAAAGTTTTAGAGCTAGTTAAAAACTTCTCAAGAATATTCTTGAATTTTTCAACTTCGCTCTTCAAGTCCTTATTTTCATCCTCTAGAGTCTTAACATGCAAGTTATCAATATCATGATCCTTAGAAGTTTTCAAGTTTTCTACTTCCAATTTCAATGATTTAATCTTGTTCTTAGATTTTTTAAGCAAGTTTGTCAAGCAAGCTATTGTTCTATAGCATTTATCTAATTCGGGAGAGATTACCTCTTCATCATCCGAAGATAATAAAGCCGCGGTTGAGAAGTCACTTGATTCATCTCCCCCTTCCATGTTCGAATCTTCTAAGGACATGAAGGTCATGTGACAGATGCTCTTATCCTCCTCCTTTTCCTTCTTCTTCTCCTTCTTCTTCTTTCTTCTGCCCCTGCCACAAACGCCACACCCTTCTCCTTTGGGCTTTGGTTAGGGATCTCATATAGTTCCATTTCACAAAATAAATCTTCTAATTTAACAATGGAAAGATCCTTGGAAACCTTGTAAGCATCCACCATGGATAACCACAAGGCATTCCTAGGGAAGGATTTGAGGACATACCTTACAAGGTCTCGGTTCTCTACCTTCTCGTTGATGGAATGTAAACCGTTGAAAATTTCCTTGAACCGACCATGAAGCATACTTACCGTTTCATTTTCTTCCATTGAGAGGTTCTGGAGTTGGCTGAGAAGGAGATCTTTCTTGGCTCTCTGGGTATCTTGAGTTCCTTCATGGAGCTCAATGAGCTTGTTCCAGAGGTCCTTGGCAGTGGTGAAGGGGCCAACTTTGATAAGCTGCTCCTTGGTCATCCCACACTGCAGGGTGACCACAGCCTTTGCATCAGCTTCCCCCTTCCGAATTTGTTCTGCCGACTACCTTGAAAACTCTAGCTTTTTTCCCTCAGCATCCTTTGGAGGGGAGAAACGCTCCTTGACAGAGAACCGCATGTTGATGTTGGTCTTCAAGTAATACTCCATCCTTGACCTCCAATATTGGAAGTCGGCTCCGTCGAAGAATGGAGGTCAGTTGGTGCTGAAGCCTTCCCTCATAGCCATCCTTGTAAGCTCTCGGGTGTTAGTCCGTTTGAAAGAGCCCCAGGCTCTGATACCACTTGATGGACCTTGGATGGCTAGAGAGGGGGGGGTGTGAATAGCCAGACACAAAAACTATTCGCCTTCTTTAACTTTCTACGATTGGGTTAGCAGCGGAAACAAACACAGAAAGAAAGAGCAGAATAGAAATGCAGAAACTAAACACAAACCAGAGACGCTAACTCAAGGATGTACAAGGTTCGGGGATAACTTGCCCCTACTCCTTGCGTGCCCGTGAGGTGGGTGATCCCTTGATCGTCGGTAGATCAAGCCCCGGAAATCCGGATATAAAAGCCTCCTTCTCGGTGTAGTTACCTCTCCACAGATCTCACAGATGAATGAGCTTGAGTACAAGAGATCACGAGAAGAAAACTCACAAAATAGATGTGGCAGTAAACGCTCAAGCGAGAACACTACAGAGAGTACAACAACCCAGCGAAAACCACAGCAAAACCCTTTGCTTGTTTCCTGTCTATCCTTCTTGCGCTCCTCTGCTTCCCAGCTTCTTCTTAAGCTTCTGCTCACCGTCGCCAAACTCCATCAGCACCCACTGAACCACAGCCTGACCCACTAACTCCACTGAGCGCTCAGTCCACTGAAGACCTCTTCAGCTGAGCCTCCGGTCAGTCGCTAGCCGCGCCAGAAGCCGTTGAAACCTGGAAATAGAAAACAGACAAACCTGCCATGGTGAAAGTCGCCATTGACTCTTCTCCTTGGTTTGTATTGTCCCTGCAACGTCTGCACACTCAACAGAAGCCTAGCACAACATATCAAAAGGAAATCAACAGGTATCAGAAGGATTCAGTGCGTTATCAGAAGTTTGACAACGTTTTCAAATTAAAGTTCAGACACTGATCGGTCACCAGACCGATCAGTGTAAACTCTGATCGATCAGGCTCCTGCCTGATCGGTCCACAGTGAGGAACAGGGATCGCGGACTGAACCTGCGATCAAGGATCGAGGATCGGTCACCAGACCGATCCACCAATTTGCTGGAGTTTCCTCCAGCTCCCATCAGCCAAAGCACCTGATCGGTCACCTGACCGATCAGGTTGTGCCCTGATCGGTCACAGTGACCGATCAGGTCACCTCTGGACCGATCAGGACCCATCCTGATCGGTCCAGGAGGACCTTGATCGGTCCAAGTGACCGATCAGGGTTCTCCAGCCTCTTTCTGATCCTTTCTTCTGATCGTTCACCAGAACGATCAGAAACCGCACAAAAACATTCTGTTCTCTTTCTGATCGTTCACCAGAAAGATCAGACTCCCTGGATCGGTCACCAAACCGATCTGTTCACCAGGGAATTCGTGTCAACTCCTGATCGTACTCCAGACCGATCAGGTCGCTTGGCTGACTCATGCTCAGTCACCTAGCTTCACTCGCTAGGACCCGGCTTCACTCACCGGGATTTTCGTCACCTAGCTTCACTCGCTATGACCTGGCTTCACTTACCGGGATTTCCGTCACCTAGCTTCACTCGCTAGGACCCGGCTTCACTCACCGGGATTTCTTCCACCTAGTTTCACTCGCTAGGACCCGGCTTCACTCACCGGGGTTTCCATCACCCGGCTTCACTCACCGGGACCCGGCTTCACTCATCGGGATTTCCGTCACCCGGCTTCACTCACCGGGACCCGGCTTCACTCACTGGGGTTTCCATCACCCGGCTTAACTCACCGAGGTTTCAATCCCCCGGCTTCACTCACCAGGATTCGTGCCCAGTCCCCGATCAGGACTTAAGTCGAACTCATCTTACTCACTTAAACTTAAATCGGTGTCAATACCAAAACAACAATCAGGTCAGACTGCATCAACAACAACCACTTAATCCATCTATAGAAGCTCTCCCCTTTTGCACTTATGTACGGTGCCACAAATCCAAATTTAGAAAATCTCATTTCCTTACTTGATGGAATCAAGTTTTTGGTGGGGAAGAATGATGTGAAAAAAATAGAATATTTGAATTTAGAATTCCAATTTGAGTTATTTGGTAATAATTTGAGATAGTAGATAATTATTCTATTTTGGATTGTTATCTTATATTTTACATATTCAAACAATGGCAGAGTTGTATTTACCGATTTAGATATTTGTTTCAAAGCTTTCATTAGGATTAAGCATACAAGACATAATCTCCATCTAATTTTCAACTTTCAATCAATAAGATTTTTTCACTTTCACTTGTTTCAGCTCATACTAACTTAGTAGCCATTCTAAATCAAACAATAAGTGCATTATGCGATTAGGATGGATACTATTTTACTATGTAATCCAAAGCTAACAAGTAACAATCCATCAAAAGTGAACCAAATGAGAAACTTCCATTAACTATTAGTCATAAAGATAACAAGTTAATTTAATATCAATATACTACTAGTTGAAACTGCAAGATTAAACTCAATGATTTTAAGCCTTGGTCAAGTGATCCTATTCTGTCATATATGGTGCCCAATAGAGTACATGATGTCACGTAGCTAAGAAAAAAAAACTACATAGAAGCAATTATTTTAACCATTTTAAAAAAGCGTGAAATTGTCACTACAAACAAGAAGACTTGCCTTCTTTATAGGTGCTAGTTCTAAAAGTTCTTTCACGGAGTCAATCATCCCTTGCACACCAAGTTTTGGCACCGCCAATCCAAAGTCAAGATAGATCTATGCGACAGAATTAGTAACAGTAAATAGGAAAAACCCAACATTAAGAACTCCTTTACAAAGATTCTTAGTCAGACCTGAGAATAAACTGAAGCAAGATATGAAGCTTCTTTGGAAAATGGATATGATGCATGCAAAAGAACAATTTTGGATTTTGAAAATCTCTTGTCCTCAAGAACCTTTCGCAAGTGCAGGGGGTTGCTTAGTCGTAAATCCAAATCCTTGTCTCCAAAGCTGAAATTTGAAAATAGAGTTTTTTTTAAAACAATTGTGCATCTAAGTGTAGGAATTTGCTTGGTAACCATTAAAGAGATATTTAGTACAACATACAAATAAAACCTCTCAAATAGATGAGCAAGCAATTGACTGATATTTGATGGGTGTAGGATGTACCTAAAACATACATGAGAGAGACCATGCACAATATCCAATACAAGATAGACAATAAATTAGTGAATTGTTTTTAATATGCACTAATCTTACAGAGCCACAGGGGTAAGAATTATAAGTGAATTTTAAAAGGACATTTAAGAGATAATGAGAAATTAACTGTAGCAATATTTTGCATCTTACCCTGTGTGAATTTGCATAGGTAAGTCATACGACAGAGCAACTTCCAAGCTACATGTAAATAAAAAATCTATGAAGCTCTTATTCTTGATACGGGCAGGTCTGCCAGCTGAAAGCAATAGAGAATAGTAGAATCATTAACCGAAAGCTCATGGTGCCATCTCATAGACATGAATCCAAATAACAGATACCATACCAACCATTTAAGTCTTCCAAAAGACCCTTCTCGGCATCAGATTTGCTAACCTCTGTATCTATTTGTAGACCACTTCTGTAAGCAGCAATGCTTTTCAAAGCTACAATTCTTTCAGCAACTGTAAAATACAAGCTCAGGAAAACAGAAAAAAGAATGGAGCATAGAGTAACAAACATGAAGCAGACGAAACACAGGGACAATGAAAGAACAAGATATCAAGTTCAGAATAAAGATATAATTTCATCCTTGCTAGAAATTCTTCAATGAACGATTCAATTGTCCACTCTGATGTCCTGTGAGCATCCTGCAAAATAAAGACTGTGAAATTCCAAACCTAACTAAAATCAAGCCCGGAAAAGGAAAAGACAATAGCGAACCGATGATGTAAAAAAAAATCACAATATGCAATCTTGATGGTTAGGAAATATTTCTTGTGTGCCATTTGCAACTTTGCATTCTATTAATATGATTGTAACTACCAGAATTCAAAACTTAAAATACAGTAAACGATCTGAAGTCTTCTCTTATTTCGGCAGTTCAATCACAGACAAGTTCGTCAAAAATAGGTAAAGGATGGATATATATTAATGTCCTACTAAGAAACTGTAGGTGACAAATTAGGATTATTTCTTAGAATTTAACTCAAATTCAGTGGTTATATGAATTTCATACAAAAACCACAATGTAGTTGCGAGCTGGAAACATTTGTGAATACTCATTTCTTATCAAGTTGAAAAATATAGCTATTCTGACTAAAAAGACTTCATGTGCATCAAATATTTCTTTCTATTAAGTGATTAAACTCTTAAGTGTCATAAATGCCATTCTCTAACATGGTGACATAGGTTTTCACAGAAAATGGCCACAAGAAGGTCAGCAGGATTCTTTAAAGAAACAGAACAAAAAAACTCACATCATTAAGAATTGTTTCAGCTAAATGCTCAATTCTCAAAATTCTGCCAACTGCAGGAACAAAAGACTTGTGCCACTCCCAGTCATTCATTTTATCAAACTGAATTCCATCATCAAGAAATATTGCAGATAGATTGGAAGCTCCAAAACATTTTGCACTGATGGAAAGTACCCTGAAGATTCTCGGTGATGTTCCAAACTACTCAGCGAAGCCTCACAGCTATACAACGCAGCTAGATCCCTCAAACTCCTCTGCAGAAAATTGAAATGATAACACATGCTGCTGATTAGGTAAAAAATCAAGTCATCAGGGAAAAGAAAATAGGATAATTCAAACATTTAGCGTAGATATAGTCAATGAATTCACATTATCACATACCATCTTGGCAGCATTTCACATTGAGTTCAGAAAAAGACAATTATAAGTATGTGATAAAACTAGTACTGATGTGGCTAGTTTCCTATTCAAATTGTATAAATATATATATAGAGAGAGAGCAAGTTAAAATTGTTTGATTCCATCTAAGCAAACTAAACTATTAGCTACTAGCTGCTTTAAGTCAAAGAAATAATCAAAGAAGAGTTTTGTATCCATCAGCTAGATTCATTTATTTCTTCCGGTCACTAATACAACTCGTGTTCAATAGAACCTAAATTACTCGAATACACTCATCGAAGTCCATTCGTCCACAAATGAGAAAATACCGTCTATATCAAGAAGTTTTTAGTAATGTTAATAAATGGGGCGTACGGAAAATTTTGTCAGCGCAATAATTGTATGAATGATATTTGCAAATTTAGAAGGTCATGTTACACTATGAACCAAACAAAGATACTTGTAACTGTATGAATGAACATTGAATCCGACACTTATGGAGTGGAGTGGAAGCACAAAAGATGAATTCAAGAAAGAAAATGGTACCTTGAAGGAGAGAGTATGAGGGGCAAAGGTTAAAGCGTCACCCTCGGCCTCGGAGAAACAGCGCAGGAAAGGAAACGAGGAATGGATGTCGACCAGGTTGTGGGCGTGGGCGTCGACCGCCGACACCGCTTCCACGGCCGCCTTTAGTTCCCTATATTTATCCTCCATCGCCGTCGCCGCCGTCGCCCGATTCTCTCTCGATCTCTCCCTCCCTCCCTCCTACTTCGTCTTCCCCAGGCAACGCCAGATGCCCAACGTGACTCCGACTCCGACTCCGACTTCTATCCTTCTACCACATCTGCAGACGTTTGACCGTCTACTTCGAAATGCGTGACAAAGGCATCCGGATTTCAAAGGCACGGTTTGAAGTTTAATCAGCATTTTGTCAAATAAGCCATCCGGATTTCAAAGGCACAAAATGATTATGTTTATTGTTCAGTTTAATCTTCAACCATGTTAGCATTTCCATCATCATTATTAGTAGTATTCCTTGTCTTGTTTTTATCTCTTCCATGTTAAAAAATGACAGAATAAAACAAAATATACTTCATAATTTATCTATAGATATTTTATTATAAAATCGTTAATATTAAACCGTTTGAAGAAAAATATCGATTTTACTCTAGTAGCTTACTAAAATCACTTGACCTCTTTCATTTCGACCTTGGATGTCAGTTTCTCTATATTAGAAAAGGATGTCATGGAACTGAGCTACAATGTATGATCGAAATTTTTTAATTAATAAATAACGAATTTGAGAATATTAATTATCACAATAAATTTTTATATATATTCTTTCGATTTATCTTAATAATCAATAGAAAATTTTAATACAACAAAATTGATCATTTAAGATAGAACATTATTCGATCTGACCTTATTATTATTATTATTATTATTATTATAACTGTCAGCTTCTCTCGTTGAGAAGTGTCGTCCAGCACACTGTTGATATATTTCATCAGAACCAATTAAATGTAACTATTAATAATAATTGTTTCTCAAATCCAAAACCAATCGTAATAAGAAAATACAAAGCGGAAATAAAAAAGAAAAAAAATAGATAATTTTGATTGTCAAAAATTATGAGCTGGAGAAGGAGTTTTTTAAAAAAGTACGGAAGATGAATGATAAACGCCGGCGATCATGAATTACTTTATTATTATATAGTGTCATCAGCGCTGGAGAGGAGAGCGACCGCCTCGATATGAGTATAAAATTAGGCCAGACGGTCCGTGATCCGATCGGCAGTTCAATATTTTTTAAAAAAATATATTTTAAAAAATATGCTAAATAGACCAATCAGAATTTTTTTTATAATTTTTAAATTATTATTAAAAATATCTAAATCCAATTATATCATTTTCTATTTATTTTCATATTAAATTAATTTTTAACATACATAAATCCATTATAAATTTTTTATAATTTTTAGATTATTATTAAAAGTGTTTAAAAATATTGTTTTTTATGTATAAAAATTCATTCTAGTTGATTAAATTTTGACTATCTAAATTTACTGTTAAAAAATTTAATTAAAATTGTTAGATTTTTAAAATAATTATTTTTCATCTTTTATATTTCTCTTTGCCCGAGGTAAGTTTAAAAATCTTCAAAGACGTTTTTTAAATATTTTAGAAATGATCCGGGGAGATAAACGCGTGGCAGATGCATTGATGCCTGACTTGACAGGGGACTCGACATTTAAGGATAAAAATCTTGAGGCGATAATGAGGGTCAGGGGTGCGAAAGTAGGGTTTATCCGACTGGGCAAGCAGCCTAGTCAGTCGGACTTGACGCCTCCTTCGACTAGACTTGAAGGGGAGGCTTGTGATCCGGTCGGATAAATTTTTGGATCAGATAGGAGCCCGGTCGGATTCAATCTAACATGACCCAAATCAGGAAGAGTCAAACTGATTCATTTTTAGGTTCACGAGCCCGGCCCGAAGATCGACCAGAGTCACTCGGGGCCGGACACCCGAGGTCGGTCACTTGGGGTCGGGCACCTGAGGTCGGCTACTCGGGGTCGGACACCCGAGGTCACTCGAGGTCATCCGAGGTTGGCCACTCGGGATCGGACACCCGAGGTCATCCGAGGTTACCCGAGGTCATCCGAGATCGGCCACTCGGGGTCGGACACCCGAGGTCACTCAAGGTCATCTGAGGTCGGCCACTCGGGGTCGGACACCAGAGGTCACCAGAGACCATCCGAGGTCGGCTATTCGGAGTCGGACATTCAAGGTCTTGCCCCACGTTGGTTGACTCCTAGTCCAGACTTATTTGACCGACTCGAACTACGAGTTAAGGCATGCTGACCGAACAGCTGTAAGACCTCCTCTGTAAGTAATGATGCAATAAGCCTCTGACATAATCATCACCTGACAAAGCCGCCAACATTAATGGGGTTCAGAGGTGACAACCTGGACAGACCGTCAGATGGCTGTGGCAGTCTCATATAGCAGCTAAGGCTGTCATTGGCTCAGTCTGACAACTGACTCATCCTTAAATGAGATAGGACATCTCTGACGTGGCAGAGGGCTTTCCTCCCCCTATATAAATCCTCCTTTGGGTTCCAAAGAAGGGATCGCTGCCATTTTGCAACCACTCCACCATACTGAGAGCTCTGTTTCGGTCCGACCTCCCAAACTCTAGCAGATCGGGTCGGCTTGGTTAGACTGAGTCATTCGAGGGAGAACCGATCTTTGCTTGTCGACATGATCAAGAAATATTGAAAATAGAAAGGTAAGTCTGTCCTTTAAGAAATTTGAAACCGTGATTAACTATCAGGCTTAAGTGCGACTTTATTAATTTTTAAGAAAAAAACCTATTTTAATATAGCTAAAATTAACGAGAAACAACTAAAGGCTCCAAATAAAACTCATAACAAATTTAATATTAGGACATCTCCTTAAAAGTGAATTTTTTAAATGTCTTTGTACGTGTCACATCAACTCTCGACTATACTCTCACTCAACGATTTACATATATTTTTAAAACAAATCGATTATTTAGTGGACATCAATCATTCAACTTACATTGACTAATCAATCTAATATTTTAATATTTAAAAAAAACAAAATAAATAATAAATAGTATATTTATATTTTTTATAATTTTAAAAATTTATAAGACATAAAATAAGTAGAATCGAAATTCTATAGGCTAATCAATAAATTTTAATCAAAACCCACTAATTAATCTAAAAAATTCCATTTAAAAAGAATAAAAGATGAAATAGATTTTAAAAAATAACAAAAATGGAATGACTTAATTGGGATGAATAAAAAAACATTATTTATATATATATAATCAAAATTAGCCGTTTGCAACGGTTAATTAGTTTCAAAAAATAGCAAGAAAAATCTTAATTTCAATGCAAATGGTTGATTAATATCAAAATAATAATAATAATAATAATAATACCCATTCTCTATGAAAAACTTGGTTAAAAATATTTAACACAGGCCAAGATTTCCAAAAACAACCCCACCTTTATAATGATGATCGAATTTTTATACAGTTTGCGAAAACAACGAGTTTTCAAAAAATTTGAGTTTGAGATGCCTTACAGCAATAAAGTAGCTTTATATTCGTTTAATGGTAAAAAATATATTTAATATTTATACTGGAATACGTAAATATTCATGAATAAAATTTGTGAAGAATTTACAAATAAATTTATTTATTCATTCCGTTAATTAAAGTTAAAATATAATATCAACATAAAATAAAATAAATAAATAAGATTCTGACTCTTTCACGGCCTCAATGATAACAAATTTGAATCATTAAAATTAATAAAAATGATGTAATATATTTTAGGTACATATTCGATTATTATTTGAATATCGATAATGATCTTATATTATCGTTCCGAATCAAATTATATTTTAAAGTGCGTTTGGTTGAGGGTGCTCCTTGATTACCTTGGGCATGTGATTACATAACCAAGGTTATAGGGAATAAGACATAACCTAATGTGTTTGGTTTAATCTTTGATAATGGGACAAAAACTTGTTTGGTTAAAGGTTTTAACCAATAACCTAATATGACAATTACTATATTACCCCTAATAAATATATCATTCCACTCATGCAAACTTTTCTTTTACAACAAATGACTTTAAAAAAAATATTTGTAGACTTTTCTTTTACCAACAAATAACTTTAAAATAAATATTTTTATTTGATTTCGATCTAAAAAATTTATATAAACATGTATAATACGTATATATAAAATTCTGATTTCTTATAATATATATAAATATGTATAGTACTTTCTTATAATTTAAATTTTTTTTCCTCTTAAAAAGAACAGAATTTGTTTAGAACCAGATAAACCTTACAATAATAGGATGCACAATCCTACATATATAGGGCACATTCTTCAGGTTTGTTTAGGTTGGAAAAAATCTCATAGTTTCAAAGAATATGTACAAAGACACTAATTTCAATCCAAAAGATATCCAATATCAAATGCTTAAACATGTAGGAACTATTTCAGATACACCTCATTCAACAGTTCGTTGCTTTAATGTCATGAGCGGACACCTGATGATCTTTCTTGATGGACAAAAGTGTTCTTTCACAGCATGCTTTAACTGTCTTAATAATCGCAGATTAGCAGATTTTTCAATTGTACAGCTAGTTCACCAGCAAACCTTCAGTGACTCTCTGGTAATCTGTGGCAAGTAACAACAAATCGAGGCAAATAAGAAAGAGTGTAGGTGATAAAATTGCCTCATGGAGCAATTTGGAGATGCAGGCTAGCAGATATTTTGAGATGCTTTTAAACAATCTACTTCAAATCAAAGGACATTTTCTACTTCTGAAATGCAAATGCAATGCCAAACCCAGCCTTAGTGGAGAGATCTTTCGATTACCAAGGCATCTAAATGCAAATTCTTCTGTTCTTACCTCCATGGGAATTCACTTGTGTCTATTCCAGCTTGGTGCAGCTCATCAACATACTGCAATGCTTCTCTGCAATCTTCCCTATCATCTAAAAATTCCTTCTTGTCACCTTCGATTTGATATGTCTCATGGCCTTTGCCAGCAACAACCTGAATTGACTAGCATCCTCAAGGATGTGGTGTGTGCAAAATGACAATGAAAGATAACTAAACGAAATAAAAAGTAAACAGAGAACGGGACATGTATATTTAGATCTATCTAGATGATGCCAAATAGTTAGAACTAACAAAGTTCGACTGCAGTAATGATAAAATGATGGTAGCTTACTTTACCTCATTTAAAAGTAATTTAGCAGAACTATTAATATATATTTGTACTTCTCAAACTCATACACAGATGTGCTAATTTTCATTACTGCATTTCATCGTGTAGATTATTTAAAGATATATCAAAAGCAATATA
Source organism: Boesenbergia rotunda (assembly GCA_024364735.1). NCBI lineage: Eukaryota > Viridiplantae > Streptophyta > Magnoliopsida > Zingiberales > Zingiberaceae > Boesenbergia > Boesenbergia rotunda. Next base: position 397,219 of record JAGFNQ010003373.1, on the reverse strand, counting down.
TATATATACACATATATATAAACAACAACTGTTATCATAATTAAAAATGGTTTAAGAAGTCAAACTCTAGTTGGAGTCACTAAAAAAAGAAAAGAACTGAATATTACTATGACTAACTTTAATGGAAGAACCATATAACCAGCCCAAACAAATGTAACATAGCCTGATGTGATTGTTTTTACATCACAGCAAGGAGGAACATTCCAATGCAATCAAGAAATTAATCTGCTGCATACTTCAATAGATAGAAATAATTCAAAAAGACATTCATCTAATAAAAGTCAATTCAAGTTCAACCCAAAATGATATTCATCCAAATAAGTTTTGTTCAAAAAGACATTCATCTAATATAAGTACCAACAACCTAATTCAAATAGCTAAATCATTTAGGATGGATCTCAGAGAGCTGCTTCATCACATAACTTCTCCTAAGTATCTTTGGCAATGCAAAAAAGTTGTCAACCTTATGGTCATCCTTGATAATGTACTCCCCAACATCCATAATTTCTTGCTCAGAAAATTCAGCAAGTTCTATTAACTCTTCATATATCTTCATTTTTCTATCACTATTCTCGTTTTGTTTCTTGAAGTAGGTAGACATCTCTGCATCAACCTTATTAACAGAAATGATATAGTTTCGAATCTCTCCCACTAAGTCACCTAGAGCATCATCAGACTTTCCTTTTTTCTTTTTGTTGGTTGACTTCTTGTTTGTTGGACAAACTGATGAACTTGGAGTTCAGACATCCTTATTTCTTGGTTGCCATCATCAGAATCATCTTTATGACCTTCAGCATGTTCATCTTTTTCAAGCTCAAACGTGTCAACCTCTTCATCGCATAAATTTATCTCTTCTACCGCATCAGCTGGGGTTTCTGCATTAGCTCCTGTGGCACGATCTTTCCCCCACACAGACATCAAGTCATCAAGATGGGGAAACTCTTTATTCCTTAAACCAATAACAGCTGGATGACTCTAAATTAAAAATATATCATTAGTTAAAAGCTGTAAAAAAACTCATAATGAACAAATAAATGAAAAAACCTAAACAAAGAAAAAATTACCTTAACCCAATCATCAAAAACATCCTTTGTAGCAATAATACACTTCTCAACATCATTCCACCCAAATCCACTACTATGGTTCAGCATTTCATTAATAGCATGAAATTGTCTCTTAAGTAGCTTGTATCTGGACTCGATATGAGGGGTAGCCTTCAAATTGCTAGATGGCAATTTAGCAGCCATTACTTTCTCCAAATGCAAAAGGTACCCAGTTCGAAAACCATTCTCACTCTTCCAAGTTGAATCTTTGCTCAATTCAACAAGGCAGTCAACTAATGCAGCATCCTCTTGTTTTGTCCATAAGTGTTTAGTGCTCTGAGTTTTCCTTTTGAGCTTCATTGGCATATTACTTTCTACTTGTTCCATTTGAACTTTCCTCTTGTGGCTATTTCCTTCCATTGAAAACTGAAATTAAACCATCCAAATAACACATAATTCTTGCATGAAACATAATCAAATTGATCAAATGAATACTATACAAATGGATAATAAGCCCAAATACAAATGGATCAAATCCAGATACAATCAAATTGTTCAAACTATTCAAATGGATAATAAGCCCAAATACAAATGGATCAAATCCAGATACAATCACATTGTTCAAACTATTCAAATGGATAATAAGCCCAAATACAAATGGATTAAAGAGTTCAAATACATGGAAAGGAAAACTAAATTTGATGAAATAACATAATATTAATTAACCGATGACTGCCAGCTCATGAACATATCATCCGCAAGCTTGTCTCTCCATTCAGTCCAAGCAGAGCTGGTCTCACAATGCCTGATCAAATCACCATCATCGTCATCATCGTCGACATCATCATCACGTTCATTTGAATCGAGGACGTCAAGTTCACTCTCTATCGGATCAATTGTCATTTCATACCTTATGAAATTATGCAGAATACAACAAGCCGAAATGATCCTACATTGAGGCTTAACAGAATAAAATGACTTGTCTCTTAATATAGCCCATCTCGCTTTTAAAATGCCAAAACACCTCTCAATGCAATTTCTGGCTTGAGAGTGTTTCATATTAAAGTATTCTTTAGCTGTCGCTGGTTGGTAACCTTGCCTCCATTCAGTCAAATGGTACCTTTGACCTCTATATGGTGCCAAAAATCCTTCCCCATTTGTGTATCCAGCATCACACAAATAATAACAACCTATATTACAAGTGAACATGTATTAATATATATAATAACAACCTATTTTGTATTAATTATAACATAATTATTACCTTGAGGAATCTTCAAGCCATTCCTCCTACTAATAGCATCCCTTAAGACTCTACCATCTGCTGCAGACCCTTCCCAACCTGGTAAGACATAGCTAAATTGCATGTTCGGTGTGCACACGCCCAAGACATTGGTTGCAATTTCACCTTTTCTGGTTCGATACCTAGGTCTATCAACTGTTGAGACATTGACATTAATATAAGTTCCATCTAACGCTCCCAAACAACCCTACACTCAAAGAAACAACATAAATCATATTAATTTATTGTGTAATTTAACATGAATAAAATAATAAATATATAGAAACTATATACTTGTACCTTAAATCATTTCCACCTCTCATCCGTGTAATTTTCTGGGATTGGTTCAGGCTTCTTAAGCAAAATGTTGTGTAACCGTAGAATAGAGTTCAGAACTAAATGAAATTGTCTACTAACTGTCTCACCGGATCTAGCTGTTTGCCGTTTTAGGATCCTATTCTTCACATTATGTGCAATAATGTGAAGAAAAGATATTACAAGTTCGCTAATTGACATATTTTTATTTCCTTTCAGTTTTCCATGAGTCGTTAGCAAAGAACAAAGTTTGTCTAAAGACCTTCTATCCATCCTACAGTTATCAACACATTGTCGATCGTTATGAAAAACCATCTCATTTAAGTTTATAGACCTAATATTGTATCTAGACAATGCCTGATAAGCATATGATATGCTCCTCCTAAACCTAGCACTCTTCTTGATAGCTAAGAGGACTGTCAACAATAAAAGCATAAATAACTTCCTTTCCCTCCTCTTCTTGTATATAAATATCGAAATGAACTTCATCTCCTGCCTTACTGCTAATCGATCCATATCAGCCTATCATGAAAATAAGGCAACGAATAGTATTTAATTAGAAGCATATCAAGGTGGATAAAGCAATAAAAACAAAAATCAGCGTGGTGGATCCACTGATTTAATTAGAAGCATGAAAATAGAGGTAGCGATAAATTAGTGTGGTGGACAAAGCAATAAAAACAAAATTTATGAAAAACAATACAATGAAAAAATTCAAATGTTCCTATTTCAAACAATATAATGAGAAATTTAAGATTTGCAAAATGAAATTAGCAGGACCAATATAATTGAAGATTTGCAAAATGAAATTAGCAGGAAAAAAGAAGAAAATGATCAACTTGATTCCGAAGTTCTTGTCTTGAAAGAAAAGATGGAAATGTTACAAGCTCAAGCTGAAAAAAATGAACCTACAAGTTAAGCTCGCTAGGTTTGAATGTCCAGTGTTCCTGATATGCATCTAGTTAATTGCTAACAAGATTATGGTTGATGAAACAACCAACCTCACTCACAAATAGCAAAAGCAAGAACGGTGTATGCTGAAGAAAGAAATTATATTTGAATTAAAATATAATTCACAGACAACAAGATACAAGATTATGGTTGATGAAACAACCAACCTACAAGTTTTTCAGAAAGCATTTATATCCCGAGATGGCTAGATGAAGAACACGAAAACTTGGAAGTGTGAAGAACACGAAAATATTATCTCGAGATGGAAAGAACACGAAAATAAATACCTGTGAAGAATGCTAGGGTTCTTCGTGTGCTTTCCGCTGTGAATCGCCCTTCGAATCGCCGCGAGGGTTTCCGCTGTGAAGAAAGCTTCGAATCGCCCTTCGATCGCCGGTGAAGAAGGCTTCCAAGCTCCCTTCGAATCGTCGCTAGGGTTTCCGCGGTGAAGAAGGCGAATCGCGTGGTGAATCGCCGCGGCTGTCGCCCTTCGAGTCGCTTGGAGTTGCGCTAGGGTTTCCCTGTTGCGCCGCTGTCGCGTGGAGTTGGCGTGAGTCTGCCGAAATCTGTTTTATTAGGGGTATCTTGTAATTAGATTGATGGTTAAGGATATTTATGTCATAAATAAGAATTGATGAAGGATAATTTTGGGAAAAAATTACCTTAACCCCGGAATGGAGAAAAACCAAGCTTTTCCTTGGTTTTCTGATTCCGGGATACATTACCATTTTTACTGATGTGGCAGGTGATCCCGTCGACAAGCGAAGATCGGTTCTCCTCCGAATGACTCGGTCTAACCAAGCTGACTCGGTCTACTGTAGCCTGGGAGGTCGGACCTAAACAGAGCTCTTAATGCAGTGGAGTGGTTGTGAATGAACAGCCCTCCCTTTTTCCAGAGACCAAATGGGGTTTATATAGGGGAAGGAGAAAGGTCTCACTCGTGCGGGATGTCACATCTCACTAAAGATTAGTTAGGGATTAAGCTAAGTAAGCGGCGATGTGAGACTGACATAGCAGTCTGCCACCCTGTGATCCTACTCCTAATTAATTGCTGGGCGACCACGTCAGATGACGACGACGTCTCTTAACGGAGAGTTTTGACGGAGCCCTTCGAGGGATGAAACTCAAGAACTCGACCTCAATCGTTCAGCCTTGAGAGCGCGACCTCGAGAGCTCGGCCTCGAGAGCTCAACTTCAGGAGCTCGGCTTCTATCGCTCGACCTCGGGAGGTTGGCCTCGGGAGCTCGGCCTCGATCGCCCGACCTCGGGAGGTCGGCCTCGAGAGCTCAGCTTCTATCGTTGGACCTCGGGAGGTCGGCCTCGAGAGCTCGGCCTTGAGAGGTCGGTCCCGGGAGGTCGGCCTCGAGAGGCCGGCCTCGAGAGGCCGGCCTCGGGGAGGTCGGCCTCGGGGGGTCGACCTCGAGAGGTCGGCCTTGAGAGCTCGGCCTCGGGAGGTCGGCCTTGGGGGTCGATCTCGAGAGGTCGGCCTTGAGAGCTCGGCCTCGGGAGGTCGGCCTTGGGGGTCGATCTCGAGAGGTCGGCCTTGAGAGCTCGGCCTCGGGAGGTCGGCCTTGGGGGTCGATCTCGAGAGGTCGGTTTCGGGAACTCGGACTCAGGAGGTCTTGATTCCAACTTGAGCTTCGGCCCACCCCGACCTCTGTTAACCTTGAGCTGGGTTGAACCGGGTTTTCTCCGACCGGGCTCTCATCCTTGATGAAAAACCGCTCGCCCGGATCAGCAGGTATATTTGATTACCTGGGAGTTCTTCATTACCTAAACCAAACAAGGTTATCAACGATAACCTTGGACAGATAACTAAGGTTATCACTGATCACCCTGAACCAAACGCACCTTTAGGAGTATTATAGTAAATTCGTCGATGATCTTTATAATTAGAATATTATGTTATTTCTGTTGAATTTAATAATCTAAATTTTTGCTGCACATTATTTTTCTAATAATTATATATTAATAAAAAAGCATGCCTATAAATCAAAATACTTCCAAGCTGTTCAGATCTCATTCCAAGCATGCCTATAAATATCCTTCGGCGGCCGCAACTACTGGAAGCTTCCGGAGGCGGACTCGAGTACTTAAAAATCCAATCTTCTCCTACTTGCAGCCCATTCAATCTGATCCGTCGGACTAATCGGTATTAGTAAGTGGTAAGTAGTAGGTAAGAGCATCGAGCCAGATGTCTGGAAATAAGCCTCTCATAGTGCATTGTGGCCCATTCTCCGTCTCTTCAAAAATCAAAGCCATCTCGTAGCCTCAGAAGTCAGAATCCAATTATAGCCTATCCCCAATTCCAATTCTTTCTACGTGCCCAATCAGTGCACCATATTACTGCATGGTCAGTTAGCTGCACCATTCATACAGATGGACCGCAACAACTAGTTTTCTTTAATGATCGATCGCAGGGTAAAGTAGTATATAAAGACGATTAGGATGTTGGAGAAGATAACACGTATCGAACAAGTTGCACGATGGACGGATTGGATTCGGATGGAAGTCAATTGAGGAGCATCAGACCGCTATTTAATTTGCCTTTTCACTTTGACAACGCGAGTCCGAGTTTCACACCACTTTTGCTGAATTCACACTCCTGGAATCTACGTCCAGTTGGTCACTGGTTGGCCCTATAAATAGCCGTCCCTCCCCTGCTTCATCGCCACACCAGCTCGTGCATGCGTCCTTAACATTGCTAGTAGTGTGCAGCTGAAATGGCTAATAGAGATCGCGTTAAGCTTTGGGCTGTTGCTTTCATCGCCCTTGTGAGCTTCCAGCTTGCGTTGGCAGCCAGATCGCTGACCGGGGCTGCTGCAGGAGGAGGTGGCGGTGGAGGTGGTGGTGGAGGAGGCGGAGGAGGAAGTGGAGGATCTGGCCGTGGGTCCGGATATGGATCCGGCTCTGGCTCTGGATACGGTGAGGGCGTCGGTGGCGGGAGCGCTGGAGGGTACGGCAGAGGAGGAGGAGGCGGCGGTGGTGGAGGAGAAGGGGGAGGCGAGGGCTCTGGCTCCGGGTCCGGCAGCGGTTATGGGTCGGGATACGGTGAGGGCGCTGGAGGAGGAAACGCTGGAGGGTATGGGAAAGGCGGCGGCGGCGGGGGTGGTGGGGGAGAAGGGGGAGGTGTAGGCTCCGGCTCTGGTTACGGGCGAGGGTCTGGATCGGGTTACGGTGAGGGCGGTGGGGCTGGTAATGCGGGAGGATATGGAAGGGGCGGCGGCGGCGGAGGTGGTGGCGGAGGAGGAGAGGGCGGCGGTAATGGGTCGGGATCGGGATCCGGATCCGGGCAGGGATATGGATCCGGATATGGCTCCGGCGCGGGTGGTGCACAGGGCGGTGGATACGGTCATGGAGGAGGCGGTGGAGGCGGCGGCGGTATGGGATCGGGCGGCGGCACTGGCTCTGGCTCCGGCTACGGGTCTGGGTATGGTTCAGGATACGGCGGCGGCGGCAACAATTAGATTTAATTAGATTATATAAGAACTGTCGAGCTCTATTACTGTGTGGTCATATACATATAGAATGCGGATGATATGATATAATGTGGCATTAGTGTAACATCATTAAATAAATGCAATAACGTATAAAATATATTTTATAAATATTTATAAACAAGCAATCGAGTGACACTTGAATAGTCCGAGGAGCTTTTTCTCCTTAATGAATTTTGATCATGTTGAACATCTTAAAATTTAATTAAAAACCATTTAACTTCTGCATATGTCATCCTAAATAAAAGGTCATATATTTAGGTTTCCTGAATCTTAAAAATATTTTAATTTTTAAGATTCGAAAATTAAAATTCACACGCATAAATATTTAATTTCGAAAATATTTTAAATTTTATTTTGGTTTCCTAAATAAAAGGTCATAAATAAAATGTCTTTTTAGTTTCCTGAATCTTAAAAATATTTTAATTTTAATTTCACACGCATTAATATTTATTTATAGTTGAGTTAAGATTCGAATGTTCATTAAAGTACAAGAAGACAACGCCCATCTTGCGGGCGCTGCTCTTGTCAAAGCCATAACCATGAGGATGTGTGTCAAGTTTAGCCATCCTTATCATAGACAAGTGACGAGTAATTAGTGGTGTTCAGAAAATAATCGACGTCGATAATTAATCATCAAAGCTCAACCCACGAAGATGATAACGAATGAGAGATGATGACGAACGAGAGAAAACTTTCACCCTGCAAGATTAATACGAGCATTAGGGGAACGCACCAGAGGTTGTCCGGCGGAGTCCATTTCGACGCTCAAGTCAGTGCCTGATTTTAGGAGATGGAAGGAAACGAGCAGAAATGTATGAGTTAAAATGTGCGTAACCCCTTTACCTGTGGGGGGGGGGGGGATATCTTTTATACCAGAGGTGGCCATCACACGTGCCCCACGTTCTTCTCCACGTCATTCAATTGTCGATTACTAGATAATCTTTGTAACAGCCGTCGCAACCATTAAATCTAGACCGTTGCGATGAGTAAGACTTTAATGACCGTGTTAAATACGACAAAAAAAAATAAATAATTTAACCCTATATAATATTTGAGGTTAAATTATTAAATATAGGAGGGTTAAATGGTCGAAATTCTTACCCTTAGGGTAGGGTTTAAATTAACGAAAATTAGAGGACCTTTTTGCAAAAGACACCCCCCTCCCCCTCGGTCTGCCTCTCGCGTGCCCTAGCGCAGCGCAGCCGAAGACAAAGTCGCAGCCGCCCGACCTCACTCCCTCGCGCCGACTTTCCTCCCCTCGTGAGCCGTAGCCACTGGCAGCCGATCGACTTTCCTTCTTCCTCCCCTTCACGTTTCTTCTCTTCTCGCGAACCCTAGTCGCAGCCACCGCCAGGCGCTGCCCCTTCCTCCATCGCTCGTCGTGAATAGGCTTCTGGGCCTTTTGATCGTGGCCATCCCGACCTAGGGATTCCGAGTTTAGCTTTTGGAAATCAACCAGATTGAGGATTTTGGTGCCAAATCGCAGGTGAGTTATGTCTTGGTTGAATGTTGATGATCCATGCCAAGTTCATCCGATTGCTTTTGTTTCCCACACCGCAAATCTTGTGATTTGTTGTGAACGTGTTTTAGGTTTTGGAACAAATGTTGGTCAATTCTGCCTAAACTATGCCATCTGATACCTTGCGATGATTTTGTTGGAATGCTAGATTCTAATTCGAGTGGAAGCGAATCTGTTGATCCCTGCCCAGTTCGTTGCTGTTGGATTGCTGCTACAGCCAGAGGTGAGCTATCCTTGTTCAGATTTGGTGTTCCTAGAACATTCCTATAGATCCTAGGGAATGCCTTATGTTCGTTTGTTTTCTGCCCCTGTCTTACCACCATGAGTTGATGATCTGCAATTGGAGTTGTGATAAAGGGGTAGTTTGATTGAGTTGACTTGATCTGGGTGGAGGTAAGCTTAGCTTTTCCCTTTCAACCGTGAGTTTTGCCTTAGGGCTGCTATTTCCCGCTGCTGTTAGTGTTGGATTTTAATTGGGTTGGATTAGGTTTAGGTTTTGGTATTTGTTGATTTGATTTGATAAATGAGTGACATTAATCAAGGGCTATCTATGATTTCACATGATATGAAAATGGTGATTTGGTTAAGAAGGAAATTTGTAATCGTTTAAGATAATTAGGGTTTAATCCTAATACAAATTTGTGTTTAGTTTAGCTAATTATTGATCGTATAAATAGCTAAATAGTGTCCTTGATATAGGACATTAATCAGTTGAGTGTGTATGATCGTGGGAGGTTCTCTTCGTTACGGACTTCTCTATTTGAGGCGGGTACCCCTTGACTTATCTTGTTGATATTGTCATCTTGCTATGCATGATTTGTTATAGATAACAGTAAGTTATATGCTATATCTGTCTTAGTATACCTGTATTTGATACATGCTGCTTATCCTTAAGGTTATCTTTCTTTTGGCTTCATACAGTCTCAATAGTTGCTATATCTGCCTTAATATTCTTGTATATGATATCTGTTGCATATCTTTGAGGTTATATCTCTTTTAGCTTCATACAGTCACAGTAGTGGTTATGCGTGTATATATTTGGGCATAGATGTAGTGATATTCTCCCTTCGCATTTGACATTGATGGATCATTGGTTACTTCGTTAGTTTACCTAGTAGGTTACTTGTATCCCATGATATAGGATCCAGACCTATACCTAGCACCCTGAGGTGTTAGTTGAGGACTTGGTGGGTGTTATATGTGCTTGGGTCATGCACCATCCTTGCATTATTGCTTGTTGACGATCATCGACTCCTATGTAATCTGAGCCCATCGTCAGTTACATGAGGATATGCACACACATCCACTCACAGGTAGTGGTTACCATAGAGTGTGTGCATTTGCCCTGTATTGCTCCGCACGGTCACTATTTGGAGGGTGGTTCCGGTGCGTGGTAGCAGCCAGGGATCCCTTCTCGTCCTGAGACACGAGAAGATGAGAGCTAGACTCCCCCATTGCTTGGGGTAGGAGAGAGACCTCCGCCAACATCCTGTCCACTCGGTCACTCAGGAACAGTGATAGCAGGGTGCGTACAGTTGTCATAGCTCCACGCTTTTGGACGTCCATTTATGACAGGTGGACGATGATCTGATTGGTGTCAGGGGTGACACATGTCATTTCACCATGTGCATATTTTGCATCGTGCATTGTTTGCTGCATTTGATTTCTGCACTTGTTTGACATGCATATACTGGAGATTTGCCTACTTTGGATATATGTTATACTTGTTCTATAGGGATTGATTTCACCCCTTTTTGCAGGATAGATGAATTCAGGTATGTACCTGTATTTTAGTATCTTCAGTATACCCTTTCCGATTGTTTATATGAGACTGTATCAGCGCAGACCCTTATTGTTATTATAACGTACTATGCATATCTGCTGGGTATCCGCTGAGCTTATGGACTCACACCGTTGTCATACTTTGTGATTTCAGGCTGATATCTGCCAAGAGGGTCTGAGTCGCCAGTCCCGTGCTTGTGACTACATTCGATTTGGGTTTTATCTACTATGTTATGTTTTAGGACCATATTACATTTTATTTCCTTGCACTGGATTTATCATGGACTTGTGGTATGGGATTTGATTTATGGCATTATACTTTTGAGTCCTATGTTGGACTATGTGTGTGATTTTGCTACGGTCCTGCACCCTAGCAGCTCAGGTAAGTTCGGGTTTTGGTTTTATGAGCATATTATCATATATGTTGCTATTCTGCTCGGATTTGAGGCCTGAGGCCCGTATAAACTGCGTGGTTGTGATATATATGTTGTGTGTATGTGCAAATTGTCCGCCGGACAGGGGAGGTGCTGTCCGATTTTCTATTGGATCAGCGGCTCCTAGGTCTCGGGGCGTGACAGACCGCGTATTATGGGTTATGATTACCCTGTAATTATTGGTGATGATTATCCCCAACTCCGAAGGAAGGGGACGGTTACTTGAGGTCGAGTGCTCCTTGGGCTCCGCTACCCCGAGATGATCTCGTGGTCCTTTGGCCCGGGGGGTTCCGGGCTCTCGCTTTCCCGAGGTGATCTCGGGGCCCTAACCTCCCGAGGTGATCTCGGGCGTATGCCTTTCTGGAGCAATTCTCAAGAGTATGTCTACCCTAGATGGTCTCGGGAATCCCTCATCCCGAGGGGCTTCGGGGGTTCATGAAAGAGAGTCACATAGCTTCTTCAGTGCACGTATCAACCACGGAGTGTTCAAACCCATCCAGTGAAATTTTAGAAGGTTCATCATCGATCATAAAACACTCGTCCCTTGAAATATACATGCCAAATCATGAATCACATATTTTTCATTTACAGTATGTAGGAAGAAGTAGAGTCATGATACACTCAGTGAAAAAATTCAATGAAACGCTTAGTGAATGACGTGACATTTTGTATGCACACGTCCGATTATTGCTTGGACACCATCGGCGACCTCCGGCTGCGGCCCCGAATCAAACTATACCCTGGGAGGGCACGATGAACCCGTCGGAGATCACTGTATGAAAAGTGTCGCGTCATTCACTGAGCTTTTCCTTTAGATTTTTCACTGAGCATATCATTTTCCTTTGGGGACATGGCAGTGAAAGCAAAGCACTGTTTCTGTAAAATACGGAAGTTAAGGAGGTGAAGAGAGAAATCCAAAGTTGAGGGCAGATCTGTGAATGATCAAAATAGGAGGGCTTTTTCGCATAATGACCACCCCTTAAAATCCCGCCTCTTCTTCCCCTTCCTCACAGATTTCGCCCGACGCCCTGCGACCATCCTCTTCTCGCAATTAGATCTTCAGCAACCTCTTCTGCCCATTCCTCTTTCCCTCCGCAGAACTCCTTCACGCGGATCAGATCGCAAGGGTCTTCCTCCTTCTCTGCATCTGCTCGCGATCACCTCCAACACTTCTTTCCTCCTCACTGATCGGGGATCCCTTTGAGCTCATCATCGGCCGGCTCTAACCAAGCGTGGTCGCGAAGGAGGTAAGAGTTAGTTGGTTTTCTTCTTTCGTTTTCTTCTAATCGCCGCTGACTTAGGTTTGTTGTCTCTCTCAAATCGCGGTTGATCGTGTGCGATTCTGCACGATTTAGGGCTTGCGGTGTGGGTAGTTCAGATCTGGTTGATCAATCTGCTATTTTCTATTCGTGGCTGATCGGAGCAGAGGATGATCTTTGCGCGTGGGAATTAAGAGGTAAGGGTTGCTGTGTGTTGATTAGATCGTTTGATGGATGAGTTTTAGCGGAGATCGGATTTTGAAACTGAATTCTCTTGGATTTGTTGTTCATTTTGATTGTTGGTTCCTGAATTGATGAGGTTTTATTTGTATGGATTCTGTGGTGTTGTTTTTGAGGGCTGTTCGTGAGGTAAGTTGAGGGGTGTGTTGATGATGTTGGTTGTCTTAGATGGATCTAATGTTCTTGATGAATACATGTAGGTGTGAAGTCTTGTTCATGCTACCGTGAGCTCCCTTGATTATGGACCTGTTCTTGGTTGTCTTGTTGGTAGCTTACCCCTGTTTCGAGCTGTAATTAGAGTTGGCCTTTGTTTCATGGAGTATTGATGGTTTCTATTGTCATCTTTTAGCTGGTGTGGTTTCTACTTTCGGTTCTGGGAACTTTTTTCATGTGATATTGAGGTAACTGAGGTAGTTTGCTATGGGTGATGTGTAGGATTCAGGGGCAGTATGTTGTGACTTGGGCTGTCGATTGTGACCAAGTGATGTGTAGGATTTAGGGGCAGTAGGTTGTGACATGGATTGAACGTGTCTTCCCTCTTGTGCCGTGAGCGTCAAAAAGGGAGATAGGTTGTGGGATTTGGTGAAATGTCTATCTAGTTTAGCTACACTAGTGATAGGTTTGATATGGATTAAAACCTATTAAACCTGACTACGACTATTCGTTTAATTAATAGGTAACCATTTGATTTAGATTAATTAAATGGTTGCGATAGTTATGAATATTACTTAGTAGTTGATTAGCTAATTACTTTTGTATTAAAGTAGCTAATTAATTATGTCCTATGATAAAGGACATTGACTTGACTTGGTTATTTCACTGTGGATTATTTTGGACGGGGGGTCTCTTCATTACGAGCACCGACATTGGAGGCGGGTACCTTCGACTTATCTATTTTAGATATTGTCACAGTTATATGCATAGTTTGTTATGATAGCAGTAAGTTTCTATTACTTACCTATTCTTGTATACCTCCGTTGGATACTTATAGCTTGACTTTGATATGTTTCCTGTTTACTATCGTATAGTATGTACACAAGCATAGATTGATCGCTAGCAGTACCCTGCATATATACTGGTAGCTTACTTTTAGATTATGATTACGATTTAGACTTGTGCATGCCCTATACTCTAGGGAGGTCTTTCGGCGGGATATTACATGCGTTTAGTGTCATGCATCATATCTATACCATTGCATCGCTGGCAATCCTGAGCTCTCTTGTGGTCGAGTCGGGTTATCATATTATGTTGTGTACACATAACCACTCATGGGTAGTGACTACCGGAGGATACGTCCAGTTGCTCTGTCGAGACTCCGTGCGATCACTCTTGCAATGGTTTCGGTGGGTGTAGCAGTTCGGGACCCTTCTGAGTGTGTATAGTTGCTCTCTACGGCTCCGCTTGGTTGCTCATGGATAGTGGTACCGGAGCGTGATAGCAAGCAAGGGTCCCTCTTTCCGGTGATTCGAAGAGTTGAGAGATTTATTTCCCCCATATTACATGGGATAAGAGTGTTTACTATGCCAGCATCTTGTCCATTCGATCATTCAGAAGCAGTGATAGTAGAGTGAATACAGTTGTCATAGCCCTATACCTGGATGTGTACTTCCACCAACATCCTTATGACTTGTGATGATGGCTGACTGGTGATAGGGGTGACCATGTCATTGCATCATGTCCATGATGTATGGATTATATTTTGGTTGTGTTTGCTGTATTTGGATACTGTATTTGTTTGACATGCACATACAGGTTGCATTATATATACAATCCAACGATCTTGTTTTACCCACTAAGGGGTATTGGGGTTATTAACCTATGTGTTATCGAGATAGCTTGACACTGATATGCCTTATCTTTATAATTTTTTAGTTTTGCATTTTCTGCCACTACACTTGATATTGTGTCAGCTGGACTCTTACTATTAGTATAGCTTACTTTGCATATCAGATATGTATATTCGTTGAGTTCTTTGGACACCCCGTTAGTCATATTTTTATTTTAGGATAATCGTTTGATGTGCACGACAGCTCGCCCCAATTCTTCCATGTCGAGGCGATTCACGTTGTTTTGGTTATATTTGACGATATATTATATTTCCGTTTGCATGTTTTGTTTTGCTTTTTATTGTTTCTTAGATTGTACTTTTGTGTGCCGTGGAGGTTTGTGTTATTGTTTGTTCATCGTAAGTCGTATTAGTACGCGACTTTTGTTTGTTGTAATGACATGTCTTTCTTTTTTTTTTGTTGATATTGTCATCCGTGTTGACTGATGGATTATGATGGCCATGTAGGTCTTGTAGTCATACGTCAAGTGTCCGTCGTACAGGAAAAATATTGTTTGATATTTTATCGGATATACGAATCCCCGTGACAGATTCACATTTAAGCTGAGATGTTGGTAACTCAGCCCTAGAGATGGAAGGATATTTTCCAAGACAAAATCATTTTCCCACCATTCACTTTCTTGGATCATTTATCAATACTGTTCTTCCAATTTTGTATGTAACAAACTTCAATTACCTTCCCTGCTAATGGTTAACCATGTAGCTTTTTTGCAATTTGTTGACCAACTAATTCCAACTTTCTTCTTAGATATGAATCAATCATTCTTGAACCAAACGAGCAATGCTCAAAGAGCCTCCAGTAATCACTTTCCTCTAAAAGTTTTAACTCGATTTGGTCCATTGTTCCCGTAACCTTGGCAACTAATGGACTTTGAGTTGTAATCAGTATAGTGCTTCCTTTGTTCACATAGGTCAAGGTGTTGGATATTGGGTCTTAAAAGACCAATATGATTATGATTTTACAAGAGAAAATCGAGGCGTCATCAATCGATGAAAGTCTAAATTGACTTCAAAATCGAAATTTACGTTTCGAGTAGATGAATCTAGACTATTAATTTGCTCAAAACTGATTACGGGTGAATGATAAATTAATTGTTAAAGTCAGCTCAAAATGTTACAAAAAGGAAGTAGGGGAAAAATAGCCCCACATTAGAAATTTCAGAGAAAATTTACTTGCTTATATGCGTTGCTGTGTTAATTGAGTTAACACAAATAGCACAGATGCACTCATCCAAGGGGCGAGCAGGTGCTCGCAACTGCGAGCCCGCCACGCGCCATGCGCGCAATGGGCACTTTGTTGGCGCACTTGCGGTTGGACAGAGAGGAATGATTAGCTGTTGACTGAGCAAACGGATGACCACCGTTGGATCGAAGAGGGTGATGAATCGTAAGTGACGTGATCTGGAGAGTTGATCACGAATAATCATGATTGGACCATTGGTGATGAAAGTTGATCTGGCGGCTAAGATCAAAGGAGGGCTGAAAGGTTACAATCCTCCAGATCTAGGGCTGAGATTAAGAGATCTGGTTGAAGGGTTACACCCTCTAGATCTAACGGCTCAGATGAACTCATCAAGGGGTACTTCACCTCTTCTCCTAGTATAAATAGGACCCCTAGATGATGGAAAGATATAACAAAAATCACTCAAACTCACTCAAGCCTAATCAACCTTGCATCCAATCCATTCCATCTTCTACATCCGGAGTCCAAAAAACATACGAGAGGGTTCGCCGGTCTCGAAATTTGAAGTGCTAGTATTCCGAGACATCGTCGTTATATCTTGGAAACGAATTGCTGCTATCCGTAAGCACCTGAGCGGAGCAATATCGTTTTACGGAAATAGTGTTGAACACTAGCCTCGACAATATTATATCACATTGCATCCTCCCCGGCGGCAATACTCACCGACGGCGCTAAACAATCGTAAAACGATATTGGTGCAATCTGATATGGTCGTGATCAACGACGTTCCGACTACCGCTTCACCCGGAGTCCCGACCTCCGTTCCACCCGGAGAGAAGCAGGAGAAATTCAATGGAGCCGATTTTAAAAGATGGCAGCAGAAGATTATATTTTGTCTGATGACGCTAAACCTTGTAAGGTTTTTGTGTGAAGACCCGTCAGCCGCTATGGAAGGAGATTCCAATAGTAAGGCTGCTTACGATGCATGGTCGCACAGATATTTCCTGTGTCGTAATTATATTCTCAATGCATTGGACAACACGTTATATAACGTGTATTGTCTGATAGAGACGACAAAATCTCTATGGGAATCACTAGAGAAGAAATACAAAATCGAAAATGTCGGTTTGAAGAAATTCATCGTCGGTCGATTTCTGAATTTCAAAATGGTGGATTCCAAAAGTGTGACATCTCAAGTCCAAGATATGCAACTGATATTGCATGATCTGGATGTCGTAGGCATGAAGCTGAATGAGTCGTTCAAAGTGGCCGCGGTAATTGAGAAACTCCCCCCGTCGTGGAAAGATTTTAAAAATTACCTGAAGCATAAGCAAAAGGAGATGGGGCTTGAAGACCTGATCCTGAGGCTACGAATAGAGTAGGATAATCGAAGGTTCTCCGACACTAAAGGAACGAAGCGGGCTATCGACGAGATGTCTAACCTGGCTGAGCCGAACTCCAAGAAGCCAAAGCAATTAAAAAAGAAGGCTCAAGACAAGAAATTCAAGGGCTCGTGCTACAACTGCGGAAAACCAGGACACATGTCCAAAGATTGCAAACACCCAAAGAAACCAACCAAGGGATAGAAGGTTGTTGTGAACCAGGTCGCAACTTCTGACGACATGGAGCTAGATCTCACTGCGGTCGTGTTTGAAGCCAACACGGTGGTGGACAACCCAAAGCAGTGGTGGATCGATACTGGAGCAACGCATCATATCTATTCTGATAAGACGATGTTCTCCAAGTATACTCCGATAAGTGGAAGAAAGCTCTATATGGGCAATTCCACGACCTTGCCGATTGTCGGACTTGGAAAAGTTGTTCTGAAGATGACATCAGGGAAGGAGCTAACGCTTATTGATGTGCTCCATGTTCCCGACATCAAGAAGAACCTAGTTTCTAAATCGACACTTGTTAACGCCGGTTTCAGACTAGTGTTCCAGTTAAACTACTTTGTACTTACGAAGAATAGTGTATTCGTAGGTAAAGGGTACTTAGAACAGAGTCTGTTCAAGATGGTTGTAATGACTGCACACCGTGAATTTGATGGTAATAAAATAAAAACTTCTAGCTATGTTGTTGAGTGTTTTAATTTATGGTATGATCGACTTGGACATGTTAATAATAATACTCTGAAGCATCTCGTCAAATTAAATTTATTACCAAATATCAATGTTGACAAAACACACAAATGTGAAGTGTGCGTGGAAGCAAAAATGACGAGACTACCTTTTCATTCGGTGGAAAGGTTAACAACTCCTCTAGAGTTAATACATTGTGATCTATGTGACTTAAAATTCAAGCAAACTAGAGGAGGTAAAAATTATTTTATTATTTTTATCGATGACTGCACAAGGTTCTGTTATGTCTTTCTTTTAAGAAGTAAAGACGAAGCCTTAGAAGCTTTTAGAATCTATAAAATAGAAGTTGAGAATCAAATTGATAAATGAATTAAAATAATTCGTAGTGATAGAGGTGGAGAATATGGTGCACCGTTTGATGAATTTTGTTTCGAATATGGCATTATCCATCAGATAACGACGCCTTACTCACTTTAATCGAATGGTGTTGTCGAACGTAAAAATCGGACATTAAAGGAAATGATGAATGTCTTGTTGATAAATTCAGGCTCACCCCAGAACTTTGGGGGGGGGGGAGTTATATTATCGGCAAATCACATTCTCAATAAAATCCCTCACAAGAAAAATAATAAAAATCATACGAACTATGGAAAGGTCGCGAACCATCGTACAAATACTTGAAAGTGTAGGGGTGCTTGGCAAAGGTCAAAGTACCCAAGCCAAAGCAAATAAAGATCGGACCTAAAACGTTCGATGCAATATTTGTCGAATATACCCAAAATAGTAGTGCATATTGTTTCATAGTTCACAAGTCAGGCATTCTTGATATTCATGTGGGAACAACCATAGAATCTCGGAATGCAATATTCTTTGAAAGTATATTCCCAAATAAGAAGGGAAACATTCAAAATGATAGCAACGGAAGCTCTAAAGACAATGACGTTTCTGAACTTAGTTGTCGTAAAAGGACTATTGACTATCAAAACGAAGAGCCACGTCGGAGCAAACGGGCTAGAGTCGAGAAATCATTCGGGCCGAACTTTATGGCCTTTATGTCAGAAACGGACCCAAGAACATTGAACGAAGCTCTCTCTAGTCCCGACGCCCCATTATGGAAAGAAGCAGTCAATAGTGAAATCGAGTTCATGATGAATAACCATACTTGGAAATTAGTGGACCTTCCTTCTGGTTCTAAACCATTAGGCTGTAAGTGGATACTAAAACGCAAGTATAAAGCTGATGGATCGATTGACAAGTATAAGACTAGACTTGTAGCCAAAGGATACAAGCAAAAGGAAGGCCTTGATTACTTCGATACCTACTCACCGGTGACAAGGATTAAGTCCATACGAGTGCTGATAGCATCGCAACATTGTATGACCTTGAAATACATCAAATGGATGTTAAGACTACATTCGTAAATGGTGAGTTGGAAGAAGAAATTAATATGGAGCAACGCGAGGGGTTCATAGTTCCAGGAAAAGAGGAAAAGAGGAAAAGGTGTGTCGACTTGTTAAGTTGTTGTACGAACTTAAACAAGCGCCTAAACAATGGCATGAGAAATTTGACAAAATAATGCAATCAAACGAGTTCAAAATAAATGAATGTGACAAATACATTTATCTCAAAAACACACCTAAAGACTAGAGCTGTCAATTTGGGTTGGGCCCGTCGGATTGGCCCGCTCCGCCAATCAATTTAAGCGGGTTGGGTTAGAATTTAAGCAACCCAAGCCGCCGTGGGCCAACCCGCCTAGGCCTGCGACCCGTACGGGTCGGCCCGCGACGGGCTTGGGTTGGCCCGCGGGTTGAGAATCACATGTTAGTTAAGTTTTATAACAATTTATTTTCTTTCTTTGTTATTATTTTGAAATAAAAATAATATTTTTCATCACATGAGTACTCGTTTGTATCCATTTATATTTAAAAAATATATTTCTTAATATATTTAATTGATGAAATCTAAATATATGATTTTTATTTTTATAATTTTTTAAAAATATTTTGATGGGCCCGCGGGTTGGCCCGCCTAACCCACAGCCCACCTTGGATTGGGTTGGGTTGGGGATTTTCCAACCCGCCTAGATGACGGGACGACCCGCCTCGCCCCGCCACGAGTTGGCCCGTTGACAGTTCTACTAAAGACTATGTAATCGTCTGTCTATACGTAGACGATATGTTTATAATGGGTAATAATCATGAGATAATCATGAATACAAAGGATATGTTGACCAAGAATTTCAATATGAAAGATATGGGTCGAGTAGAAGTTATATTGGGAATTAAAATTCTCAAGACATCTGAGGGGATAGTTTTGACACAATCCCACTATGTAGAGTCGGTGTTGAAGAAGCTCAATGCGTACGATCTCTCTACAGTGAAAACACCTATGGATCTAAGTCAACACTTGGCGAAAACCCAAGGTGAGCCCATATCGCAATTGGAATATTCTCGGATAATAGGCAGCTTGATGTATCTCACAAACTGCACACGTCCGGATATTGCCTGTGCGGTCAACAAGCTAAGTCGGTTTACGAGTAATCCAAACGACACCCATTGGAAAGCATTGATGTGAGTTCTTAGATATTTGAAATATACTATGAACTACGGATTACATTACGAAAAATATCCCGCTGTCTTAGAGGGATATTGTGATGTTAATTGGATATTAGATACAAAAGATTCCAAATCTACTAGTGGATATGTATTCACGATTGGTGGGGGAGCGGTATCTTGAAAATCCACTAAGCAGACGTGCATTGCTTGGTCAATAATGGAATCCGAGTTTATAGCACTAGACAAAGCAGCTGAAGAAGCTGAATGGCTGCGAAATTTCTTGGAAGATATTTCGAGCTGGACAAAACCTGTGCCCGCCGTACTTATACATTGTGATAGTCAATCGGTGATTGGAAGCGCACAGAGTAGTATGTATAATGGTAAGTTACGACATATACGTCATAGACATAATACCATTAGACAGTTGATCTCGAATGGAGTGATTGCAATCGATTATGTAAAGTCCAAAGATAATTTGGCAGATCCTCTTACGAAGGGGCTAAATCGAGATCAAGTATACTGCACGTCAAGAGGAATGAGATTAAAAATCTACAACTAAAACTACAGTAACAGTAACCCAACCTTGTTGACTGGAGATCCCAGGATCTTGGTTCAATGGGACAACGAAGTTACAGAAGTTGTGTTACAACACACAAGATATATTATCCCAATCCTAGGATGAATAAGTGTTGTCCTACCACATGTAGTGAGGTTAAGCTTATGCTTTTAATGACTTCTATACTTTTATAAGGTAGAGTATGGTAGGATACTCTTGATAGAAGTATCACCTATGTGAGTGTGAAGACAGACCGCTTCAATGAAACACTCATAAATCCAAGATGGTGTCCATGGCCGAAACAGAACCAACCATGAGAACCAAAAGTAGGTAAGATAAGTCTTTGTGTGGATGTTATTGTCTTAGTATACACAAACAACTGAGCAGTTCAAGACATCACGTTCACTGCGCAGCTTAATATGCTCGATAACATTCCACTACGGAAGGTTCAAAGCCACAAGTTACCTTTCCCGATGCATTGACTTATCGATTGGACTCCTATAAAGTGTCTGCATACATACACGCATTAATTTTCATTCGTGTGGGGGATTGTTGGATAGTGGGTCTTAAAAGACGAATACGATTTACGATTTTGCAAGAGAAAATCGAGGTGTCATCAATCAATGAAAGTCTAAATTGACTTCAAAATCGAAATCTACGTTTCGAGTAGATGAATCTAGACTATTAATTTGCTCAAAACCGATTACGGGTGAATGAGAAATTAATTGTTAAAGTCAGCTCAAAATATTACAAAAAGGAAGTAGGGGGAAAATAATCCCACATTGAAAATTCCAGAGAGAATTTACTTCCTTATATGCGTTGCTGTGTTAATTGAGTTAACACAAATAACACAGAGCAGGTGCTCGCACCTGCGACCCCGCCACCCGCCACGCGCGCAATAGGCGCTTTGTTGGCGCACTTTGCACTTCGCGCATCGTCGCGAGGAGCATTGAGGAGTTTAAATTTATGCTCCGAGGGACGTGGCTATACCTACTTGGCACTTGGGTGATGTGGCATGCATACGTGGCACTCTCGGTTGGACAGAGAGGGATGATTGGCTGCTGATTGGGCAAACGGATGGTTACCGTTGGATCGAAGAGGGTGATGGATCGCAAGTGACGCGATCTAGAGCATTGATCATGAATAATCATGATCAGACCATTGATGATGAAAGTTGATCTGGCGGCTGAGATCACAGGAGGGCTGAAAGGTTAAATCCTCCAGATCTATGGTTGAGATTAAGAGATCTGGTTGAAGGGTTACACCCTCTAGATCGAACGGCTCAGATGAACTCACCAAGGGGTACTTCACCTCTTCACCTAGTATAAATAGGACCCCTAGATGATGGAAAGATATAACAAAAATCACTCAAACTCACTCAAGCCTAATCAACCTTGCATCCATTCCATCTTCTGCATCCGGAGTCCAAAAAACCTACGAGAGGGTTCGCCGGTCTCGGAATTTGAAGTACTACTATTCCGAGACATCGTCGTTATATCTTGGAAACGAATTGCTGCTATCCGTAAGCACCTGAGCGGAGCAATATCGTTTTACGGAGATAGTATCGATATTATATCAGATTGCAACCTCCCCGGTGGCAATACTCACCGACGGCGCCAAACACAAGGTACTTCGGAGCTCCTTCCCATTTTTTCCATCCTCATCCCATACATCATCAAGTACAAACAGAAATCTTTTACATGCAGTAGCATTACTAAGATTACTTAACTATGTCTCTAAACTAATATGATCAGGGTGAGAATCGGAAGCCACTTCACCTTCCAACTCTCTTGCAACCCTTTTGCCACTGGGGCTATGGTGCAGCGGTAGGGCGACTAGTCACTATCCCAGGCATTCGCGGTTCTGTCCCCAGCTACGGCGTATTTGCAGGAATTTTTCTTCCAAATGGGGCGCGAACCCTGGGACGCTGGGTTTCTAGACCGCCCACTGCGAGCGCTTCCCGATTTACCCTAGCGGTCGGTGGAAAACTTCCGTGTGGTCGGGCCGGTCGCCCAAGGTTGGTTGGAAAAACCTCGTTAATCATTTTTTTTCTCTTGCAACCCTTTCACATTGAAGTTATTAGATACATAAATCCACTTTTTGAGCTCAAAATGGCCAACAACCATTGGATCATTGTAAATACTTTATGCTAGGGTTGTCTTCCCAACTCCCCCAATGCCAACAATTGGAAGCACACCAAGACTCGCCTAGTTGCTAATACCAGCTCCCTCGTTGAGGAAATCAACATCATTTCCTGGACTCAACAACATATCAAGTATCTTTTCCCTCTCTTTATCTCTCCCAAACAACACTTCATGGGTGAAGGAGTTTGTCTCCCTTATTGATGTGGCATGCCTCAGCAGCTCAACTTTTTTGCGGTCGATTTCAGAGTAAATTTTATCCACATCCCTCAGCAGATTCTTCAACCTCTTGAGTTCATCATGCCTATTTGAGTTGTCTGAAAGCTGATGCAGCTAAATCACTCACCATGCTCATGTCTTGTACTTGATCCCTCAGTTGTTTGTACTCTATCTCGTCTAGTAGTCTAGATCGTCCTTCAGCTTCTCCTCTACATTAGTGAGTGGATTCCAGTGGTCAGAAACATGGGACACGACTTAGTCAACCAACTTATCGATGATGCAGTGAGCACGATTGTCCGATCATCAGTGAGACGCTGACACTGTTCATGTTTGTAATTTCACCTTGCTAGACAAACATGAATTCAAAACGAATAAAGGTTCATCGGCAAGCACTATATCCGCTCCAATGTTATCATAAACCAGATCATTAAATATTTCGATCTTATCGTCGGCTCTCTCATCATCGTCGACTTCATCCACCTCCTCATCTTCATAAACTGGATCATTAATCACCTCGGTCTAGTCTCTAATTTGAGATCGAAATTCCTCTTCAATTATAATATCTTTCACAACTTGCATCATATCAGGTTCATCGACTTCTTCTGTGTTAAATTCTCACGAAAAATTAAAGTCTTAGGTCATCAACATAAACTACCTCGTCAACTTCTTCCTCCAAATCATTTTTGAATCTACTAATGTCATCTTGGGCATTGAAGTTATTGTCCTTCGTGACAAAACCTAATCTTCCCTCGAACGGAATTTTAGTGTAATCAAAAGGAACAAAGTGATCTGTTATTTTTTTTCTTTATTTGTTCTCAATCCTTGATCTTGATTTTGCCCTATCTATTTCGTGAGTACCACAAGTGCTCCCTCCGAACTGATGTTCGACCCTTCAATTTGATGGCAATCAACTTCACCTTCATCCGATTCGGAATTTGCTAATAGTTGAATAACTACTCTACTTTGTTAAATCAATCAACAAAATTCTATGTCTGAGATGTACCAGAAAATTCAAGTAGATCAACTTGAAATTCAATGTCTCCATGTGACAATGTCAATTCTCTCGACCATGCACTTCATGATCTTCAAGCATTCATGTCGCCACAACTACACGATAAGTTAAATCTACGGTTTGCCTCTGTAAATCCTTAATCATCACACTGCCTCTGTAAATCATTAATCATCACATGTCGGGGTAAATCTATAACTTGCCTTTGTAAATCCTCAATTGTCTTTCACAGTGCTCGATTTTCTCAATCAGAATATGTCTATTATTGCGGCCACGACCACGACCACGATGACCTTCTATTGGATTTGACGCTTGACTTCCTCAATTAGACAATGCCGGCTTTGATACCAATTGACGTCGGGCAGGATAACGATTATACTATAGGCTGATGAGAATGTGGATTTGTGGAGAATACAAGAAGAGATAACTACTGCCCTCCAAATTTTTTCAAAAAAAGACATTTTAATTAATATTCGAGGATTCATCCTCAAAGAGCTAAATAATGTTTATATAGACCCTAGATGTTACATTCGGCAACTCAAAAACTCGGTCCAGAAAGTTTTTCGGAGGTTAACCGGATAGGTTTTGTTAGAAATAGTGCGGTCGACAAGTGGAGGGGTGAATTATCCCCGTAAAATTAAAAACAATCTTTTGTTTATCTTAAACAAAGATAGACGTTAGATTATAAACAACATAATAATATAAGAAATTAACTAAACAAAAAAGAAAAGAGACAACCAATTTACTGGGTTTGCAATCAGAAAGGTTACTAATCTAAGGCAAAATTAATTTGATCTTCTGATTAACTCCTTGGGACGGAAAAGTCTCTTTCACAACGAAAAACTCAACAGTGGAAACTCAGAATAGAATTCATGTACAATGAATTGCTTGTGTGCAACTGAGTTCTGAGTGTCTATTTATAGCCACAGTCAAGCCTATCTGATTATTGACATGGCCCTATACAGGCGCTCGAGTGCTTAGGGGCGCCTAACACATGGCTCAGGCGTTATCAACTTCGTAACATTCACAAACGGCTACTTCTGGAGGAGTTATGGCTTCTTGGGCGCTTTTATGCACTGTGGTGCCTGGGAACACGGGCACCCGAGTGCATAGGGGTGCCCTCATTCATGGGCGCTCAAGTTGACTCGGGCACCTGAGTGATTTTAGGTTAACATAGCGCTGATCAGTCTCTAGTAGGTCTTCTTGAGTGATCTCGGGCCTTTTAGAGTTGGGCTCACCCGTACCCTCCTCCAGCTTCTCCTCGAGCGTGCTTCCCTCCGACTTATCGTCTTTCGGACGTCGTGCGCGTCTTTCTCTCTCCACCGGCGTACTCCTCCGTAGACCTCCGTAGACCTCGGATGCACCAGCCTGTCGGCTCCCTTCCCGTGTCATCTTTCTCGGTCGCTGCGTCTTTCGCTTAATTTCCTGCGCTCCTAAGCCCTTGCACATTTAGACACAGGGATTAAAACACAATAGGACTTAACTTGACTCGGTTGACCACATCAAAACGTACCTGAGGTACTTACATATTTAGGGTTTCCAGGCCTACAGACGAAGTTCTAGTGGTTTACTTAAGTTAAACCTGGAACTTCTAGAGGCTAAGAGACAAAATGGGCCTAAATTAAGGGTGCAAACATGTTTAGCAAACATGAAGGGTTATGTACAAAATGACCATCCATTTAAGCTTCTTCTTCCTCTCCCCGATTCCTTTGCCCATCGAGATTCTTCTCCACTCACACTCACTTCACGATGACACGGCGAGGGTCTCCACGGGGATCCGGAGTGGTTAGTGCATGGGGTGTTGTCTAAGAGGTTTTGGGTTTGAGTCGCGCGAGGCGCACTAGATTAAAACTCTGGGCGTTTGGTGTATTAATTCTCGGCCCAACTGTGCATTAATTATTTCGGGGATCACGATTTACCTCCCTCGTGATGGCCTTGAGACGGGTGCGGCGGGGGCGCTGGGGCGAGCGATTTCTCCCTTTTGTCTACTATGACACGGTGAGGCCCTCAAAGCCGTGGACGGAGAATCTCTGCTTCGAGCCGCAAATCTATGCTGTGGATGGTTGCGCGTAAGTTTCCAGCGACCGATCTTAAATCGCGAGCACCATTCCCCGGTCAAGGTGAGTCAACAAGGGAGATCCCTGTTCTCTTTCTTCTTTTTGGTTGATCCTTGTTGGATCACGGTGCTGAGGAGCGAGGAGCATGTGCACTGGGTCGGAGCTTCCTGGGTGCCCTAGTTGGACTTTCGTTTGACTCGGTTGGGTTGTACGTGGCCAGATCAGGTGAGTCAATGTCGCAAATTTTGTTCCAATGATATGGTGTTGTGATAGATTAGGTTTTGATTGGTAGTGGTGAGTTGATCTTAATCGGGCATCTGTTAGTGTTTCTACAAACATTCGGTTCTTCTTGTTCTTGAATTCTATTGCCATAATAGATTTTGATAGCTGCTGGATTGATGTTTGATGCTCGTTCTTCTTATTGGTTTGATTGAAGGAGAATGAGATCTGTTCGATGTTGTTGTTTGGATTTAGATCTGTGAGTATTGGATCAGATCATTGTTGTAGCTTTGTTTGGTACAGGATTTGCTTACCATATGTTATGCCCTATTTGGTTTTCGATTGCATTTTATTTTTTGGATTCTTGAGATCACTTAGATCGCTGGATTGGGAATTAGTGTTTAGAACCATTATCATGTAATGTTATTATATCTTGTCGGGAACTTTTTTTGGAGTTTTGGTTAATTAGATGATCTTTTGCCATGTGATATTGGGATTGGCTGAGGTAGTTTGCCATGGATGATGTGCAGAATTCAAGGGCAGTAGGTTTTGACTTGGATTGTTATTGTAACGAAGTGGTACACATGGATTGAGTGTGTCTTCTCACTTGTGCCGTGAGCATCAAGAAGGAAGATAGGTAAGTGTGATTAGGGAAGACGTCTAACTAATTTAGTTGGACAAGTGTGATAGGTTTAATAGGGATTTATATAAAAAAAACCTATTAAATCTACCCATGACGAATTAGGATAAATAGGAATACTACTAATATGGGTTCGTAGTTTAGTAGCTACTTACTGTCGTGTGAATAGTTAAAATAAGTTGTACTTATGATACAGGATATTGAATTGGTTATTTCACTATGAATTTTCTGGACGAGGGGTTCTCTGCACCTTTGAGCATTTATTTTGGAGGCGAGTACTTCTAACTTATCTGTTTAGATATTATCACAGTTTTTATGCATAGTTGGTTATGAATAACAATAAGATTCTATTTATTTCTTGTTTTCGTATATCTATACTTGATATCAACTATTTAATTAGAAGATTAACTTTATTTTTATACTGCTTTGAGGTTGAACTTTCTTACGCTTTATTGTTGCATATGTTGTTGTGTGTTTTGGATTAGTGATAGAACACCTTATACCTAGCACTAGGGCTAGGATATGATGCATGATTATTCTTGGATCCATGCATATCATGTTGATGACTGGAGGATTAGTTAGAGGGTATTGCATGTGATAATGGCATGCATCATCTCTGTATTATGTGTGCACGGGCGATCCTTGGCTCTTTGATAGTTGAGTATAGGTCATCAGTCATGTTATAAGATTCTAAGTTGATCATATAAAAGTTTATTTGTATTATATTATTTTAATATCAAATCAAGAGAGAAAAAGGAAAATCTATCATTTTTAAGTCAAGAATTGTTAATCTTTCATCGTCTGAAAAGATCGAGACTAATACATTCATAATAAGGAGTTCGAATCTTCTTCTAAATCTTAAAGAGTTGACTTTGACGAAACTTTACTTGAACGGGATCTTGGATTGCATATGATAAAATTAGATGAGCTACTTATATAAAAAACATGTCATATCAACCTAAATTGCAAGAGTACCCATAGTCTAAATTAGGAAAGTACCATTGTCGATTTCAATATACATGGTTTAAAAAAATCATGGTTAAAATACTCTCATTCAAAGGATGCAGTATTTTGTGTTTCCATACTATTTTTTTGAATTAAGTGAAGCACAACAAAAAAAAATTTCTCTATAGGATTCTGACATGCCTCTTGAATTATAGTATTTAATATAATAAATTTTAAATGTTGGGTATATTATATATATTTAAGATTTAAAATTTTTGAATTTAGCTGTTGAGTTATAATGAGTTTAAATAAATAAGATTTTTTTCTTCAAAATTCAGACTTTATTATTGAATTATAGTATTCAAGATTAAAAAATTTAAATTATGTGATATATTTATATATATTTCAAAATTTAAAAAATATTAATTAAAAAAAAAGTTAACGAAAAATTTCCAATACATGAGAGACAGTTCGAGCCAGACGCGCACGACACGCGGCAAAAAACCCCTAGCATACTCTCAAACGTCCGAATCCAATTGTTCCAATCCTATCTTCTTTTTTATTTTTT
This sequence comes from Boesenbergia rotunda, assembly GCA_024364735.1. NCBI lineage: Eukaryota > Viridiplantae > Streptophyta > Magnoliopsida > Zingiberales > Zingiberaceae > Boesenbergia > Boesenbergia rotunda. The sequence continues at coordinate 368,875 of JAGFNQ010003373.1, read as the reverse complement.
CTGTATTAATAATCGTTTTCACACAAGCTTTCTACGTTGAATCCCACATCAGGGGATAGTGCTGCCAAATTTCAATGATTTCCTTTCACCTCACCTTTTCCCATTATCAGTCAGTGCACCTCACGCGGTTGCACAAACTATACATTAATCACTAATTTTCTTTCAATTTTTTTCAATAATTTAAGCATCAAATTCTTAGTGACTAATTCAGACAATGACCGATTTAATACCATCCAATGGCGGAGCCAGTCCGGATGATGTACCGGGGTTGTGGACCTTCGGCGATGATGTACACCCTTTCTCTCGGTCTAGCCTCTTCTTTCGTCAATGTCGACCGGGCTAGCCTTTTCTTTCCGTCAACGTCGACCGGGCTAATATCCTCTTTTTCTTATTTTTTTCCCTCTTCTTCCCACTTAAATTTTCCTCTCTCCTCTATTTGACCCCGGGCTACAGCCCGGGTAGCCACAAAGGTGGCTCCGCCCTTGATACCATCGCACTGTATCCTTATTAGGGTCACCAACATTCTTCGATGATGTAATAGAAGAAAGATTATCCTTCATTCATAAGGTTACAAAAAAGACAACCTAACCTAAACTCTTTTAATAATATAATACAAATTTCTATTAGCTAACTTATCAACTAATTAATTAACTAGATTTAATTTTCTATTACTGTGTGGACGTCATAGAATGTGGTATTAGTGTAACACCGTTCTAAATAATGAATAAATGCAATCACGTTTATAATCTATTTTTATAAATATGTTGTTTATTTATAAACAAGCAATATCATATAATCAAGTGTCACTCGAATAGTCCAAGGTTTTTTTTTCTCCTTAATGAATTTTGATATCATGGTGAAAATCTTAATTAAAGTTTAATTAAAACCAATTTAATTTCTTAATATGCCATCCTAAAGAAACGGCGATCAAAGCTTGATTTAGGTCTTTTTAGTTTCCTGAATCTTAGTAATCTTTTAATTTTAATTTCACATGTTTTAATATTTATTTATTTTCAAGTTAAGACCCACCCTTTCCAATAAAACTAAACTAAATTATAAATTTTATAGTTTTCTCGATCTCCAATCACTTAATAGTTGTATATATTAATTATCATTCACAAAATTTAATTTACATAAAATAGTTTATTGTGTCCATATTTGATTAATTAGTTAGAAAAAATAATTTTTAACATAGTCAAAAAACAGAGAAAAAAAGCATATGCCCTAAAATCTAAGAAAATGAAAAAAATCCTTCAATCTTAAATACAAGTCTTCAATAAAAAATGATGATATGCCATTTACCTAACAAAATCTCATACTTAAGCAAACTCATGTAATAAATTTAATTAAAGTTATTGTATAAATTATAAATTTCAAAAATTATACATTAACACAATAAATAACGAGTTATATAAATTATTTCTAAATTAATTATAATTTTAAAAAGTATTAATATATATTTTTAAAAATCTTGAAATGTAATTTTCTTAAAATAAACAATATGTAGATATAAGACAATACAAATTATATAAATTCAGGAGCATTTATTAAAAAAATATTAAATTTAAAAATTATAATTCTGGTTAAATTTTTTTTGAAACCAAAATTTATAAAACTTGGTTCTGAATTTGTTACACAAAGTTATGGGCGCATGCCAATTGACACGAATGGTGTTTTTTTGAAACCAGGTTGTACAAGGCTAGCGTAACCTAGCTGATGAGATTTTAGGGCACACTTGCACACATGGTCACCTAATAAAGCTAGGGGACTTGGATTGGGTTCGGTGCTAAGGCCATTAATGGGTTTTTGATTGAAATTTATTGATGGACCTAAAAGAGCTGAATTAAATTCAGGAGTATTTTTTTTAAAAAATATTAAATTTAAATTTAAAAATTATAGTTTTGGTTACATTTTTTAAATCATGTGATTATTTGAAAACATAAATAAATTCAATGCTTCCTAAATCAAATCTATTTTTTAATTTAAAGTTTTGAGGAAAAAAACATATTGGTCAGGCTTGAAGCAAAACTTAGGGTGTGTTTAGTTTGTATTTTCCAGTCTGTTTTTCATTTTTATTTTCCGTAGAAAATGCGATTTTCTAGAAAACATGTTTGGTTTGCATTTTCCAGCTTTGTTTTCCAAAAAAAATAGCGTTTTCTGGAAAACTAGAAATGAAATAAAGTCATTTTCCAGAAAACGAGAAAATATGGTTTTCTGGAAAATGAAAATGAAAAATGGAGTAAACCAAACGCCCCCTTATTTTCTAAAGAATTTTGAACTTAAATTTTGTTTTAAAAAATTACTATATTTTTATAGTTAAATAAATCAATGCATTTCAACAGATTATATTGGAATCTACAAAATACTTTTAAATAACTTTAAAATTATCCTAATATTTATTAACCATTGTACATATATGATCTTCTTCTTAATTAATATTTTAAATATAAATATATAGAGAAACCATCAAAATTCACTACTAACACTAAATATATATATATATATATATTATATTTTACATTAATAGTTTCGAATAGATCGACAGAGTGCTTGTTTTCGTTTTTGCTTTTGCTTTTGCTTTTACAGTTTTTTTTATGCGTCGGTTTCATAGACATTTCACAAAAAAAAAACAAAGAAAAATAGTTGTATACATGCAGTAGGTGCTGCATCAACTCAAATGCCGACATGAGCCTCTACTAGTGCTGCATTGTGACCCATCTTCTTCCTTCCAGCAATCAGAAATATGCCACATTTTTCTTCTCTCATGGATTGCTCTTTGACAATATTAATGTACATATTCTCAAAAGTTCGAACCCAATGGCCCTTTTAAAATTCCAATATTCCTATCTTTTTTCTGTGTTTGTTCATTGTTGTCTTCACACAAGCTTTCTACGTCGAAACACATATCAGTGGATAGTGCTGCCAAATATCAATGATTTCTTTTCATCTCCCCTTTCTCACTCAGTTGCACAATTTCAATGGTATAAAGGATGGAAGATTATCCTTCACTTAATTAATTATAACATGACAAAAAGACAATCTAACATAGACTCACAATATATCAGTGGGTGACCTCGTGGATATGACGCGATTGATAATGACTCACTTAGGTAATTCCTCACTTCTCGGGTTTGATTCCTCCTTCATAGAGCGCGGCGTAATATGCTGACGGAAGAAATCACCACAGGCTACAACGTTGTTGGGCCATCGGATGCCGATATCATCAATGGTGAAGTCACCGTGTGTCTGCATCCCGCGTTTTACCCTCGTTGACCGGTGGTGACTCTCGTTGAAGGCTGTGGGGCAGGGTCGGTCAGCCAAGTAGATTAGTCGGGGCGCAAGCTTAAATATCCCTTGTAAATCAAAAATATATCAGTGGGTACCCCGAGGTTATAGTGAAGCAGTAGGATGATTAATCGTCATCTCAGGCATCCGTGGTTCGATCTCTAACATCGATGTATTTTGTAAATTTTTTTTCTAAATGGATCGTGAATCTTGGAACATTGAACTTGTCCATCGTGAAAATTTTCAGATTTATCCTGATTACTATAAAAAAATTATATGAAATCAAACCGATAATTTCAAATTCACTGCTAACTGATCCAACGATACATCAGCGGTCGGTGCCAAAGTATAATTTTGAATTACAGATCCCACCTACCATATCAGCAGTCAGTGCATCTCACTGACTGGTGTAAACCCTAATTTATTGTCAATTGTCATTTTGTTACATAATTATAAAGGTGATCGAGTTGCAAGATGGATGGATTTGACAGTGATGGAAACGAATTGAGGAACGTCAGCAGCCATTTAATTTGACTTAATTCCCACTTTGTGATCGCGAGTCCAAGTTTCACACTAGCTCCTGAAATCTAATTGGAGGACCTCGGAATTGGTGACTGCTAATTATCTAGCCATGAAGGGAGTGGATGCCCTATAAATAGCCCTCCTTCCCGCTGCGTCATTGGTATAACTGCTTGTGTGAAGCTAAAATGGCTAATAGAGCTCGCGTTAAGCTTTTGGCTGTTTCCTTCATCGCCCTTGTGAGCTTCCAGCTTGCGTTGGCAGCTAGAACGCTCACAGGGGTTGGGGCAGGAGGCGGCGGTGGAGGAGGTGAAGGAGGAGGTGGAGGCTCTGGCAGTGGTTCCGGATATGGCTCCGGCTCCGGCTCTGGATATGGTGCCGGTGGAGGGAGTTCTGGAGGGTACGGTAAGGGAGGAGGCGGCGGCGGAGGAGGAGGAGAAGGAGGCGGCGGCGGTTCTGGCTCTGGCTCTGGGTCCGGCAGCGGTTACGGGTCGGGATACGGTGAGGGTGCTGGAGGAGGAAGCGCCGGAGGGCATGGGAAAGGCGGTGGTGGAGGCGGGGGCAGCGGAGGCGGTGGCGGTGGCGGTGGGGGAGAAGGGGGAGGTGTAGGCTCCGGCTCTGGTTACGGGCAAGGGTCAGGATCGGGTTACGGTGCGGGCGGTGGGGCTGGTAATGCCGGAGGATACGGAAAGGGCGGTGGCGGTGGAGGCGGTGGCGGTGGCGGCGGAGGAGAGGGCGGTGGTGTTGGGTCTGGATCCGGGTCCGGTCAGGGGTATGGATCTGGATCTGGCTCCGGCGCGGGTGGCGCACATGGCGGTGGTTACGGTCATGGCGGCGGCGGCGGAGGTGGAGGCGGTGAGGGATCAGGCGGGGGCACTGGCTCCGGCTCTGGCTACGGATCCGGGTCTGGGTCTGGGTACGGCAGTGGTGGTGGAAATGGCCATAATTAGATGACTAACTTTGTACGGTGTTATACGAGTATAATCATACAAGACATGGTTGTTCGTGCTGTACCGCTAGCTAGCTACTGCATAATGAATAAATGAAAGCTATTTTGCTATGTATAATTACGAAGGATGCTTGCTTATGCATGTCGTTACGTTCTTCTTAGTGAAAATTTAGTATTTATAAATGAAATCCAAGTGAAAACCCACTAGCTAATTGACACGTCACCGCAGTGTGTTTTTTTTCCTTTCTCATTAATCATTTCAAGCAATAATTACGAAATCTTTAAAGAAATTTAATGTTTTAACAAATATGACAAGATTCTTTTACATCCTATTTGGAAATCTTTAAAATTCAATTCCATCTCAGAATTGAATTGAATTCTATGATTTAAAAGTTACTTAAGTGAAGGAATTAAATTCTCATAGAAATTATAATCCAACAAAACTAAAGAATTCAATTCCATCCCAAATAGATGTGATTTGGTGTTGGAATTGAATTTTAACAAATGAAAATACTAAAATAACCTCACATAAATATAATGTTTGATTCCTAATCTATCAATAAAAGGTAAAATAGTAAAAGCAATCAAATTCATTTAGTTTTAGACTAATTCCAAATAAAGGAATTGAATTCAATTCCTTTGTTTACCGACTCATTCCAAACATAAGAATTCAATTCAATTCCCGCCGGAATTCAATTCTTGATGGAATTAAATTCAATTCCATTGCTTTAAAACTTTCCAAACACGGTGTTAATTTTAATAAACTGTTATATGGATTTTAAATGTTGCCTTGGCAAAACTAAAATAAATTAACAATGAAGTCATGTACTCAAGAAATGGCTCAAATATCTTTTCAAGTAAATTATATATAACAATGTAATTTTTCATTGTTCTTCTTTCCAACCATGCGACTATTATGCTTGTAACGAGAATGATTATACATTCTACATTCTATCTACTCGCTTTCTTCATTCCAATAGATCATGCAATTATTGATACAACAATGTATCTTCTCGATTGTCAAATCCAAGTCTCTAATTAATTTTTTAGTATTGTAGAAACTATCAATCATGCAATTATCTGTTAAAAACAACTCTGATATCAATTGACATATATCATCACAACAACGTTTTGAGAAATGATGTTTGACCTTCATATTCAATAATCTTGCAGTAGCAGACAATTGAGAATAACCAAAAGGAATACCTTCCCATACTTCTCTTTCACTAGCCTTCAACATGTCATACTTTTTTTGAACTTCAGGAGCAGGTATTTGATCTATATGTGATTGATCAAATGCATTCATTATATCGTAAACCATTGATTGCATTGCATCAACAGACCTATATGATGTCTCTGGACCAATTGAGTTAGTTGATGAAGCGACGGAAGGTCCAATGAATTCAAATACATACGACCTTGTTCATACATGCCTTGTTCATACACATTATATCCTAATAACAATAAAATATTCAATATCGATACTCATGCCAACATCTATATCAAAAAGATTGAGCGTAACTACTTTAACAAATAACAAAATAGCTAAATTAACTTGCAATTTGATTTGTCAACCACAAATAACAATCTAAATTATTCAACTTTATTTCCAATTAATCAAACATAAATTAATATCCTAAATTTGAAAAATTAATCTGGATACTACCAAATTAATCAAACACAAATTAATTAAATTAGGATCCTAAATTAGTATCCAATTAATCAAACATAAATTATCCATCTATATTAATGATAATTAATTAGGATAAGAAATTATCCTAATTAATTATTCTAAATAATTAATTAGGGAAATTAATTAATTATCCTAATTAATTAATTAATTAGGCCGACAGTGGTAACTGCGGCCGTGCGGCCATAGGAGGCAATTGCGGTCGCGCGCGACCGCAGGAGGGGAGGAAAACTATGCTATTTTCGTACCTATGATATTTGCGTACCTATGACCGGAGGAGGGGATTGCCGTAAGAGGAGACGCCGGGACGACAAAGACGCAGGGGAAAGCTTCCTGAACGCGCGACGCCTTGGGAGAGAGGCAAGGGGAGAAATAAACCTAAAATAGTGACGGACAAGTTAAATTCCGTCGCTAATAACGACGAAATTTACCTTTTCCGTCGCTATTTTAGGGAATTTACCGTGTAACCCTAAAATAGCGACGGATTTATTTTATCCGTCGCTAATAGCAACGGATGTTTAAAAAATCCGTCGCTATTTAGGAAATTTTTTTGTTGTGGACTATGCCTCCTCGGTAAAATTCTAATTTAAACTTTTTCTTAATTTTCAATTTTTAATTATTATGCTATTTATTTTGTTTAGAAGATGTCGTGCTACTCAGGCTGACCCCGCTGTCGAGCCTAGCCTTGACCCTAGGTTTCCATCATTAGCTCTCTTCAATAAGTTTGCAATCACTATCTATAAACCACTCCAAACCCACTATCTTAGTAGAGATTTCTTTAATCAATCATGCCCATTAGCTGTAAGAGCTATTAACTACTATCAACTTGACAGTTTAGTTTATTGTAATAACTCAATAAACACAACCTTATGTGCATAATTCTATAATAACTTGGTCAAGATTAATGATTTTAGCTATTCCACTTTGGTCCAATCCCTTCCTCTTACCATTACCCCTGCCTTATTTACTCAATTTCTTGGACTACGACTCTCTCAGTCCACTTTTGTCTGCTACCCTCCTAGGGACCTTTCCTTTCCTGCTCCTTACTCTCACATCACCTTTGATACACTTTTCATTTACTTTTTCGGGGGTGTGAGAGACCCGACAGTGTCTAACTTTCGATCCGTCGACCTACGTATCCAGGACTACGCACTCTATCAAGTTTTGGTCCGCTATATTCTACCACTGACCTCTTGAGATGTAGTGGTTATGCGACCCTTCCACTCCTTCCTACTTTATGCCATGATTCATCGACTTGATATAGACATCGGACTCCATATTTTCTAATCGATCATCTACGCGTCCAATGTCTCTACCCGATCGAGAGTCCGGACACCTGATTATCATATCTTGATCGCACTCTTTCACTCTTATGGACACGATATTACCGCCGGTGAGGTTATCAGGATGACGAAGTTCGATGAAGTAGGGATTAGGAACTTCTTCTTAGCAGCTATAAACATCTCGGCCACCGGAGTCATCTCGTGGAGATAATGGGAAGCTACACCACAGGATGATTCGGAGGACGATGAGGATTTCGATGCCGAGGACTTTGCTGCCGAGATAGAGGCGGAGATGGAGCACATACCGACATCTCCTCCTTTGACTAAGATCAGTGTCTTACACGGATTGAGCAGGAGATTCATAGTCTTCGGGAGGAGATGGAGGTCCATCATGTGGAGAGGATGAATGTCGATCAGGCCCGCCACGCAGAAATGATGGCTATGTTTCGATCATGGCATCCGTGCTTATATTCTTCATAGTCTTGCTTTGTATTTTGACTATGGGTGGATTTGAACTTAACATGGTTGTTGACCTTCTGATATGACTTAGTTGATTCTGGTTAACTTCTATTGACTTGCCTTATTTATTCTATTATGCTGAGTAGAATAGGTTTACCTATTTATTTATTTTTGATTAATTTGAATCATTTTTTTTCAAAATTTATTTTTTCAAAAATCATTTTCTTTAGCTATTTTTATTATTATTTTTTTTCAAAATTCATATTTTAAAATCATGTTTTAAACTTTTTATTTTTTCGACTTAGTTTTTTTTAAAAAAAACTTACCCCCTTAAAATTAGGGATTTCTTCATTATGAACTTAGCTTAGGACTTAACCCTAGTATGCATGCTCCTATAGACCTAAAAGCCAACATCTCGCAAGCCACATTAGGATACTTTGATTGACAATTTAGACTGGGTTGAGATGCTTAGGTCTATGCCTTGACCTAAGATGTTTTAAATCAGTGCATCAAAAATAGTGAGGGCAAAAAATATAATTGAATATCAATCAAGTTAAGTAATCAAGGTTAGAAAGTTTAACTTGATCAGAATATTTAACTTGACTAATCCTTGTGAAAGCTACTATTTTATAACAGTTAATAAGTAACAAACTAGGTTAGACAGGGACTCAAGGAGTTGCAGTGTTTTGAAAATCGGACCGGACAGACCAGTCGGACCGGTTGAACCGAGAACGACCAATTTTTCGGTCTGAGTTGACTCTGAAAATCGGCTACCCAACAACCGGATGCGAACCGTTCTGAACTGGGCGGGAACCGGTGAACCGGACAAACCATAAAAACCGGTCAAACCGGTTTGGTTTATTTTATTTTTCATTTTTTGATTTTTCCCCCCTTTTATAGTTTTGCTTTCTTACTGAAAATGAATATTGAAAAATAAAATGTCAAAAACCTAGTTTTCTTTCACCCAAAATCCCAAACGAGCAAACCTGTTGTTTGCTTGCAAGAGAGTCACCGCCGCTAGCCTCTCGCCGCGTCACCCTGCGTCTACCAGCCTCGTCGCGGCGCCCTGCCTCCGCTAGCCTCTCGTCGCGTCACCCTGCCTCTACCAGACTCGCCGCGGCGCCCTGCCTCCGCTAGCCTCGCCCCGTCTCCAGCTTCGTTGCGTCGTCGTGCTGGCATATGAGGGCAGCAATATATGACATATTTGGATGTGTAATTTTGCATGTGCTTTACTAGTGTCCCATGTTTAAGTGTTTAACGGTGAACAAATGCTATTGTGATATAGTTTTAACTTCTAATAAAATTCTTCAATTCGTATCCAGATTTCTTGAATCCAATGGTTTTAAACTTGAATTTTTTTTAAAATTAATCTTTTTTTTCAAGAATACTGTACCGAGTTGTCGACAAAAATATATCACATGCTCGACCTAGTTGATCTAATCTTGATGAAAATAGTTGGATAAGTTGTTAGTTTCATATATTTATATAAATACATGCTTTATTATATACCGGTTATATCCCGGTTGAACCCCCGGTTAAACTGGTTGAACCTCTGAACCTCTAAACCCTTGCTCCGACCGGTTCGATGCCCGGTCCGGTTCTCAGAACCTTGAGGAGTTGTGATTTGTTCGTTTTTCAAATTATTTTTCAAAATTATTGCATGGTTTACTTTTGTATTCTTAAACTTAAATCATGCTTGGACTCAAATGGGTATATTAACATGGTTCAAATTCTATTTTTCAGCATTAGTTCTTTGTTATTTCTTAAATATTTCAAAATTGTCAACCTGAACATATTATTTGTTTTCTTAAAAAAAATTAATTCTTGACATTATTCATTATTTTATTAACTTAAAACTTTTTTTCTTGTACTTATATTTTCAAAATTCACTAAGTCTGATATCCCATTATTTTAAGTTTTTTTTCTTTCTCCTTAATCAAATTTTCTGCAAAAGGGAGAGAGTAGAGAAAAGTAAGTCTTTTTTACAAAGCATGTTTCTGGCAAATATTTGTTTGATATATGGCAAATGGGGAGAATAGAAAAAATGAAGTTAAAAACTTTTCCAAATTTTTACATTAAGTTTTTTTGATTTTTCAAAAAGTGAAATTAAAATATTTTTCAGGCTTTCAAAAAAAGGTATTCTTTTCAAAGGAAGAAATTTCAAAACTCTAAGTCTTTTCACTCTATTGTTTAAAGGGAGAAATTTAAATTTAACTTAGAGATTACTTGGAATTTTTCAAAGTAATACTTAGAATATTTTCAGAGAAGTTAAAAAAATCTTTCAAATTGAAAATTATATGTTTTTCAAAAGTTTCAAGAGGATAATTTCAAATCAAGGAGGATCTTTATGCAATTTTGTAAGATTTATTTTCAAATTACAAACATTTTAAATCATGGGGGAGATCACTTATCAAGGGGGAGAGTTAAAAGTTTTTCCTATTTTTTTTGAAACCTTAAGAAAAATTGCTTTAATTGTAACTATTGTTTAACTATGTTTCATCTCTTGCTTATATGTACTTTTAACTTAATATTTGAACTGGGTTGCCATAAATTAAAAAGGAGAAGATTGTTGGTGCCGGAAGTACTAGATCAAACCTGGTTTTGATAATGACAAAGGGTTCAAAGTTAAGTTTGTGTTGTGATCTAACGGATTTGCTAAGAGTATAGAAAAGCCTTACTTTACCTAGGCACGAAGTCTTGACCTGCAGGGTTGAGCACGAAGTCCTGATCGAGGACTGGGCACGAAGTCCTAGCCGAGGGCTGAGCATCGAAGACCTGACCGAGGGTTAGGCACAAAGACCTGGTCGATTACTGGGTACGAAGACCTGATATAGAAAATCGGGTAGAAGACTTAGTCGAGCGAGGACTACGGACAGAAGTAGGAATGGGTCGAGGTACAAACTTCTCGAGATCTGGGAGCTTCGGAGGCCAAGCAAAAGTCTTACCGGATGTGCCGATTGGCAAAAGGTAATTTCTCCATAGTGAAGTAGGTGAGGGCACGCTCCCCGGAACAGGAAACAGTAAGCGTCGGTCCGACGTAGGATTTCATTTGAAGTCCAAAGTCAGGACTAAACAGCTATGACTGTCAAAGTTTCATGCAGTCAATATATGTTATTGTTTTCCTGGACTAACCCTGATTGCAAGCTAAGAAGATATGTTGGCCGCATTGGGGGCGCCTGAGAGGACTCAGGCGCCCGAGAGGTCTCGAGCTCCCCAATTGCTTTTGCTTGGCGATTGGCGAAGCTAAGTCGGTGGTTGCTGATTGGACGCAACACATGCATCAACACTTAGGCGCCCGAGAGTGGATAAGTTTTGGCCGAGTTAGAGGATAACGACACAGCTAAATTGTTGACGTGGAGGGCGCATCTATGCGCACTCGGGCGTTCGAGAGCCAATATAAAAGAGGTTTCGCCCCTTGCTTCCAAACAACAATTCAAGCACTCAGAATCACTGCGATCAAGTTTCCGTGCTCAAGTTCTCCACGCCAAAGTAGTCCAAGATCAACGACACACCGCTTCTACGATGAAATGACTTCTTCTTTCTTTAGCAAGTGTCGTCGGTATAAAGTTTCAGTTTTAATTTTTGTACTTAATCTTCATATTTGTAACTCATTCTTCCGGATTATAGAATTGTCAAATGAAAACAATCAAAGACCGTGAGGGTCTTGGAGTAGGAGCGGTCACAGACTCTGAACCAAGTAAAACAAAGCGTGTTAGCATTATTTTGACTTTGCTACCTTCCTTATTTCCGCTGCGCTTACTCTCAATTTATATCCGAAAAATTCTTAATCAATATTCACTCTCCCTCTATCGATCACATCGATCCCACAGAAATTTGAACTATAATTATCTAGGGTGCATGTTAGTATCATCCCTTATCATCGCACTATATCCTTAGGGCAAAATGATACACAACGTGAATTGCCAGCGAAAAATTCAACATGAAACCCAATTGTAGCAATCCTTGACGAGTTCACCATGCCCCCCAGGGTATAGTTTGGTTCGGGGCGGTGGTCGGAGGCCGCTGCCGGCGTCCAGGCAGCAATCGGATATGTACATGAAAAGTGTCATATCATTCACATTGAATTTCATGCTGTGAATTTATGCTCTCTATCATAGCTCATCCTTAGGGTCACTAACTTTCTTCGATGATGTAATAGAAGAAAGATTATCCTTCCTTCATAAGGTCACAAAAAAGACAACCCAACCTAAACTCTTTTAATAAGATAATACAAATTCTCATAGCCAACTTATCAACTAATTAACTAGATTTAATTTTCTATTACTGTGTGGACGTCATAGAATGTGGTATTAGTGTAACACCGTTCTAAATAATGAATTAATGCAATCCCGTTTATAATATATTTTTATAAATATGTTTATTTATAAACAAGCAATATCATATAATCAAGTGTCACTCGAATAGTCTAAAGAGCTTTTTCTCCTTAATGAAGTTTGATATCATGGTGAAAATCTTAATTAAAGTTTAATTAAAACCAATTTCATTTCTTGATAAGCCATCCTAAAGAAACGGCGATCAAAGCTTGATTTAAGTCTTTTTAGTTTCCTGAATCTTAGAAATCTTTTAATTTTAATTTCACATGTTTTAATATTTATTTTTTTTCAAGTTAAGACCCACCCTTTCCAATAAAACTAAACTAAATTATAAATTTTATAGTTTTCTCGATCTCCAATCACTTAATAGTTGCATATATTAATTTATCATTCACAAAATTTAATTTACATAAAATATTTTATTGTGTCCATATTTGATTACTTAGTTAGAAAAAATAAATTTTAACATAGTGAAAGCACAGAGGGAAAAAGCATTTGCCCTAAAATCTAAGAAAATTAAAAAAAAATACTTCAGTCTTAAATACAGTCTTCAATAAAAAATGATGACATACCATTTACCTAACAAAATCTCATACTTAAGCAAACTCATGTAATAAATTTAATTAAAGTTATTGTATAAATTATAAATTTCAAAATTATACATTAAACCAATAAATAACGAGTTATATAAATAATTTCTAAATTAATAATAATTTTAAAAAGTATTAATAATTCTTTTAAAAATCTTGAAATGTAATTTACTTAAAATAAACAATATGTAGATATAAAACAATACAAATTTTATAAATTCAGGTGCATTTATTAAAAAAATATTAAATTTAAATTTAAAAATATAATTTTTGTTAAATTTTTTCGAAAACAAAATTTATAAAACTTGGTTCTGAACTTGCTACGCAAAGTTATGAGTGCATGCCAATTGGCATGAATGGTGTTTTCTTGAAACCTAGTTGTGCAAGGATAGCGTAACCTAGCTCATGAGTTTTTAGGGCACGGCTACACGCATGGTCACCTAATAAATCTAGGGGACTTGGATTGGGTTTGGTGCTAAGGCCATCAATTGGTTTTTGATTGAAATCTATTGATGAACCTAAAGGAGCTAAATTAAATTCAGGAGTATTTTTTAAAAAAATGTTAAATTTAAATTTAAAATTTTTAGTTTTGGTTAAAATTTTTAAATCATTTGATTATTTGAAATCATAAATAAATTCAATGCTTCCTAAATCAAATCTATTTTTTAATTTAAAGTTTTGAGGAAAAAACATTTTGGTGATAGGCTTGATGCAAAACTTATTTTCTAAATAATTTTGAACTTAACTATTGTTTTTAAAATTACTATATTTTTATATCTAAATAAATCAATGCATTTCAACAGATTATATTGGAATCTACATAATACTTTTAAATAACTTTAAAATTATCCGATAATATTTATTAACCATTGTACATCTATGATCTTTGATCCCGACCTTACCTACGGATAGATTCATAGGTCGGGCCCGCCAGCCAACCTGGCATCAGAAAGGTTTGTTGGCGGTCCTGTGACTTTTTGTAATCTCCGCGGTATTTGACTTAGTCGATTTTACTCGACCGTCGGAACTTCCGGGAGGTTGCTGCCGAGAGGTAGCAAACTGAATTTGTTTACGTCGAGGCTAGTGTTGGACATTATCTCCGTAAAACGATATTGCTCCGCTACGGTGCTCACGGATAGCAGCAATTCGTTCCCAAGATACAACGACGTCGTCTCGGAATAGTAGCACTTCAAATTCCGAGACCGGCGAACCTTTCCGTAGGATTTTCGGACTCTCGATGCAGAAGATGAGCTCTCTAATGCTTAGATGCTTGAATGCTTCGAATGATTGAATGAATGAATATTTCTAAAGGAGGGATCCTTATATAGTAGGTGAAGAGGCAAGTGACCTTTGACGAGGACTGATCCGAACCATCAGTTCATAACCCTTTAAAGGGTTCTGATCTCAGCCATTAGATCTGAAGAGTTATAACTCTTCAGATGGCTTTTAATCTGGTTCGTTAGATCCGAAGAGATTTTAACTCAATCTAATCTCGTCTGCTGGATTCGAAGAGTTATAACTTTTCATCCCATCTTTGATCTGAGCCGTCAGATTACTCCATTTAATCAGACGCTCCAGATCAGTCCCCTCGCTAATGGTCTGATCGTGACCCTGCAGTATCAACGATCCAGATCGCGCCCCATGCGATATTGTTGCCTTCTTCGATCCAACGATCGTCATCTATCTGCCAACAAAGCGCCCATTGCGCGCGTGCGCGCGTGGCGGGCTCGCAGGTGCGAGCACCTGCTCGCCCAAGGGTAGAGAGCACCTGTGCTTTTTGTATTGACTGCAAAAGCACAGCAACACATATAAGGAAACATTGGCTTTCGCCAATTAGCGATGTGGGACTAATCCCCATCTTTCTCCTTAACGCTATTTTGAGCACGACTTTAAACACTTAATTTCTCATTCACCCGTAATTGGTTTTGAGCAAATTAATAGTCCAGATTTATCTACGCGAAACGTAGATTTCGATTTTGAAGTCAAATATGACTTTCATCGATCGATGGTACTTTGATTTCGCCTCGCAAAATCATATCCAACAATCCCCCACATGAATGGAAATTAATGTATGCATGTTGACACTTTACAAGAGTCTAATCGATAAGTCAAAGCATCGGGAGAGGTAGCTTGTGGCTTTGAACCTTCCGTAGTGGAATGCTATCGAGTATACTAGGCTGCGCAGTGAACGTGATGTCTTGAACTGCTCAGCTGTTGGTGTATACTAAGACAATAACACCCACACAGAGACTTATCTCCCCTACTTTTGGTTCTCATGGTTGGTTCCGTTTCGGCCATGGACACCTTCTTGGATTCATGAGTGTTTCATTGAAGCGACCTGTCTTCACACTCACAATGGTGACACTTGTATCTAGAGTATCCTACCATACTCTACCTTATAAAGGTATAGAAGTCATTAAAAGCATATGCTTAACCTCACTACATGTGATAGGACAGCACCAATTCATCCTAGGTTTGGGATAGAGATAACACATCTCTTGTGCTGTTACACAACTTCTGTAACTTCGTTGTCCCATTGAACCAAGATCTTGGGATCTCCAGTCAACAAGGTTGGGTTACCGCTACAGCCGTTTTTAGTTGTAGATTTTTAATCCCATTCCTCTTGATGAGCAGTATACTTGATCTCGATTTAGCCCCTTCGTAAGGGGATCTGCCAAATTATCTTTAGATTTGACATAATCGATTGCAATCACTCCATTCGAGGTCAACTGCCTAATGGTATTATGTCGACGGCGTATATGTCGTGACTTACCATTGTACATGCTACTCTGTGCCCTTCCAATCGCCGATTGACTATCACAGTGGATAAGTACGGCGGGCACAGGTTTCATCCAGCTCGGAATATCTTCCAAGAAGTTCCGCAGTCATTCAGCTTCTTCAGCTGCTTTGTCAAGTGCTATAAACTCGGATTCCATAGTAGACCGAGCAATGCACGTCTGCTTAGTGGATTTCCAAGACACCGCTCCCCCACCGATCGTGAATACATATCCACTAGTGGATTTGGAGTCTTTTGTATCTGATATCCAATTAGCATCACAATATCCCTCTAAGACAGCGGGATACTTTCCATAATGTAATCCGTAGTTCATAGTATATTTCAAATATCTAAGAACTCGCATTAATGCTTTCCAATGAGTGTCGTTTGGATTACTCGTGAAACGACTCAATTTGTTGACCACACAGGCAATATCCGGGCGAGTGCAGTTTGTGAGATACATCAAACTGCCTATTATCCGAGAATATTCCAATTGTGATATGGGCTCACCATGGTTTTTTGCTAAGTGTTGACTTAGATCCATCGGCGTTTTGACAGTAGAGAGGTCGTATGCATTGAACCATTTCAATATTGACTCTACATAATGAGATTGTTTTAAAACTATCCCGTCGGATGTCTTGAGAATTTTAATTCCCAATATGACATCTGCTAGACCCATATCTTTCATGTCGAAATTCTTGGTCAACATTTTCTTAGTATTCATGATTATATCATGATTACTTCCCATTATAAACATATCGTCTACGTATAGACAGACGATTACATAGCTTTCAGGTGTGCTTTTGACATAAATGCATTTGTCACATTAATTTATTTTGAATTCGTTTGACAACATTATTTTGTCAAATTTTTCATGCCACTGTTTGGGCGCTTGTTTAAGTCCGTACAACGACTTAACAAGTCGACACACCTTGTCCTCTTTTCCTGGAGCTACGAACCCCTCGGGTTGCTCCATGTAGATTTCTTCTTCCAATTCACCATTTAAGAATGCAGTCTTAACATCCATTTGGTGTATTTCAAGGTCATACAGTGCTGCTATAGCTATCAGCACTCGTATGGACGTAATCCTTGTCACCGGTGAGTAGGTATCGAAGTAATCTAAGCCTTCCTTTTGCTTGTACCCTTTGGCTACAAGTCTGGCTTTATACTTGTCAACCGATCCATCAGCTTTATACTTGCATTTTAGTATCCACTTACAACCTAATGGTTTAGTACCAGAAGGAAGGTCTACTAATTCCCAAGTATGGTTATTCATGATGGACTCGATTTCACTATTGACTGCTTCTTTCCACAATGGCGCATCGGGACCAGAGAGAGCTTCACTTAATGTTCTTGGCTCCATTTCCGACATAAAAGTCATGAAATCCGGCCCGAACGATTTCTCAACTCTAGCCCGTTTGCTCCGTCGTGGCTCTTCGATTTGATCGTCAATAGTCCTTTTATGACAACTAAGTTCTGGAATGTTATCTTCGTTTGGACTTTCATTGTCATCACTTTGAACGTTTCCCTTTTTATTTGGGAACACGTCTTCAAAGAATATTGCATTCCGAGATTCAATGGTTGTACCCACATGAATATCAGGAATGTCTGACTTATGAACTATGAAGCGATATGCACTACTGTTTTGGGCATATCCGACAAATATCGCATCGAACGTTTTAGGTCCGATCTTTACTTGCTTTGGCTTAGGTACTTCGACCTTTGCTAAGCACCCCCACACTTTCAAGTATTTGTATGACGGCTCGCGGCCTTTCCATAGTTCATATGGCGTTTTGTCATTTTTCTTGTGAGGGATTTTATTGAGAATGTGGTTTACTGATAATATAGCTTCCCCCCACAAGTTCTGGGGTAAGCCTGAATTTATTAGCAAAGCATTCATCATTTCTTTCAGTGTCCGATTTTTACGTTCGGCAACGCCATTCGATTGGGGTGAGTAGGGTGCCGTTGTCTGATGAATAATGCCAAATTTTGAGCAGAATTCATCAAACGGTGCACCATATTCTCCACCTCTATCGCTACGAATTGTTTTAATTCGTTTATTAAGTTGATTCTCAACTTCAGTTTTATAGGTTCTAAAAGCTTCTAAGGCTTCGTCTTTACTTCTTAAAAGAAAGACATAACAGAACCTCGTGCAGACTGTGCAGTTATCGATAAAAGTAACGAAGTACTTTTTACCTCCTCTAGTTTGCCCGAATTTTAAATCGCATAGATCACTATGTATTAATTCTAGAGGCGTCGTTGACCTTTCCACCGAGTGAAAGGGTAGTCTCGTCATTTTCGCTTCCACGCACACTTCACATTTGTGCATTTCGTCAATATCGATGTTCGGTAATAAATTTAGCTTGACGAGACGTTTTAGTGTATTATTGTTAACATGTCCGAGTCGATCATGCCATAAATAAAAACACTCAACAACATAGCTGGAAGCTTTTATTTTATTACCATTAAATTCACGGTGTACAGTCATTACAACCATCTTGAACAGATTTTGTTCCAAGTATCCCTTACCTATGAAGACACCGTTCTTCGTAAGTACAAAGTTGTTGGACTGGAACACCAATTTGAAGCCGGCTTTAACAAGTGCCGCTCCAGAAACTAAGTTCTTCCTGATGTCGGGAACATGGAGCACATCAATGAGAGTTAGCTCCTTTCCGGACGTCATTTTCAGAACTACTTTCCCGAGTCCAACAATCAGGGATGAAGCGGAATTGCCCATAAAGAGCGTTCTTCCGCTTATCGGGGTATACGTGGAGAACAGCGCCTTATCTGAACAGATATGGCGTGTTGCTCCAGTATCGATCCACCACCGCCTCGGGTTGTCCACCATCGTATTGGCTTCAAACACGACCGCAGCGAGGTCCAGGTCCATTTCGTTGGAAGTTGCGACCTGGTTTGCAACATCCTTCCGGCCTTTGGTTGGCTTCTTCGGATGTCTGTAGTCTTTGGACATGTGTCCTGACTTTCCGCAGTTGTAGCAGGACCCCTTGAATTTGCCTTGAGCCTTCTTGATTGGTTGTTTCGGCTTCTTGGCTCTTGGTTCCGCCAGGTTGGACATCTCGTCAACTGCCCGCTTTGTTCCTTTAGAGTCGGAAAATTTTTGGTAATCCTCCTCTATGCGCAGTTTCAGGATCAGGTCTTCAAGTGTCATCTCCTTTTGCTTGTGCTTCAGGTAATTTTTGAAATCCTTCCACGACGGAGGGAGTTTCTCGATTACCGCGGCCACCTTGAATGATTCGTTTAGTGGCATGCCATCGGCGTCCAGATCATGCATTATTATTTGCATGTCTTGGACTTGAGACATTATGCTCCTGGAATCCACCATCTTGAAATCCAAAAACCGGCCGACGATGAATTTCTTCAGTCCGGCGTTTTCGGTTTTGTATTTCTTCTCCAGAGATTCCCATAGGGATTTGGCTGTCTCAATTACGCTAAATACGCTGTACAACGCATTGTCCAGTGCATTGAGAACGTAGTTGCGGCACAGAAAATCCCCATGTGACCACGCTTCGCGAGCAGCCTGACTCTCGGAATTATTTTCCGCAGCGGCTGGCGGGTCATCACGCAAAAACCGTACAAGGTTTAGCGTGGTTAAGTAGAACAGCATCTTCTGCTGCCATCTCTTGAAATCGGCTCCGACGAATTTCTCCGGCTTCTCGGCATGCGGGATGGAGGTCGGTATGTCGTTGATCACGGCCATTTCAGTTTGCCAATTCGTTTTATGGAGATAGTGTCCAACACTAGCCTCGACGTAAACAAATTCAGTTTGCTACCTCCCGGCAGCAACCTCCCGGAAGTTCCGACGGTCGAGTAAAATCGACTAAGTCAAATACCGCGGAGATTACAAAAAGGTCACAGGACCGTCAACAAGGTTTAGTAGACAGGTCAGCGAGGGTCTCCCTGGGCGGATTCCCGAACCCAGGAGCCCCCGGGGCAGTGTCTCGCTAGCCATCAATGGAGTCGGTCGGACCGACCACCAGCCATTCTCCTAGTAGGACGCGTGGTTCCACACACTCCCTGACCATTCCCCGACCCAGAGCTGGGTCGTGCAATATAGATGGACGCGTGGCGACCCATGCTCCCATATCATCACGAGAACCGGATACCTAACAGCGTCAGACAGACCTCACTCGGCAAACCCCGGACTCAGGACGTACTCTGCGCTTCCATTCTACCAGTCGGACGCGTGGCTGCCCATGCTCACTGGCTATTACTCGACTCGGTCCCCGGCACTCGGACCCGCTAGTCGGCCTTCGGGGTACAGGCTATGTCACCTCTTCACCCCTATATCATCCTTTCCAAGGTACGACCTTGCTAACGCGGGGTTCCTCACACCTTACTCGTCTCTGACACTTCTGGCGGTCAGTCCGCCCATCTAGTACCTTTGTACTGCTTGAGCACCCCGCACCCTGCCACGCCACTCCTAGGTGTTCCCTACGGACAGTCACCACACTCTTGTCCCGTCAATACGGACAAGGGTTGTCAGCTCCCCCAGCTATATAAATTTCGCACTCCCCCTACCGCAGGTACGCGCGCGTGTGCGAGCCTTCTCGTCCATTGCCTCCTTTCAATACTGCTCCACTATTATGCCTGCGGATACTGACTTGACCGTCGAAGTGCCTGACCGGGAAATCCCCGACGGGTTTGCTAACGGTCGCTGTTTTGCAGAGCCACGCTGGAGCGTGGCCAGGTCGCGGCCGCCTCATCCGCTCGTGTCGCCCGGAAGACCATCCGGCTCATGGGATCGCCACCTCGCTTCGCGACATGATCAGATCTTCTTCTTAATTAATATTTTAAATATAAATATATAGAGAAACCATCAAAATTCACTACTAACACTATATATATATATATATATTATATATATATATATATATATATATATATATATATATTATTTTACATTAATAGTTTCGAATAGATCGATGGAGTGCTTGTTTTCGTTTTTGCTTTTGCTTTTGCTTTTACAGTTTTTTTTTATGCGTCGGTTTCATAGACATTTCACAAAAAAAAACAAAGAAAAATAGTTGTATACATGCAGTAGGTGCTGCATCAACTCAAATGCCGACATGAGCCTCTACTAGTGCTGGCATTGTGACCCATCTTCTTCGTTCCAGCAATCAGAAATATGCCACATTTTTCTTCTCTCATGGATTGCTCTTTGACAATATTAATGTACATACTCTAGAAAGTCCGAACCCAATGGTCCTTTTAAAATTCCAATATTCCTATCTTTTTTCTATTTGTTGTCTTCACACAAGCTTTCTACGTCGAAACACATATCAGTGGATAGTGCTCCCAAATATCAATGATTTCTTTTCATCTCCCATATCTCACTCAGTTGCACAATTTTGAATGGTATAATAGATGGAAGATTATCCTTCACTTAATTATATATAACATGACAAAAAGACAACCTAACATAGACTCACACCCCTTTAATATTTTCCTGTTAAAAAAGAATGTGTTATAGGACAGATGGTTAGTGTTTCAGTTTTATAACGAAGAGGTATAGAGGTCAAATCCTTACAAAGCAAATAAAATCAAAGTTTTTTTTGCCCCCACGGGCTGGGTCCGTTGGTGAGGCGCCTCGCCGATTTGGATGAGGTTCGAGGGTCGCCATTTGCACACGGGACTAAAAATCCTGGTCTGCTGGCATTAATTCCCTCGACCCCAGGCCCCTCACTGCACCAGCATTCATCGTGATTTGTCTCCCTCTGAACACTCGTGGGGCAGGGATCAGGGGACCGTTGGGGTAGCGGTTCCACCTTTTTGGACAATACATCGGCGGGTGTCACCGGAGCTATAATACAGTGATAAGGTGATTAATCACTATCTCAGATATCTACGATTCGATTCCTAGCTACAACGTATTTTATATGAATTTTTTTCTCTAAATAAGACGTGAGTCTTAGAACGTTAATTTTCTAGACCGTCTATTATAAATATTTTTCAAATTTTATCGATAATTAATAAAAAATTTTCATAAAATTAAATCGATCCAGTAATACACCAGTAGTCAGTACCCACGAATAAATTTGAATTACAGGTCTTACCTACCGCATCAGCGGTCAGTGCATCTCACTGACTGGTGTAAACCCTAATTTATTGTAAATTTTTATTTTGTTACATAATTATAAAGGTGATCGAGTTACATGATGGATGGATTTGACAGTGATGGGAACGAATTGTGGAACGTCAGCAGCTTTAATTTGACTTAATTCCCACTTTGTGATTACGAGTCCAAGTTTCACACTAGCTCCTGAAATCTAATCGGAGAACCTCGGAATTTGTGAGTAGTAATTAGCTAGCCATGAAGGGAGTGGATGCCCTATAAATAGCCCTCCTTCCCGCTGCGTCATTGGTATAACTGGTTCTGTGAAGCTAAAATGGCTAATAGAGCTCGCGTTAAGCTTTTGGCTGTTGCCTTCATCGCCCTTGTGAGCTTCCAGCTTGCGTTGGCAGCTAGATCGCTCACCGGGGCTGCCGCAGGAGGCGGCGGTGGAGGAGGCGGGGGAGGTGGAGGAGGAGGTGGAGGCTCTGGCAGTGGTTCCGGATATGGGTCCGGCTCCGGCTCTGGATATGGTGCCGGTGGAGGGAGTGCAGGAGGGTACGGTAAAGGAGGCGGCGGCGGCGGCGGAGGAGGAGAAGGAGTCGGCGGTGGTTCTGGCTCTGGCTCGGGGTCCGGCAGCGGTTATGGGTCGGGATACGGCGAGGGCGCTGGAGGAGGAAGCGCCGGAGGGCATGGGAAAGGCGGTGGTGGAGGCGGGGGCAGCGGAGGCGGTGGCGGTGGGGGAGAAGGGGGAGGTGTAGGCTCCGGCTCTGGTTACGGGCAAGGGTCTGGATCGGGTTACGGCGCGGGCGGTGGGGCTGGTAACGTCGGAGGATACGGAAAGGGTGGCGGCGGCGGAGGTGGTGGCGGCGGAGGAGAGGGCGGCGGCGTTGGGTCGGGATCAGGGTCCGGTCAGGGGTACGGATCTGGATCTGGATCTGGCTCCGGCGCGGGTGGCGCACATGGCGGTGGTTACGGTCATGGCGGCGGCGGCGGAGGTGGCGGCGGTGAGGGATCCGGCGGGGGCACCGGCTCCGGCTCCGGCTCCGGGTCTGGTTCTGGGTACGGCAGTGGTGGTGGAAATGGCCATAATTAGATGACTAACTTTGTACGGTATTATACGAGTATAATGATACAAGACATGGTTGTTCGTGCTGTACCTCTAGCTAGCTACCGCATAATGAATAAATGAAAGCTATTTTGCTATGTCTAATAAAGAGTAATGATTGGTAGAGTGAATTTAGGAGAGTGAATGGGAGAGTGAATGACGTCCAGTTATTGTATACACGTCCGATCGACGATCGGACACCACCGGCGGCCTCTGATTGTCGTCTCGAATCAAACTATACCTTGGGAGGACGATGAACTCGTCAGGATGGCCGGCAACGGTGAACCCATCGAAATCGACGGTCAATAATGCGAGATCGCAATTGTGGCGTTCCCCGACGGGTTCACCGTGCCCCCCAGGGTATAGTTTGGTTCGGGGCGGCGGCCGAAGGCTGCCGGTGGTGTCCGATCGTCGATCGAACGTGTATACAATAACTGCCACGTCATTCACTCTCTCATTCACTCTCCCAAATTCACTCTCCCTATCATCACTCAATTACGAAGGATGCTTGATTATGCATGTCGTTACGTTCTTCTTAGTGAAAATTTGGTATTTATAAATGAAATCCAAGTGAAAACCCACACACGTCACCGTAGTGTTTTTTTTTTCTTTCTCAGAATCATTTCTAGGAATAATTACGAATTCTTTCGAGAAATTTAATGTTTTAACAAATATGACAGGATTTTTTTTTAATTTTAATAAATTGTTATATGGATTTTAAATGATGCCTTAGCAAAACTAAAATAAATTAACAATGAAGTCATGTACTCAAGAAATGGCTCAAATATCTTTCCAAGTCTCTTAATGACAAGTAATTTTAAAAAAAAAAACAAATCTGATATTGTAGCGGCCTCGCCTTTATGGTCCCCGCAGACAACCCTCTAGGCCCGAGACCCTACGGGTCTTCCCACCCCTGGCTAGTGGATTTTTGCTTTTCCCAGGATTCGAACTCTAGACCTCCAGGCTAAGTACTAAAGTTCCTGAATCCTGGTACCAATTGAGCTATAAATAAATTGTCACGCCCCGAGGAGCTGCCCGTCCGATACCGACTGGACTGCCACTCCCTCGACCGACGGACAATTCAGAAACCCAACCTCTATGACCACTTCAGATGATTGTACCACAGCCTATAGGGCTGGAACAACCGTCTGAAATCAACAAAAACGAAACGACGACAAAGATGCGTACCGGTACGACTTACGACAAAGCAAAGTAAAAACGAAGGCCTCCATAGCACATAAAAATACAACCATATCGAAAATACAACAGCGGAAAATGTGAAGTAACAGAAATAGAAAATGAATAAGAAGGGTACCAACATGTACCCACAACGAATACAAGAAAAATCCTCGAAAGTCGCCTCGACACACATACACAGGGACAGGCAGACAGGCACTCCAGACGATCATCCTGAAATAGAGGGAAAACAGGTCTAACGGTGTGAGTCCTAGAACTCAGCGAATACACAGGTATGCACAAGGAGATATAATAACAGTAAGTACCAGCAACTATAGAAGAAAGTGCAGTAATAATAGAAGCAGATCTAAACCAGCAGATGAGAAGTATACCTACCTGTGCCGAACCATCCCCGTAGTATGCATGTCAACCAAGTGCAGCAATCAAGTAGAGCAATCACAACCAGATGCATCAATGCACAGTATGCTCATGATGCAGCATGGGTCACCCCTGACACCAGTCGGCTACTATCGCCTCTACGCGAAACCGTGTGGGTAGGGCTCTGACCGGGTCCTCCCTCCACTTAAACGGCCATCGTCGTGCCTCACACGACACCGAATGAGCCGGGTCTCAGACCCTGAACGTACTCTGTCATCGGACAAAGTGACGTTCCCTGCCCCTCACTATCATCGGATAGGTAGGGGACCTGTCGGAGCGCCGTGGCCTATAATCCACTAACGAAGAGTGGAACTGGGACTACACGACAGGTAAAGTGACAGGTATGACGACCCATCTCAACCACTAGGGGAGTCAAAGGTCGCCTGCATATGCCCCTACACCAGTAGCACGTACGACGACCCATCTCAACCTCCAGGGAGTCAAAGGTCGTCCGCCTATGCTACGTGCACGATGATGCATGTCACTATCCCATGCATCACCCGCTATCTAATTCTACTGTCACTATATGAAATGCAGTAGTATAAATAACCGGGATGCACCATAGCCTAAACCCTAGCGCGAGGTATAAGGTATGCTATCCGTATATCTAACAGATACAGAAATATGGAACAGTAACCTAAGCAGATAACAAATATCGGAATAGAAGTACAGGAATAAAACTATCAGGTAACCCTACTGTTACCATATCTAGCTATGCATAACAGATGACTATATCTAGTGAAGATAAGTCCAGCGTACTCGCCTTGATATGAAGAAGTCCAAGTGTCGAGAACCCTCCCGTCCAAAATGATATCCGCCGCAAGTGGAGTCCAAATAGCCAAGTTAATGACCTGTATCAAAAATATTACTCAGCCAATTATACCTTAATTAATTAACTTAACCCAACCAACCAAGATTGGGTTCAAATTAAGTCTAATCTAAACCTAACCCAATCAACCAACCAATATAATCAATTAAGCTACATAATACAAATCCAATCAACCCAAATTACTCCCCACCTCACGGCAGTACACAAGTCAACACAAACCTCACCTGATCAAGAAGATCAACACCAAGCTGACCAACCCCAAGCACACAACACCACCTACACAACCATCAGATAAAACCACCATCCTAAACCCAGTCGTAATCTAAGCACGAACAGAACAAAAATCGATCGAGAGGAAATGAAAACCATAAACAACTCTATTCACAGACGCAAACTGATCAAGAACACTAACTCATCTAACCTACAAACAAACTCACAACAGAAATCAATCAGACGATCCTGAAACCAAAACAACCCAAACCAAGACCTAGGATTCCAAGCTCCAATCAAGAACAGACACTGGAATACCCTACTCGGATCCAACCATTATCCACACTGATCACTAATAGAAATTGAGCTTACCTTAGCCGAACACGAGAATGCAACAAGGATCACCAATCAAAGAAACAGAGGAACCTTACAGATCGAAGAAAGGCTTACCTCAGATTACCCGCCCAAACTCCACTGCTCAGATCGCCCAGGAAGAGAAATCACCCCAAGTCGCCTGTGCCCTAAATCCCAAGAACCGATCCCAAACCCACACATATCGCGATCGGTTGTGCAACTGAGATTTTGCGATTGGAACTAGGTTAAGGCATGCGACTCACCTTCTCGTCTCTCCGATGGTGGCGTGATCGTCGCCCGCTCGCGAGGAAGTAGACGAAGGTGGATCAAGCTCCAAATCCGCGATCTGTTTCCCGAGAAGGAGTTCGGCCTAGATAGATGACCCTTGTTGATCGATCGGAGGCGCTGCCTTGGCTCGCGGTGGCGATGAATCGAAGAGGAGAGAAGAAGAATCAAAGACGAAGGAAGAAGGAAGACGGTCGGGAAGGAGTCGCGATCTGATCCGCGATCGACCGAAGAGAGCAGAAAGGGAAAGTTATAAGGCAACCCATTTTGCAATTTATCCTTCCCGATTTCGAATTTCCCACCGAAGCCCTTAACTTAGTAAAATTTTCATTTTAGTCCTTAAAATTTTCTGTATTTTTATAGATATTTTTTCTTCTTTAAATCTTTTTTTTCATTATATATATATATATATATATATATATATATATATATATGTGTGTGTGTGTGTGTGTGTGTGTGTGTGTGTGTGTGTGAAGATTTGATTACACTTGCACATAACATCCATCGCCATGATAACTTGTTTTGAAAAAAATAATGAATACGGAGAAGATAAATCAAGGAGATTATTAACCTAGATGATATAGCTAACGAATGAGAAATACACACTCAGTTCATGATCCTCTACATGGTGTCCCATTGTATCCTAAATCCAACATAATCTCAGGGGGCGCTTGATAAGCGGGTTTAAAAGGTGAGAATGAGAATGAAATCTATTTCATTCCCATTCATGATGCTTGATATACGGGAATCAGAATCAAAATAAGGATATGATACCCTGATTTTATAACTCACCCCCCACTAGGTTATCACCAAACCCATAAATTCCTCAATTAAACTCATTACCATTCTCATTGTCAAATTTATATCAAGTGTTCCCTCAAAGTGCAAGAACATACTCCAAACAGGAGTTTAGCAAGTCTAGGCTATCTCAATTTTTTAAAAAAATAACAAAAATAAATATTCATACTAATACCATAGTATTTTTTATTCAAAGCTAAAATGATAAAATTAAATTAACTTCAACATAGTTTACAAAATTTACATAAAATAGTTTAACAAAATTCACTTTAACATAGTCGCAAAATTTAGTTTACATAAAATATATAGTTCATTATGTCCATATATACTTGATTACTTAGTTGGAAAAATTATTTTTCAACTTATAAAAAATGGGGGAAAAAAATCATATGTTATCAAATCTAAGAAAATAAAAAAAATCCTTCAATCTTAAATAAAGTCTTCAATAAAAAATGGTCAAATTAATGGGATTACCTAAAAAACTCATACTCAATTAAACTCATTTAAAAATAATAAATAACAAGTTATATAAATTCTTGCTACATCAATTATAATTTTTAAAAATATTAGTATATATTTATTTTAAAAATCTTGAAATGTAGTTTACTTAAAATAAACAATAGATATAAAAATAATGCAAGTTATAAAAATTTAGGAGATTTTTTTAACAAAATGTTATAATTTTGATTAAAAATTATATAATTTGATTATTTGCAAGCAAAATAAATTTTCCTAATTAATTTTTTTAATTTAAAGTTTGTGAAAAAAAATATTTCGGTCAGGATTGATGCAAAACTTATTTTCTAAAGAATTTTGAGCTTATATTTTGTTTTGAAAACAAACTATATATATAATAATAACCTTTATGTTTAAAATAATTTTATATCTAAATAAATACATGCATTTAATAGATTATATTGGAATCCACAAAATACATTTAAATAACTTTAAATAATCCTAATATTTATCAACTATTATCTATATAGTCTTCTCCTTTATTTATTTATATATATATATATATATATATATATATATATATAAGCCATCAGAATTCACTACTAAAACTCAAAATATTATCCAATAGTTTTGAATAGAACTTGTTTAGTTTTTTCTGTTACAGCTTATTTTATGCGCCGGATTCATTGACATCAAAAACAAACACAAAGAAAAAGAGAGGTATGCGGTAGGTAATGCATCGTCTAAGTGCAAGAACATGAGCCTCTCTCATATTCATATTGTTCGATGTCATGGATATCATGTGAATGGAAAGGAAGATGGTGAGACTTTAGTTCCATATTGAGACTTTCTAGTAAGTAAAAAGTGAGATGGAGAATAAAAGGACTCCATTATGAATAGGATTTTAGTCTCACATTGAGAGTTTCATGGTATAAATATTGATTTATATTGTTTCACAAGCATGTTAGTTGTGAACAAATATTAGGGGAGAGTCTCTCTCTCACACATGGGTGTGCAGGGGTTGCAAATCCAGGATCTGGATTTGTACTGAACCAAGTGAATTCGTGTGTGTGCACAACCCGCGCACGCTGAATGTCCGACCGTCCAAGCAGATGAACCGTTGTGCCCGTGATATGCTGTTGTATCCTGAGAGACAGAAGTCCATCTGAGCCTCGAAGCACCGTCGGAGGAGGATGGCCTCAGCAAATTCCTGGTCGGTCGGGAGACGTCCGACCTCTACTCGGGAGCTCAGGAGACACTACTCAGGACTACTGTTCGAGAAACCCGATCGAGAGACTCGGGTCGGCAGCTTAGGAGCTTCACTCGGGAGCTCGACAATTTTAATAATTTCAATTTATTATAAAATCTAAATTTTCCGAATATCCTCCAACACATATATAGGATTATCAGTCTACTTGATTTTTTTTTCGATAAATCCTTCTTTTTTTTTCGTAATGTCGTCTTCCTTCCAGCAATCAGAAATATGGCACATTTTTCTTCCCTCAAGTGTTCCTCTTTGGCAATATTAATGCATTCTCAATAGTCAGAGTACAATGACTCTCTCGCTCTCTCTAAAAAAAAGTCAGAATACAATGGCCCTTTCAAATTCTAACAGTCAATTCCCAAAGTACGCGCGCATCTGAAGTTTCCGAATGCGCCCAAAATACGATTTCATTCTCCTCAAAAATGCACCTAACGAGGACAATGATAGCAATTAACATATTAATCAGAAATTAATTTTTTTACGATTTATCATTATTTTTATATTTATTATAATCATATTTATCATGATATATTAGCATATTTATCTTGATATTTTTCATATATCATTTTATTAGCCGTTGATAATTAATCAATACAATAAAGCAATTGTATTCTCTGTATTTATATCTTTTTTTCTTTCTTTTATTTGTCTCTATGCTCTTATATTTTGTATTTCAATACCACTAACAATTGATTTTTCTCCTTCCTTTCTTATCTTTCCTCTCTACTTTACATGTAACATCTTTCCTCTTTCTCTTTGCCCCCAAGTTTTGGCTTAGTTAGTTATCACATGATAAAATTACTAAATCAAGTAAGAGGCAATTCCTGGCGAAGCCGGAAGAAATACTCTCCTATGTGGGAGTTTGCATAATTTCCTGATTTAGTTCTATATAAATGATTGTGGAGTTGGTAGTATGAGGTACCCAGGGTCAACGTATGACCAAATTTTCTCACTTCTTCTTCATCTCTTCTATTTTTTATTTTTATTTTTATGATGTTGGTTTTTAAACACCATGACCGATATAATGCTAATTTTTAAAAATTAACATCACAGCTTAAAAATGAGGGGTGTTAGTTTTTTAAAAATCAACACCATAGTTTAAACATTAGCATCATCAGTATCACTATAGTGTTGAAAGATAAAAAAGAGAGCCCCACAATAATTGGAATGGATTCAATTAGAGTTGTTTAAGTCATTAATAGATGAGTTTTGACCGAAACTCATTGTTGTACCTAAGATATTTGGATATTTGAAAAGTTGACATGTAATGAAAGATGATAGTGTAGCGATGGTATATATGATATTTATGTTTGGTTCTGAAATCATTATAATAAGTTATGTGTATGTATCAATTGTCTTAAAATCAACTTTAAAATTTTTTGATCACTATTCTTAATGACCTCGACCTAATATCTTTGGACACATAGACTCCGGATCTCTTCAGATACCTATTACACTTGTAATGGATCCGATCAAAGCTTTCTATGTCTATAAATGAGTTTCGTATATGTGCCAGAGATATCAACTTAAAGTCATTAACAACCATAATCGGAAAGGTTTTCAAAGTTTAAGACTTTAAAATAATTGACACATACACAACATTTATCGGAGGAATATCAAAAACTAGGCATGGACATCATAAATACTTTTACTATATTATCCTCTTCTATAATATGTCAACTTTTCAAAATTTTAAATTCTCAGGTTAATCAATGCATTTCCGCTAAAACTTATTGATAGACCTAGAAAGTTCTGATCAAACTCATTCCAAGTGTTATAAACTTTTGAGATTTCACAGAGTTT